>PVKU01002065.1:0-250478 GCA_004027475.1 Anoura caudifer
GATGGAACTTGCTCTCCTGAAATGGTATATCATGTGGCAAACTTCTGGAACTTACTTTTCCCTCCAAATACAAGTAGCTTCAAGAGACCACATGCCATGTGGTGGACAGAACAAGGACCTGGAACTCTGGCCTTTGGGTCCTTGCCCGTACTCTGCTCTCTTCCAGAAGATGGTCTTAGGAATGATGGCCAGTGCGATGCTGAAATGCCTGGCGTGGTCACGAAGTGCCTCCTAGCCCTTGGGGTGGGAGGAGGCCGGTGCATGTCTCCTGGGGAAGCAGAGCGCTAACTCCGAGTAGGGACACAGTCAGGCAGGGGAAGGGCTGTGGTTAATCTAGTCCTGTGATGTGACTTCAGTTAACTACCCTTTAGCCCAGTCTCTGGAACGCACACATTTTATAAGCGAAACAAGGTGACTCTCTGGGGGGGGGCTCCTGGGCTGTAATTTCTTTTTCCCGCCTCAAGGCCCCATTGGTAGCTACTGCAGGGCTGATGGCCATTGTCAGGAGCAGTGGGGACTACCTGGAGGCAGGAGCAGTGAGAGCTCAGCAGGGCCGAGAGTGCCCACAGTGACAAGGCCCCTTGTGGAGGGAAGGGGTCCCCGAACCGTACTGACTTGTCAATCCACAGCTTTGGAGAGGGATAGCCAGGGCGCTGTCTCTCACGTGTGGGTCTTAATGGTCATGTGGTCCTGAGCTAGTTACATCACATCTGAGCTTCCGTTTCAGGGCCTGCAAGGTCGCTCCTGTGCTTCAGGGTCATGGACCCGTGAGGGTTACTGTAAGGATTAAATGAGAACACACGGTAGAAACACCTAGAGGAGTCCTTGAGTCGCAGGAGGGGTTCTACAAACGGTATTTTCTTCCATTTCCCCCCTAGGGTTACACACCATTGAAGTGGCCTCCTACGCTCTTCGTGTGTTCGGTTGGCGCAAATAAGCATCACACACACACACACATGCTCACACATACACTCTTGTACATAAACTCTACGATCAAAGAACCATAGACTCTTCAAGGCACCTGGACAATGCCCCAGGCCTGAGTCCTCACTACACAGGTGACCTCTGTGAGGCCCCAGGAGGTGACGTGGGTTGGCCAGTGTGGTGCAGGCACAAGTGATGTAACTTGTACTTCATTCTGTCATGTCATGGTGTCCGAGAGTAGTTGTGGCATGTTTTAGGGGTGTCATCCCATTCCTTGGTGTCCTCATCAAGAAGATGAGCTGTGTCTTTCTAACACCAGAGCTAGGGGTGGGACAGGAGGCTGATGGGTCATCTGGCTGACCCAGAATGTCTGATACCATTTCTTCTTCCAATGTTTCTGAGATCACAGCATGTCAAGCCCGGCCTTGTGCAACTCAACCTGGCAGCAGAGGTTTGAGAACTGTCACAACTGTCTGTGCACTGTGGCCGGGGCTGCCTCAGTTCTGTGGGGGTTGGTGGGAGAGGAGGCAGGTGTCCAGTCCTCACCGACAGTGGCCCTTGCTCGTACAAATAACTGATGCAGGACGTGGCAGAGAGGAGTGTTTTCACTCTGCACACACAGACATACGCACACACCTGCACACACTAGCACAACTGTCAACATGCCCATAAGCCAGCCGTCAGCTCTTCCACTGGGTAACAGGAAGCACGAACGCTCGAACATGAAATGAACAGAAATCCCCTACTGGCAGGGCACTTTTCACAAGGGAGCCCAGGTACATTTTTTCTCCATTTCCTGTCTGTTCTCTCTGTTATTTTCTTGCTTTCCTTCATATTGATTTTTTCCCTGACAACACTGCCGATCCCCTAAGAATGGTCAGATTCCTTCTTGTCTCTGCCAAGCAAATGCTGTCTCTTCCTAACCCTGGTATAAATGAATCATGACCAGACATCACCTGAGGGCAACATCCTCCTTGCTCATCTCTCCGCTGTCTCTGCCCAGAATCCCAACCAACACAAACATGCTTCGCTCCCAGGTGCCAAAAGTGATGCTGTTTTTCCCTGGCTTTATTATCACTTTGCTCGTTATGGTGAAATTGAAAATCACCTGGAAGGAAAACAAAGAAAAGACAATTACGTAATCCCACCAACCCTGGAGTGGTCTCTGTTACAATTTTTGTGTTTTTTCTTTAAGAAAAGGCCACATTTTAAAAAAAGAACTAGTGCCAATGGTAGCATTTTGATTTTTTTCATTTCTTGACATTATTGCAGGTGCTTTGCCCATGTCATTAAGTAGACTTTGAAAACCTGCTTTTTAATGGCTGCATATTAGTTCCTTATTTCACTCTCCCTCAATTTATTTAACCAGATTCCTACTGTTGTATCCTCAGGTTTCCAATTTTCCAATGTTACATGCAGTTCTGTTATTGGCATCCTAGTATTCAAAGTCCTGTCCACATCTCTGATGAAGCCAGATGTCAACTGAGATCATTCAGATGAAATAACCTCAAAACCCCCAATTCCAAAATCCGTGGAAGCCCAAGACCTCTTGAAGTTTCCGCTACTTAACAGGGTCTTGGCCTCCCCTGTCCTGGGTCTGACCTTCCCTGGGCCATCTCAGCCCTGGGCCATGCTCCCCTTGACATGAAACTCAGCCCCTTCTTTGCCTATGGCATTGGGAAATCACTCACATGAAGCACCCACGTGTTTACAAGATGTTGCTGAAGATTTTGGGGTCCTGGGATGGTGCCCCTGGGTGGTCCTCTCCCTCCCTCCCCTTTCTGCTCCTCCCTGTTTAGTCCTCCCCCTGCTTTCCAAGTGCTGTGACTTTGTCCTGGGCAGGTATGAGGCCCTGACACCCAGGTCCTTCACAGTGAGCTCATCTTCTACCGAAGCCCTAATCGGGGCATTTTTCCCCCCAGCAGAGATAGTTCCCATCCAAAGAGGAATTCTGGTGCCAGCTCTTCATTCTCACACTTAGAAGAGCTTGTAGCTCAACACGGGTACTGGGCCGAACAATCTGAACACCAGGCACTGAAAGGTGTTTAAAGCCGACAATGAGAGGCGGGATAAGAACCTAAATAACAGCATGATTTGTTTCTGTTGCCTAACGCCGGAGTTGCCATGTCAGTATGAACAGCTGACCGAGCCCCAGGACCTAGGCCTGGGAATTAGATTTTCCTACTAACAACCCAAGAATCCTTCATGAGAAATGAATCTCTGTGTCATCCAGAAAACTAAAACCCAGAAAAGATTCAGGCTCTGCCTAAACCACACCCCCGTCCCTCTACTCTGCCTTGCCCAGGTGACCTGGCAAGATGCCACATCATGGCATGTGTCAACTCCTCTCTCTAGAAGTAACACTTATGATGCAGCCTTGGGACCAATTTTAGATGCCTCTAGGAATCCATTAATTCTATGAGTGATGTATGCATTAAAGTGGATATAAAATATGGAACAGGTACATAGTTCATCATACTAAAGCTTAACAATTAAAAATAAACAGCCCTGGCCAGGCAGCTCAGTTGGCTGGAGTGTGGTCCCACACACTGAAAGTGGTGAGTTCAATTCCTGGTTGGGGCACGTATGGGAGGCAACTGATTGATGTTCCTCTCACAGTGGATGTTTCTCTCTTCTCTCTCTCTCTCTCCCTTCCCCTCTCTCTAAACTCAATAAACACATCCTTGGGTGAGGATTAAAAACAATAATAATGAAAAAATAAACATCTAGAAAAGTGTGCATTCAATCACTCAGCTCCAAAATGGTGCAGGCTGACAGAGTGAACCTTCTAGAGGGGGTGTGACCAGGCAGAGCTCAAGGGGTACCTCGGTGCCTTCGGTTGTGGCTGGTCAATTCGGAGAGCAGTTATTGAGGTTCGGATGTGTTTCCAGGCAGGAGAAGCCCTGTGAGAGTGGTGAAAAGGTTTAAGGAAAACAAACAAACAAACAAACCGCTGGAAGGGTGGGACCTAGCAAGTCACAGCCCAAGCCCCAGGGGATAAAACCACCTGATGGGGACTCCATCCAGGGAGACGTGTCCTGCCTGCAGGCCACCCTGAGCTCAGCCAGCAGAGGGGAGTGGAAGGGGAAGCTCAGTGGGCAGGACAGGAGGGCCCTGTGGGAACGGTGGGGGGCTCCTGATGCAAAGTGCAGGCAGCCAGGCCTCCCTGGGCGGCCCTGGGTCTTTCCCGCCTCCGGCATCTGTATTGCTCCATTACTCAGCCGCTAAGGCCCAAGGATGCTGCCATTCACTCTGTTCCTCGGCATCCACGAGTATCAGTTCTGTTGACTGGGTTTAGTATCTCTTTCGTGGGGTTGGTTTTTCCTCAGGGAGGTGGGTGTTTCCTCTAGGCTGGTCCAAGGGTGTGGACCCTGGACCTGCAGCCCACCCCAGGGGATGGCAGGGAGGGGGTGCGGCTGTGAGGTGGGGTGAATCAGCCTGAAGGACCTCCCCTTTCCAGGGGGAGTGCTTCTCACGCCAAAATGTCCCACCAAGGCTACCTCAAAGCAGTCTCTGTTCCTTGGTCTGGAGCACCAGGAGGGGGCTCCACTGTCCCGCATCTGCCCTCTCTTCTCTGCGCCTTGGGCTGAGGCTCCCTCCTTTCACCCCATCCTGACCCCTCCTCTGTGTTTCTTGGATTTGATGCAGTTTCTAGATCATTAAGAACACCCCTTCTCATCTTCTGGTGCTTTCATGACTTTTAAAATGTCTTTTCTACAATGGGCAGGGATTTGGGGAGGATTGTGTCCTGGGGTTATCAAACCAAGTCTCCCAGTCCTATGGTATCAATGTCCATTTTCTGTGAATGGGTGCTCCATGTCACTAATCGTCAGGGAAATGCAAATACAGCCACAGTGAGATGTCACTCACCTGCCAGAACAGCTGTCATTGAAAAGGCAGAAAATAACAAGTGTTGGTGAGGATGTGGAGAAAAGGCGACCCATGTACACTGTTCCAGGATTGCTGGAATGGCTCACAGAACTTGGGGAGTACTCTGTGAGTGACAGTTTTACTGTAGAGAACACTCACGAGGACCGGCCGAACTAGGTGACAGATGCACAGGGCGCGGTCCGGGAGGGGCCCAAATGGGCAGCTCTGGGGTCTTCAGGATGTGTTACCACGTGGGCATGTCAAGGTATGATGACCAGCCCGAGAAGTTCGCCCAAGCTTTGGGTGTTTGGGTTGTTTACTGGGGTTCAGTGAGGTGAGCATGATTAATTGAATTGTTGGCCACAGTGACTGAATCCAATCCCCTCCCCAGAGCTTGGGCTGACATCTTGTGGTTCAAAGTTGCAACTCTCTAGAATCATGTGGTTGGTCCTTCCAGCAAGGCAAGCCCCTATTCTGAAATGTCTAGGAACCTGCCATGACTTGCCTCATTGGCATAAACTCAGAGGCCACCGGGGACCACAGCACACTTCATCACCCCAGAAATGAAGCATCTAGAGGTTCCCTCCGAGCAATCAGGGACAAACAAGACCCAAAATCTTTGTTATCTAACATGTACCATATTGCCAAGGTTCAATATATTCCCCCAATTCCTTCTTAAATTCTTCGAGATCAGATGTATAGAATTAGCACTTTAACCACTGGGTTATATTAATCTGCATATCCTTAACACATCTAAGAAATGATCCTAAACCTGTGTCTTCATCCAACTAAATGAATTTACTGCTCTGTATTTAAAGCTGACTTGGCCCGCCTTCCATTGTGTCCATCTGCCAATCACAGTGCACTTTGCAGAGGTGAAGCATCCAGGCTGGCACAACGGCGGAGACACCCTCCGCCCCCTGACCCTCCACACTGCCTCCGCCAAGTGGCTGGTGCGCATACCCAGATACTTGAATTTCCAAGGCCTATCTTTTCCAACACATTCCAGAAAACTGATGATTTTGTCACACTCTTATTGTGCCCACAGTGCCGTTGGCCTTGCCAGATTGCCTGTACGTCTGCTCAGAGAGTTCAGCCACCATTCCTCTCCTTTGTAGAATGTAAGTCGTTCTAAGGTACAGAAAGGCTCAGAAGGAAAACCTCACCCTCCTGTGTCTTCCTAGAGACAAAGAAAAAAGACCCAGTGACACATGGAGGACCACCTGCTTTCAGAGATGGCCTGAGGAGGAGAAAGCCCCAGGGCTCCATCCACAGGTGGGTTGTCCTGGAAGATTCTGGAGCAGCCCATGAGAGTCGAGTGTGGGTGGCTTACCTGCTTTTGGAGTTTTGGTGTGTCTCCTGGCACTTGGGAGGGAGCTATTCATTCTGCAGGGCAGGGCATAACATTTCCCTTCTGCCCCCTGTCCTGCTGCAGGACCCTCCTGGGGACATGCCCTCTCTGATTCCCCTCACCTGCTAGAACTCACAGACCCATCAGTGATCCCCAGGATCCTAAAAGAGGCTCCTTAGCAGGGGCCCAGGTGAGCCACACTGGGAAAGGGTGAGTGTGGAGGGAGCAGAGCCAGCCTCGGGGGAAGGTGGCCAGGAGACCAGGGTCGTTGTACCTCTTTACCACTCACCCAAGAATGTGATGTCCCTTTGGCTGCCGTGCTACTTTGCCTTTGCAAAACTATCAATCTTCCCTGGCTGGTGTATGTAGCTCAGTGGGTTGAGCGCGGGCCTGCGAACCAAAGGATTGAGGTTCGATTCCCAGTCAGGGCACATGCCTGGGTTGCAGGCCAGTTCCCAGCAGGGGATGCACGAGAGGCAACCACACATTAATATTTCTCTCCCTCTCTTCTTCCCTTCCCCTCTAAAGATAAAATAAATAAAAATCTTTAAAAAACCACAAAAAAAACTATTGATCTTACTTCCAAATATACCCTAAGCTGGCCACCTGCATCAGCCACATGTGACAAATTGAGTAACCAGAGCACCCGGAGAGGGCCAGCCGGTGAGTGGGAAGCTGCAGAGCTCAGACTAGCTAGTGCCTTGCACACTCTAACTGCAGGCCCCGTGCTGGCTGGCCCGCCAACCCAGGCAGGATCAAAACTGAGCAACATTCGGGCTTGTTCACCAAGTCCAGAGTGTGGCGCCAGACATTCTTGGCTGCCTCCAAACAGCTGCACAGAAGCCTCGCCAAGCCCGGCTCCTGTTTGATGAGTCATCGCGCGTCAGCGTGCTGCGGCGCAGACATCCCTATAGCGAGCGGTTCCGCAGCTGCCGCCTCTGGCTCGGGCTCTTTCCAGAAGACAGGTCGCCAAATACCCAAGCCCCAGCTCTGATGGCACTTTGCAATTCTACGTGAGCAAACGGTCACCTCCAAAGGCTCCATCCACGTTCCTTGTTATTCCTTCAGGGGCCCTATGAAAACAGGCCCTATGAAGAATCTGGTTTTACCGAAATGTGAAAACAAACAAAAAAAATGGATGGTCTGTGCATTTAGGAAAGCAGGTGACGGGATGGAGTCCTTCTCTTTCCTCATCCGTAGTCCAGGGCTTTGTACTGTCAAGAGACAGGCAGCCAGACAGGTTTTGAATCTGAAAAATTTTTACCAAATATGATCAAAGAATCTACTTGTGCAGAAATTTTTAACACGTTAACATGTGTCGTGTATAAAGTTTATAAGGTCACTTTTTATATGCATTATGCTATTTAAGCTTCACAAAGCTCCAGGAATCAAATGTTTATTATGACCTTCATTTTACAGAAAACAGGTTCATTAAAATGAAAAAATTTGCTCAAACCATCAATAGTTGGGTTAAATATAGAACATAGCATTCCGATTCCAAATGCAATCTATGTTTTTCACCCAAACAGTCTAATCTATCTCCTTGAGCTGTCTTTCATGAAAGGCTGTCAAAATATTTTGAAGAATGCTTCAACCTGTGTTTTCTGATGCTTAGACATTGGAGATTTGAGTGAAATCCGCGCATCTCCCACATGGCCACTAGATGGCAGGATAACCTCGGTGATGGAGACAGGGGCTTTATTCCTCACGCCAGTAGAGGGCTGTCGTTGCTTGTTTCAAAAACTGAGACATGAAAACAAAAAGAAAAAAGAAAAGCAAAACAAAACAATAAAACTTCAGTGTCTGCACTGATGAAATAGGGTGGTGGGAGGTTTGTTTTTCTTTCTGCTTTTTCTTTTTCAAATTAGGCACTGGAAGTTCAAACAAGTCTCCATTTTCACCACTGTGTTTGTTTTCGGAGGCAGGAGGTCAGGACTTGGGCCAGCCGCCTGGCCTACATTATTCATCCGTCCAGCTCCAGCCCTGGAACAAACGCGAAGAAATGAAGTAGCTGCAGTCGAGGGGGAACAGTGTTGTTATTGTTGCTGGTGACAGTTCTATTTGCCAACAAACATAAAAACATACTTTGGAACCCGGAATGGGCTTGTCAGAGGGAACTTTTGTTCCATGTTTGGGCTGGGACGCTTCCAGATAGAAATCGGGCTGGCATTTGAACTTTGGGAGGCTGGGATCGGGCTGAGCCCAGCAGCCAGTGACCCGCAAGGCTGGGCCGTCAGCTGCAGTTCTCATCTGGGTGTTGTCTGACTGCCCCCCACGAGGCTCTGCATGGCCAACTGGGGTCACTGCCCTGACTGGGTGTCCCAGGGGAGGAGCGCGGGCAAGCAGTGCGGGAAGGCAGGCTCTCCAAAAAGGGGGTCATCGGGCTTTGGATTCTGAGCTTTTGGAAGGTGGTTGGTCCTCCCTTTGGGGGTTTGGGATAGCGAAAGCAGTCCTGGTCTTGCAGGATTCATTTGCTGCCAGGTCACAATTATTGCAAGATTGTTGGCAGCACCTTTGGGATCCTTTGTGCAACATGGATGAATGGCTGTAGGGATAAACCCGCCCTTGCGGAGCCTGCTGGTGAGAGCGCAGGGCAGGGAATGCAAGGAAATGCCAGTCTCAAAGGCATGATTCAGAAGGCCAGTCCACATATTCCTGCTACTGCTACATGATTCAAGTTCAAGGGCCTGTCTAAAACTGTCCGGGGGCTGCCTCCTCCCACCACAGATGGGAGAATCTCGCTGGATAGCCTGGATTTACACTAATGTGGGTCTACTGGGGAAGGAGAGAGCGCGATGAATGACCGCCATGGTGAATATCATTAACATATGGTACAACTGACAGCACTCCATGAATTTTTCTTTATATTTCACCCAGGGACATGCTTATTGATTTTAGAGAGGAGCGAAGGGAGAGAGAGGAAGAGGGAGAGAAACACCAACCAGTCGCTTCTTGCACACACCCTGAGTAGGGACCAAATTCTTAACCTAGGCTTGTGCCCTGACTGAGATTTGAACCCATGACCTTTCTGTTTACCGGATGATGCTTTAACTAACCATACTGGCCAGGGCAGCACTCAGTGAATTTTAACTTGCTGATCCTCACATCACCCTGCCTGAGGCCACAGCATCACCAGACATTTAAATTGAGCTATAAAGAGATGATCTGGTCCAAAACAGTCCTGAGTCAGCCAGCTCCCCCCAGGAGCCGTTCAAGAGATGTTGGATGAACGGACATGCCCCTTATTTTACAAATAAAGTAACAGCTCCCAGGAAGTGAGGCGTCAGTCTCAATCAGACCTCTGATTGGTGGCCGACCAGAGACTGGAACGCAGCCGTTAACTCTGGTTAGTGCCACTTCAGGTCGGTCTTGCTTCCTTGCTTTTATATACCCTCACGTTCTTATTAAAGCCTTATTTTCATTGACAGTTTGCTCAGGATGCTACAGCAATATGTCATGGGCAACTGGGAGGGAGGCTTCTTGTTTCCATTCTTCAGATTCACTTGTCTCCTTTCCAACCATCAGGCCTTGACAACCTCAATGGACTCAAGGACTAAAAAGCTGAACTTCCCACATCTGGCCTCAGATTTGTGGATATTTATGATAGAGGAATAGAAGTATTCAGTAGAGCAGAAGTTGACAAATTTTTTTCTGTAAAGGGGTAGGTAGTAAGTATTTTAGGCTCCGTGGGCCATACAGTCTCCATCACCATGTCTCAGTTTTGTGGTTCTAGCATGCAAAGAGCCGTGGAGAATGTATAGATGAATGGGCACATATAGCTTTACTCCCCAAAACAGCCAAGTGGAGGATCGGATTTGGCCCTTGGGCCAAAGTGTGCTGACCTCTGCAAATAGATGCCTTGGTCTCTGGTCTCTGGTCTCTGATTCGTTCTTCTCCAACACATTCCAGCTCTAAGCAAAGAGCAGAGTATGTTGACATTCAGTTGTCTCCACCCCCTGGAAAGATTAGAATTCTTCATGTCTTTCCATCAGGGACCTGACAGTCCTCATAATGGGATTTATCTGACGCTCTTGTGTTTGCATGTTACGAAATTTGAGCCTGTGAGGTAGGTAGGTAAAGCCGGCATGAGAACAGCCTTCCAGGCGAGGAAACCCAAGGGGGAGGAGTGGCGGCTGGAATCTAACCCCTTTCTGACTGCCTAGTGTGTCTCTGGCCTGCCTGAGACTAGGGGTGCCCAGCTCTCTGCTCTAGCATCTCATTGAAACCTCACAAGGTCCCAGGAGAGTTCTGATGCCAATTTTACAGATACTCGGAAAGATTAAGTAACGTGCTCAAATCTTACTCTAGTAAGCAGCTGAGTTTCCCCTGTGCCACACGGAGTATTTAGTTCGTAAGACTAATCCCCTGATCCAGGGCCGGGAGGGCATATTATCAGTCTGCACGTGCTTGTCTCCTATGCACTGGCGAGTGCCCAGAAATGTTTGTTGAATGTTAAAGGAGTATTTGATGGAATGAGAAGATCTTTCAGTTGTAAAATTTGTTTCTAATGTTTTCTTTAAGAATAACTGCCTGCTCCCCTCCCACATCGACTCGGCCTCCGGGTCTGAGCTATTAGGTGCAGAATTTCCATTTTGTTCTGAATGACACCGGGAGGAACCCTTGGAGACATCTCCGCACCTGGACTTCTTTATGGGGCAGATCTCAGCACATCCTCCAGAGGAATCCAAGGTAGCGGAGAGAGAGGGAGCTGGGTTCTGACAAGACCCAGGGAAGGCACACGGTGCTAGAATTTCCTGGCAGGAAGGGATGGAGTGGGCTGGGTGGGAAGTTGCTGAGGCTGCTGGGAACTGGCTGACTCCACCCTCCCCTCTTAGGAGGCTTTGCTGTGACAGAGACCGTGGGCTTGGGGAGTGGGCCGTGTCACTGGCCATCTTCCTGTCAGTTCCCCATCTGTAAAACAAGGACGTGGGGTGATAATTTCGAATGCATGTTCCATACCAAAGAGCCTGGGGCGAATGTTGGGAGGGTCAGGGCCTTTTTTATTTTGTGGGGGGGCAGTGAGGAGAATGGTGATTTTAATTTAAATATCTGAATCAGTTTTTAGCACTCTATAGTAGAAAGGATTAATCCTTTGTCATTTGTGGTGCTAAATGATTGTCCAGGTTTTAGTTATCTTTTGATTTTTCTGACAAATGTATTTCACTGTAGAAATACTTTCTTTTATAATTTTTTACATTACTTTTATGCTTTTAAAGTTTTTGCTTTCTTATACAGAGACCAGGTATCCCTGTATTACCTTAATGGTTTTATCTTTACATTTAACTTTAAAAGTATTTTTGTTATTAAAATTTGCAGTGATGAGTACATACGCATTTAAAGAATTCAACTAGCATGTATGCACATAATTTTCATGAAAATTAAAATGCCACATTCACACTGTGTCCCCAGAGGCAACCACTATTAACAATCGAAGTGTGAATTTTCAGCTTTCTCCAAATTTGCGGCATATGTGTGCACGCGCATGTGTAGGTGGCATTTATTTCTACATAAGTAAAATGCACACACCTACATATGTAGACATATCGTTGCACAGCTTGGTCGTCTTCACAGAACACTAGCTCTTGAGAGTGTCCCATGCCTGTGCACCTTACTCTGTTTAATTGCACGTTCTTCCATATTATACATGGACCATAAAGTACGCTTGACTTTTTAATTCATTGAAAATTTGTGTCAGTGAGTGGTGCGAGACGAGCGTCCAAATGGATTTTCTTTCCCCAAACACCTAATTTCCCAACAGCACCCTTCCCCCTGCACTGGGTAGCAGGGGCGGGCTGTGTTTTATTTTATAGTCTGCTTTCCAAGTCAGCACACAGGGCACTATGTTGGAGAAACAGGTATCGTGAGATGTGAATGCTACCCTACAGTTAGGAAGTACGGTGCCGTATGTAATTCGATTTGGCTCTCACTGTGGCTCTGTGATGTGGGAAGTAATATTTCTTCTATTTTACGCCTGAGCAGGTGAGATGTAAGCTGTGAGGTTGGGAGGTCCAGGGGCTGCCCAGGGTCACACAGCTAAGGGTGGCCTGGGACTTGAGTTCAGATCTGAATTCTAAGCTTTCTTGCACCATGGTCTTGACCTCAAGGATGTTCAACAATCAAATTAAATTGGCAAATCGCCAGTTTCCTTGGACATTTTGTTTAAAATGGAGAATTTAGTATCTGTTTTGAGAACTTCGCTGGATCCCAGCACTGCAAGGGATTCTGGGTGATCAGGGCATCTGTCAGGACTCTCACCTCAGACAGGGGACTGATGCCTTTTTCAGGAGGGGCGTGGCCTGCTCTTCCTGCTCCTTTATTTAAGAGGTTGACAAGAGCAAGCATTTATCATTTCACGATCACTGTGGGCCAGGCATGACTTCTCCGGGCCCCTGTGGCGCAGGGTCTCTGGGGGAGGGGAGGACTCGCTTCCAAGCTCACTCATCGGCTGTTAGCAGGGATACCTAATTGGCAGGATTCAGAAACTTTAATTCCTTGCTCTGAAGGCCTTTCCACCGGGCAGCTCATCACATGGGAACTCGCTTCTGCAGAGCAAGTGAGGAGGAGACGATGTGCCGGACAGAAGCCACTGTCCTTTTGCACCTCGTTTTGAAGTGACATCTCATCATCCCTGCCATAGGAGGCGCGGCCCACTAGGGGCAGAGTTAGACACACTGACCACCAACCAGACCAGCGTGGGGATTGCCGTGGCTCTGCTGAGGCCTGCAGAGGGTGAATAACTCAGCTCAGGTTTCACAAGCGACCGTGGGGAGGTTGGTGGACCAGGGAGTCTGGCTGCAGAATATGCTCTCACTACGACTTGGCTACACTGCCTCACGGTTAGAAGGTGGTGTGGACTCACTTCTGAGGATGAGGGGGCGTGGCGTGTGCGGTGAACAGTCCAAGGAGGGCGGGCATCTAGCCTGTCCTACTGCGTGTGATTGGTGGAAAAGCTAGCGCTCGCTTAGTTACCGTAGACTATTGGGTGCCTTTCCTTTGGCTTCAAATCTCAAATACACGCAAGTAATAATAATTTTTTTAAAGTGCAAAAGAATATGGAGAAAAATGGGTCTCCCACACACCCTTTTCCCTGGCGCTTCACTTTCCTCCTCGGATTCCTGTATCTCCTTCTAGAGATGTTCTGTGCATGTACCAGCTTCGGAGAACCGCTTTCCCGCTTTTCAAAAAATACCCACACGGGAGTAGAAAGTCAACCCGTGGAGTGGGAGAAGGTAAGGACTCCAGAATTTATTAAAAACATACAAAAATCTTACAAATGTAGAGTAGGTCACCCAACAAAGAAATGGACCAACAACATTTCACACAAGAGGAAGGCGACCTGGCCACAAGGCACAGGAAGAGGGCCACCAGACTTCCTGGTCATCGGGGACGTGCACAAAACGACGGTAAGACACCGGCATGACCCACAGGATGGTGACAGCGCAAAGGGTGGCCGTCACCAGGACTTGGTGCCCAGCAGCAGCAGGCGAGCGCGCCAGCTTCTCCGCAGCCTGGTCAGCACGGGGGTTGACACTGCGATTTGCTTTGGCTGCTCATCTGGGTGCTCAGGGAGAGCCCACGTGGCTCCCCCACGCATTTCCTCGGTGAAGGGGAGCATCCTTTAGTGAGCTCACGGGCCTTCAGCAGATCCCCTCCCATGACGGGTCTGTTCATGTCTTCCCCTGTTGTTTAACTGGAGTGCCTGTCCCTTTCACTGTCAAGTGGTGAGCATTCTCTACACAGGCTAGATTCTTCCTTTTAAAAAACTTTACTCACGAGATTTGGGGGGGAAGCAATGAATATACAGCACGTGAAACTTTTTGTTTATTTGTGAGACTAAGCAGATGTGATCAGAGCGCTTGGATTTCAACACTGACTTAAAATATGCCTTTTTTAAAAAAAATCATGAAACAGTTCAACATTCAGAAAGGTACAGAGGATAATATATGGGCTTACATAGCAATTTATAAAATCTTAACATTTTCCATCTTTGTTTCAGATCATATTTTTAAGGGAAAAAAAGCAGGCGGAGTCCTCTGAGCATTCTTTCACGTTCTGTTTCTGGTGGCCAGAGGCGACCGCTCTTCCAAATTTGTTCTTTATCATTTGCATGAAAGTTTTCATGTTATTTTTCCCATAACAATGTACAATCCTGGCTTTCCTGTCTTAAGTCCTATTTACATGTTATCACACCATATACATCATCTGACAGTATGTTTTTCTTTTTTTTAGATTTGACATTATGTTTTTGACAGTTTTCTGTATTAATATATAGAGTTCCAGCATATTCCTTTTAATTTCTCTGTAGTATTCTGTTGTACCACAGTTTACCTATTACCTCATTGATGGGTTTATTCTGAGTAAAACAAAGGTTTTACTCACCGTGAAAAACAGTCCATCTTTGGGGGTCGCTAGGTGGGAATTTCAGAATCAGAGAAGCATGTGTTAACACACTAGCCATGTTCTTCGAGGAACCCATAACAATGTCCACTCCTGGCAGCGTGCAGGGTTCCAGTCTCTCTCCTCTTCCTCGTCCCCAGCACTTAATACCACTAGCCTTCTTCTGGTTGCCAGTCAGTTGGGTGGGAAATGGCACTGCGGTGGTGGCTCATTTGCAGTGTCCTGATTACCAGCTGGGTGAAGCCCCTCTTCATACGTGCGTTGGTAACCGGGTATCCTCTTGTGGAAAACGTCCATGTCTTTTGGCCACTCTTTTTAATTTGGACTGTTTGTTTTCACACTGATTTGTGAGAGTTTTGCATACATTCTTCATTCGCATCCTTCATCAGTTATACATGTTAGAAATGTTTTCCCTCAGTCTGCTCAGTCTGGGATTTGTCTTTTCACTTTGCTTAATCTGCCTTTTTGGAATAGAAGTTATTAATAAAAACACAGTCAACTTTATCAGTCTTTTTGCTTTATGATCTCTTCTTTTTTTGTACCTCGTTTAAAATTCTTCCTCTACTCTGAAAATGTAAAAATACTCTTCTACTTTCTTCTAAAAGTTCTGAATTTTGATTTTTTTCAGTTAGGTCTTTGATTCATGTTTTGTTTTGATGTATGTTAAGAATCTACGTTTAATTTTGTTTGCATAAATAGTGCCCTGATGTAGTTTATTCCATTTTAATTTATTCCCCACAATCTCAAAATGCCATTGGTGTCATTTCTCGGGTCCGCAGCTCTGCCTCGGCCTGTTTCCCAGCTCCTACCTGTTCTTTACCTGCTCGTTTGCCTTTATGCCAACACCACAGTAGGCTAATAAACATTTTTAACATTTGGTGGGCATGTTGCCTCTCCTTGTTCTTTGTCTTTAAAATTGACTTTAGCTGTTTTTGGCCTTCTGTTCTTCCATATGCATTTTTTTTTTTTTTTGATCAGTGCGTCAACTTTTATCTAAACCCAAGAGCTCTAGGGAACTGTGGAGAATTTGCGAAGAATTGACATATTTATGATATGTAGCGTGATCTAATTCTCCATTTATTCAGGATTTCTTTTATGCCTTTTGATAGTATTCAGTAACTTTCTTCAAAGGGACTTGGCTATTATTAGGGGAAACCTTGTTCTTTGATCTTGGTTTCCATGAGGATGGATTTCCCAGAGCACAGGCTGCTCCTTACTTCCTTCACCCTGGGAGAGATGGAGTGATGGACTCGTCTGATGTCAAGTTTGCAAAGACCAAGTCTGTTTAGTCCCATCTTTTTCCTTTTGGGGAATAAGAAGCCTGAATTGAGCAGGCATTTGTCTCGTTTCTCTAGGGTAGGCTTGCTGCTTGCCGAAAGATCTGTTGCATATAAGTTCTGACAGTAGCATCCTTCTACTCATTGTGACCTCAGTGAAGAAGTTTCCTTTTTTCCATTAAGTAGGATGTTTCCTGTAGGGTGGTTTGTTTGTTTGTTTGTTTGTATATATACTTTGTCAGTGTAAGGCAGCATCCTTCTATTTCCAGTTGCCAAGACTTTTTATCAGGAATGAATGTTAAATTTTATAAAATTATTTTCTGCATATTTTGAACTAATCATATGATTTTTTTTTGTTTTATTCCAGTTACAGGGGAAGTATACTGATTTTTTCTTGCAACTTTTAATTTTGAGGTAACTTAAAACTCATATAAAAATTGATTAGTGCAAGAAACTCCCATAACCTTTTACCCATATTACCAATTGTTTATATTTTGCCTCATTTGCTTTTTCATCTTTCTACATACACATATATATGTTACTTATTTCTTCGGAACCATTTAAAATTGGAAATGTTATGTCCTTTTACCCCTAAATACTTCATTCAGTGTGTATTTACTAAGAACAAACCCATTCTGTTACATCACCGAAGTTCACTAAGTCAGGAAATTAAACACTGATCCATTGCTAGGTGTGAGTGGTAAACCAACCGTGCATTCTTAGAATAAACTCCACTATGACATGAGCTGTTTCTAATTCTGAGGCATTTCTACTGCTGCAGAGCTTCCTTCCCTAGTGATATCAGGTATACCATATTCACAGTCACCAAATTTGGCTTAGGTTCTTTCCTTGTCTTCCTGTCTCCCTGGCCAAAGCCCCAAACACGATCTTGTCAATGGCTTACGTTTTCAGATTTTTTTCCATGAAGAAGACACTTCCCAGCTCTTGCTTTTATCGGTGAAAATGAGTCCAGATCTTCTCTCACACAGACCAGTAACCCCCTCGCCTTGCAACAGTGAAATTCTAGACCAGCGATTTTCAACCAGCATGCCACAAGAATTTTTAAACATGCAACACCTGGCTACTTAGTCAGGGGCACTGACCTCTTTTCCCTTAGATTGTCAAATTAAAAAAAAAAAAATAGCAACAGCCAATATGACAATAGCTGTCTGGCTTGAATGAATCAAAATTTTACTGATTTTTTGTCAGATCAGCAAAAAATGTATTTTAGCAGAATTTTAGCCATTAGTTGGTGTGTGCCATGAGGTGAAAATGCCGAAAATCACCGCTCTTGACCACTGGTGCTTGCCGGCATGTGGTTTCAGCTGCTGTTCACCACTTTTTGTTTCTGTTACCGAGGTGATGATTTTGAGGCCGCTTATTTGCTTTTTTGGTTTGTTTTGCTTACCATTGCCATGTCTTTGCAGCAAAGGGGTGTGAGTTCTAGCATGAACTTGCTGCGCTGGCTCGACAAGGATTCTATCCTGTTCTTGAAGATCTCATTCTTCCTGCTCCACTGAATGTGCACCCTTACAGTCAGGTGGTTTCTGGATGTAGCTTTGATGCTGGGCCTGGGAGAAAAATTGAGGACCCCTTCTATTCTGAGCTGAGTTACACCTCAGGGACCTTTGCCTAGAAGAGGAGCAGAGTTGTACAAGGATATATCATCTCTGAAGACCATAGCTTTGCTGTACTGGAGGAAAAGACAGGACAGAGGGTGAGGTGTGAGGGGGGCTTATGCCCCACCCTGTTCTCCTCCATTAAATGTCCCCAGAGAAACACAAATTTTTACCTGTCAGAAACAGATGTAGAAATGTCGAAAGAACAAAAAATCACTTTTTTTTTTACATTTCTTATGACACTAAAAACAATCTCAAAAATTCCCAATAAGATTGAAAATAAAAATGAAGAAAAATTATGAACATTTTTGGTATAATTGTCTAGACTATGGAATAGAATTGGAATAAAAAATTTATGGTATAGTTATTTTATATTACTTGTTTCTAATGAATTTCCTTAAGCAATATTAACCATGGTGGGGGGGAACTGGCATATTTAAATGATCTAACTTGTAGATTAATAATGTATGATATTTGTTAAATTAAAAATTTCCAGGTGAGCTTGGATTGTGTAGAACTGTCGAATTGGAACCAATCTAGATCACTTTTTTCCAAGACAAAGCTGAATGCAACAGCTGGTTCAGCGTGAACTGGCCCTTGACAGCCTATGTATACAACATGGAGGCACATTCAATTTTATGTGTGTGCATGTGTATGTGGCCACAAAGGGTTAAAAATCTCAGGTTCTCTTAATTCAGAGAGCATGTGGTGGCCAGGCCAGAGCCAGACTGAGCCATGTTAATTTCCCAGAAGATTTCAAAGAATTATCTTTTGAAAAGGGGAAGTTTGGGCTAATAAAAACCAGGATAACCTCCGGCAGTCACATGGAGAAGAACAGAACAAATGACTCCTGGCTTGTTTGACATCATTGCCAGGGGGGCTTTCCCTGGCCCAGCCAGGCCGCTTTATTTTTCTTTATCCCAAAGAGAGTTCTTTTTCAGCAATGTCCCGAGAAAGGTAAGAGCAGCAAAGTTATGCCAAGTGCTCATCTGTGATCCCTTCCTCCGGTTCAGCTCTTTGGAAGGCGTGTAAGGACTCCAAGGGCTCTGGGGCTACTGTGTCCTGGATTTGATTTCCGTTTTCCCACTGACACCCAGGGAGCCAGAGAAATTTATGTTTCCACACTGAGCTTCAGTATCTGCATCTCTTAAAGGAGAGAGTTCATGCCTCGCTCATGTCACGATGGGGAAGCTGTGGGTGTGATAAGGGCTGCAACGCACTTGCACACAGGAGGTACCGAAACGTGCACAGCGATGCTGGGATTCCCCTCGTTGGGCGAGCTTCTGTCTTCCCCTCTGATGGTACCCGAAACCTCTCCTCTTTTGTAAGTGGCTTCTTGAAGGTTGGGACCAGATGATTGTTACAGGTTGTGTGTAACAATTCAGAATTTTAAAAATAAAATATCAGGTATAATTGGCCATGTAACAAATGACCCCCGCACGTAGCAGGTTAAAATGACCATTTTAACTGTGTTCCAAGAGTCTGTAGATCAGGAATTTAAAAAGAGGACAGCGCCGTGATGCTGTGGCCTCAACCGGCAGAACTCGAAGGCTCGGGGTGACTGACCAGCTGGAGGGAGAAATCCTTTCCAGGTGTCTCTATGCATGTTCCCAGCTGTCAATGCGGCCCTTGTATCAGGAAACACCAGTACATCTCGATGCAGCGTGGGCCTCCTCACAAAACAGCAGCCCTTACTTATAACGTGGCCACTAAGAGTCTGGCAGCAAGTCCCCGAGAAGAACATGGCAGAAACTGTGACACTTTATAGAGTCACGGTGACACACTTGATAGAGTCACAGTTTGAGAGTCATGTGGCATCAATTCTGCTGGGTTTCCAGCACCTCCGAGGTCCAGGGAGGCAAGAGAGACTCCATCTCTTGATGGGAGCCACACCAACATCACAGTGTAAGGCACACGGGACGGGTGCTATTGTTGTAGAATCTTTGGAAAACCCAACTGGCCACTGGGGTGAGTCAACAGTAAGTCCTTGAAACTTTTGACTGCAGCTGGCACGAGGTGGGGGACAGATTTGAGGAGACTAGCTACAAAGTCACTCCCACAGGGATTCAGGTGGAAATGATGAAGGCCTGAAAAAAGCAGGGAGAATGGAGAGAAGGGAAGAGCTGGCATTGAGATAAGATCTAGCTCAGGCAGGCAAAGAGGAAGAAGATGAAAAGCGGGAAGAGGAGTCGAGAGGCTCTGAGATTTTGAGCTTGGGTGCTCAGAAGGGCGGGGCTGCCATTGACCTGAAAAAGGGAAGTCACAGGGGGAAGCAGGAACCTCCTCTTTCCTCCTGACTCACTGCAGACTCGCACGTCTCTGGCTACATTGCATGCACGCCCATTGCTGCTCACGGATCTGCACGTGAGCTCTGATCCCGGAACCTCAGGAAGTCCCTATGGGCAGGGATGACGACTCAGAGAAACGACGTCCGGGGCTGTAAGTGGAAATGAAGCCACGTGTGGACGTGGTTTTGAGTCAAGATCCTCTATTAATTAAGTTTACCCAAGTAACTAAAAATCCAGGGAGAAGCAGCTGCAGATGGAGCTTCCACAAATTTTAATACCGTCATGAAAGGTGCGACCCAGGCCTGGCTGGCGAAGGCTCTTGAGTCCCTAGTTTATGGTATTAACTGCCACTGGATGTCAGGTCCTTGGGGCCCTGTATTTGATCGTATTTTCACAAAGCGGTTTAAGTACGTGGCTTAACTTCACTGCATTCCAGAGGCCTTTGCGTTGACAAGAGATGTTACAGTGAAGTTAGTTATAAGATCATTTAAAAACATTCCAAACAAATATTCCCCTTCTCCCCGTGGTAACTGGGGAGGCTGAGCGATCACCCCAGTGAAACAGCCATTGCTTGAACCTTTCAGGTGTGAGCCTTTAGGAATTGCGTTTAGGGTCTCTCCATGAACCATCATCACTGGATATCTTGCTTTGGATCCCAAATTGTCTTACTCACTATACACACACACACACACACACACACATACATACACACATATATATGTCAGAACTCTTTCATTTGCAAGTGAATTTGAGGATTTATACAATTTAAGGGAAAAAGCAGATTTATTGGTTCATGTAACTAGAAAGGGTAGAGCATGCTAACCTCAGGTATGGCTGGATCCAGGAGTTTAAATAGTATCATCAGATCTCTGCCTATTTCACTTCTCTCCCTGGATTCAACTCATTCTCTATCACTGCAGATGGGCTTGCTGCATGCTCCAAGGAATATTGTTACCCACAACCCTAAGACTATGCCATCCCGTTCAGTAACCTCAGGGTAAGGAGCGCCTGCTCCCCACTAACCTTCACTTCCCCACTTCCACCATTGTCTTTGTCATTCCTGCTGGGTTTCCAGCGCCTCTGAGGTCCAGGGAGGCAAGAGAGACTCTATTTCCTGATGGGAGCCACGCCAACAGGACTCTGACTGTCTCAGGCTGAGCCACATGCCCGTTGTTGCGGCTAGGAAGGAAAGATTTGTTAGTAGAAACAAACAAACGAATGAGAAAAATAGGGCAAAGCGCATGCTCTGGGGAGACAAAAAGCGTAGTGGCCAGTGGCCACCTCGTCTGCTCTGATCATCATTCCTGCCCTTGATTAACTTTAGCTGTTCCCCAAACCGAGCCTGGGAGCTTGTTAGAAATGCAAACTCTCAAGATCCATCCCACACCTGCCAAACTGAAGTTCAACAAGATCCTCAGGTGAGTCTCATGCACTTCAAAGTTTGAGAACAGCTGGGCTGAAGGAGAAAGGGTGGACGACGGCTCTGGAGGAGATGTCCAGAAGAGCTGGAGAAGCTTCTGTGTAGGGCACTGTGATTGGAACAGGCAACCAGACTGGGCACTGCCTAGACGCCCCAGGGAAGGACACCGAGACCAGACGGGGGCCCTGGGTGGGAGGGAGTCGAAGCAAGGATAGTGGCGCTGGTTCTACTCAAGTTTGGAACACGGTGCTTTTGGAGCCGCGGAGGGGCCTGGGGCCGGGGTGGGCTGAGACTCTGGGAGGTGACTTTTGTGGCTTCCACAGAGTAGAGTAGAAATTTCCAAGGCCAGAAGAGTTCATTTCAGAAGCACTATAATGCAGGCAAAAGGTGGCATGGCCGTTCTCTCTCTCTTTTTAATAAACCTTAACTACAGTCATTCGTGAGAGTGATCCTGAAATTTGGATCCTGCCTAACAGCCACTGCATGCAGAAGAGTTTATGCAAAACGCAATCATACCTAGGCAGACTTCTCCCTTCCCCAAGCCAATTAGCCATAGGAGTTAGGTGGGGAAATTAGCTACATTCTCAGTTGACTCAATCAGTTCCCCTTTCTTTCAGTTACTTATTTTATATAGAGTATTCCCTTAAGAAGGCACAGAGATGAAAGTCAATGGGGGTGTAATTAGATTGAAGGGTTTAGAGGACTCCAGGTCTGGACCAAATTCTGGTGCAGCTTCCTGCAGCTTGTCTCAAGGAGGCGAGGCTTTGGGGACACGATGTAGGAGTGAAGGCACAGGCTATAAGCCCAAGGGATGGGGAGCAGATTTTCACTGGGTCTCCAGGCTCCCCCGTCCTTGTCCTTCCATGGACAGGTCTTACATGCAGTGTTCTTCACCTGCATGTCTTCTCAGGACGGCCCCACAATGCGGAGTCATCGGACGTGCCTTTGATTTCCACAGACCGTCAAGTCCTGGAGCAGTTTCTGGAATCAGACCCGCTGGGTTTGCATCCTTTCTTCGCCACTATTACAAGTGAATTACATAACGTTGGTCTCCTCAACTATAAAATAGGTGTAGTGACAGGATTGTTATGATGCTTAGATGAGAAAATGTGCAGGAAATGAGGCGGCAAAGGTTCCGAGCACTTGGCACAGAGGAGTCATTGAACTTGGACTGAATATTAAAAGCTCTTACTCCATGTTCAGAGCCCTTAATCAATAGTAGCTGTTTTTATTCCCCAACCTTGGCTTGGTTTTTAAAAATTGAATTTATCAGAGTGACATTGGTTAATAAAGTTATACATGTTTACCTTTGTTCAGTTTTGTGTACTTTCCCTGCAGGTGCCGCATGGTGAGCACCCATGTTCTGTTCACATATGATGACCACAAATTAACATTCACTTGGTCTGGAACATTCCGTGACACCCTTTCTTGAGGTAACTGGACAAATTCTGCAGTTTTGGAGAACTGTAGAATCCTGAAAGAATTTAGAATTCACAGTCTGCTGTTGTTGGTCTTGATCACATTAGTAAGAAGAATGTTCTGGGGGGAAAAAAAGAATGTTTTGGGACCTCCACTCATTATTTTACATCCCTGTGGCTCCTCCCCCTGTAAATAACCTTGTCCCATGCCCAACCCAATAGGGCTCCAGGGGCTTCAGTGAGTGGCGCTTTGAGAAAGATCACTCAATTCCCCTCCGTTAGTTTTAGAACACCAGTACTTGGGCTCCGGGCTTGGGCGGATTCTTCCTGTCTTCACTCCTGACTGGCAGGGTGCCTCATCTCCGCGCAGGGTGCAGTGGGTGCCCCGGAGGGAGACGAGGAGGCCAGCTCCAGACCGTCACTTTGTCCTCCGAGCCTCTGCCTCCACCCCTGACCCTTGGCCACGCTGGGAACACGCGCGAGGGATTCCAGCCACCTTGTCTTCACCCCGCACAATCTCTTCCCTCCAGGGCGTCCCCAGCCACAGCAAAGCCAGGGACCCCACAAACTGCCTGTGTCCTGAACTCTTTTCCAAACCCAGGACTCATGTTTTCAAGTCTGACGACAAACTCTCTGGCTTCTGGCTGAGACTCCTTCTCAGGGACCTTTAAGAATTTTTTTTTTCTAAATTATAACTTTGACATACAATATTGTATTGGTTTCAAATGTACAACATAGTGATTCAACATTCGCATACCTTACAAAGTGATCACCCTGCTAGGTCTAGGAACCGTTGGTCACCATACATGGTGATTGTGACAGCATCCACTTGATTCCCGCTGCTGTACCTTCCATCCCCACGTCTGACTGTATACACCTCTTAGTCCACCAGAACTGTTGAAGGCCTGTGAAGATCTGCCTTGGGTTTCATTTGCTTGTTTATTGGCAGTTTTTCCTGAGCTGACACTGGCCTGTTTTTTACTGACTTACCCCAGCTTCCCGCAGAAGGTTCTGCCCCTCTTACTTCCCTGCCCTCATCTGCATGTTAATACACCCCCTCCTGAAAGGTTTAGTTCAGCTGCTCCTCCAAGAAGCCTTCCTAGCCCAGCCTCGAATAATCTCTTCTCCGTGAACTCACTGAACAGTGCGTGGCCCGGATGATTCCAGGTTCAAGACTCTGAGCACGTGTGCTGGGGAGACCTGGCTGCATGTCCTGCCCCTCTGCCGGTGGGAACCTTCCAGAGGGCAGGGGGCGTTCTGCATCCTTCTGTCTCATGGAGCCTCTTGCAAAGTTTCCATTGGCTGGAGGGCCGCTGGCGAGTTACTTACCCTCTCTTCATCTGTGACGAGGGGATCCTGTTACCCAGCCGCACAGAATAATTCATCGAACAACCTGGCTCAGTGCCCCGCACTCTGCATTCGATACGTTCTTACTCTCCTTCCCAATTCTCTGTGCTTCTTAGGTGTTCCATACATAGCTCTGGAATGAATGAGTTAATTGGTAAATACATACATTAGATCGTTTTTTTTAATCGCAAAGTGCTCCCAGCCCAGTTGATGTTTACCTTCCTTGTTGATGATGACACGGTTATAAGACAGCTGTCACTGTCACCCCTTTGTCTCATGTCTCCCTGTCAGCATTGTGGAGGGTGTGGGGCAGGGTAAACGAGTAATTCAACCAACGTAAACACTGACCGTTACTCTTCTAAACTTTTGCAAACCCAACAGAAAAGCCCATTCCACTGTTGTTTGAATGTGCATTTCCATGATTCCCAGAGACTCGAAGCACTTGTGAAAAAGTCGCAGGAATGTGCTTCTTAAACCACTGGACGGCTGCTGAGCACACCCGTGAGGCCCCAGCACGGGAGTTAGGGTGGCCAGGCAGGGAGGCGCAGCCGATCGAAGCCCCCAGACTTCCCAGGTTGTGTGACCACATGGACTGCCGTGACCAACGTGTGGCCAGAGAGGACTGGTGTTTTGGCCAGGGCAGCTCCCCGGCGGGCTGAGGAGCGCTTACGTGGTCCTCTGACCTTCAGTGTTGTACTCAGTCTGGCTGTGGGTAGACATGGCCCTCCAGAGAGACGCCCTCCTTAGCCATCTCCTGTTTCTCGCCCTGTGGCCAAGTTCCGGAGCCTGCCTCAACCCAGCTCGCTGGGAGAGTCCTTGAGCTTGTCACTCCTGTCCAGAGTTGGAACCTCCCTCCTCACTCCTGGGCCAGGACAGACTCCTTCCCTAGATGGAGGAAATACCCTACCCCACCAGGACCTCCGTCTGTGACCCACGGAGTCGGGCCTTGGCTTTGGGCTTCCCTGGAACTGCCTTCACATCACAAAGACCAGCCTCTTCAGTCCGGGATAGTCCTGCCTGTGGGACTTTTCTAGATGGTCAAGATGGGCTTCAGCAACCCCTGCTTAGTTTTTTTGGGGGGAACCTTGCCTGCCCGAACTCATGATTGGCTTCCTGCATCTTTCTAGCTTCTGCTCTTGTTCTCCTGGGGTCCAGCACTGAAACGTAAATTTAGCATATTAACCAAGAAGAGAAATTAATTTTCAGAGATGGTATAATCTGAACCCATTTTGAGGAAAGGCAGAACAGAATGTGCCTACCACGGACAACCTTTTATGGGACTATGCACAGCAAGTTTGCCTGCCCATCCTGGCGCATCATCCCTGCCATCCCTTTGCCTCACCAAAAGGCCCTCCGAAGTGTGTTTTCCTAACAAGGGAAATCTTTATGTCTAGATAAACCAGAGCACTAAAAAGATGTTGGTTTTTCCCTGGGTTCTATAGATAGATAGATAGATAAATGTGTGTGTGTGTGTGTGTGTGTGTGTGTGTGTGTGTGTGTATGTTGGATTTCAGCCAGGTTCCTTGGATGTACGTATAAGTGTGCATTAGGTTCTTCCTTGCTATTTCTAATAGTGACTTAGGCAGGAAGAAGTCATGGTCAGCATGAGGACTGGATCAGAACCCCTGTGAGCAGGGTTATCACCTGTGTGGGGCTCTACCGGCTGGTGCTTGAATGACAGGGACAGAGGCCCAAGGCTGAGGCTTTGAGGAGTGAGGTCAGTTTCATGCTGTCCTTGGCCCTCTCTTCCAGGGATGACCATATCGTAAATCAATCTGATCATATTGCAGATCAACCAATAGTCACTCACCAAATGCCTTTGAAGTCCTAGGTACTGACTTGGCTTCTGAGAGAAATGCAGGAAGAATGATTAACATTTACCTCTATTCCTGCCGAGAGAGAACTTCTGAAAGTTCATCAACGTCATGTAAGCTTGTAAAGTGTGCCGCTCCCGACACCATAAAACACTCTGCTAAGAGAAGCACTGTAGGCCAGGATTACTACAGACACTTCACCGTAATGACTAAGTCCCTGCCTGGGTTGACATTCCGGCTGTACCACTAACTAGCTGGGTGGCCTTGGCCACATCGGCACCTCTGGGTCTCAGTTCCCACCTTGGTAAAGTGGGGATAACAGTCGCTACTTTAGCCTCCACCTAGGGCTGTGAGGATTCAGCAATGCAATTTATCTGAAGTGCTTACAGTGGTGCCTGGCGTGTAGGGAAAGTGCCGTGAAAGTTAGTGGCAATTGCCAGTGACCTCTGTCCTCGCTGTCCAGGCCCTTGGCAGCCCAGACTCGAACTTCAGCGGAGAAGGGAGCGGTGAGCAAGGCTGCGGCCGGCGGAGGGTCAAGTTGCTCAGATGCGGATCAAGAAGCTGTCAGGCAACATCCACCTTGGAATGGTTTTTCTTTTGTCCTCAAAATGTTCAAACACACAGAACAGTAGAGAGAAACGTTGTGATGGACACTTACCAACCCGATTCCTGCTAACAACCGTGGTTAACATTTTATCATGTTTATTTTTATCTCTTTTTAAGATTTCGCTGAAGTGTTTCAGAGTAAATGAGAAATATCATTGCATTTCATCCCTAGATGCTTCACCGTGCATCTTCCAAACATAAGGGCATTTTCTTCCAGAACCACGCTATCATCATCCCACTTAACAAATCAACAATTCCCTAATCTAACACCCAGGCCTTCTGGAGTATTTTGAGCGACCCTTTTGATTTCAAGATAGATTATGCTGGGGAGGAGACCTTTTGAAGACAAGATACGAGTCGCTGTGTGTAGGAAAGAATGCTCCAGGTGTTAGGATAGGGGAATGTAATTTTGGCCAATGTCCCTCTTGTGGACTCTCCACACATCGTGAGAAAACAGCTTGGTCTGAGATCCTTTGTGTGAATGTGCTCATTACGATTTGCTTCTTTCTAAAGGAGGAAAACATGTTTTTGAAGGCTGCTTGACAGACAAGAAGGATATTAATAAATGACATGCAAATCTCTTAATTTCACTTTGGCTGGATATGTGATTGCTACTTCTGAAATACAGGCTGGTGATGGGGCTTCTTTGGGAAAAAAAGATTCCTTGAGTTCGGAGTATCTGTTGGGGGGTCCAGCTGAACTTGGCCGGTGGCTGGAGGCAGGATCATTCTAACCTGGGGTGCGGCGGGGGAGGAACATATAGACGCGTTTGAATGCAAATCGGCCCTGCAGAACACACTGAGAATTTAAGAAACTGTTTCTTGGGGGGAGATTCTGCAAAGGGTTGACTGAAAAGCCAAAAAGTTCTTTTTATAGCTCTGTTGCTCACACATGAGAGAGCAATTTTATTGATCGGTGTTTCTACACTTAGGTTTTGGGCTGTTTGTTGCTCTTCCTCTGTTTCCCCTTCAGTTCCACGTGCTTTTGGGTGCCAGCTGTCCTCCACTGCCCCAGCCTGGTGCCGGTGGGCCCCCCCAGTTCAAACAATGCTTCCCCCTTCTCCTGGGAACATATGCAAGGGCCCCCGCTCACCAGTCTTGGCGACACGCGGGGCGGGATGTGTGTGTCCGTGTCAGCCTGTGGTGTGGCAGGGCGGGAACCCCGCAGTACACAGTAGGTAAGAACAGGGGCTCAGGGTCAAGGCTACTACTTGGACTCACAACATGCTGTTACTACTTCCTGTTGCTCCCCCTTTTCTCAAAGGCAGGGAGGAGACAGTCTTTCAACTATCCCATTCTCTTATATTTACACCTTTGTGAAGACATTTTCATTTGTTCCGGAAAAGTCTACCTTTCTTCAAGAACGAGTGAATCACTTTCTTCTGTAACAAGGAAACACCACAACTGCTCCTTGAGGGTGAGTGTTTAAACAAGATGACCACTTGCATCCTGCTAAGTGTTCTTAATTGCCCAGCTTATTTGGTTTTAGTAGAAGGAACTCAAGTTTCACCCCCCCTCCTGTTAATAGACATGTCTTCTCTTGTCTGTGGATTTCGTGCACTTAGAATGAAACCCCATGGTATCACAAGTTCAAGACAGGAAAATGACTGGTTACATAAAGGAGCATTTTTATACGGTCCAGAGGTCATAACCAAGCGTAAATCAAATATAATTTGTTTGTGTAAAGCTATTATTCAAAAAGTAACCCAGGACTTATAAGTCCCACTACTTGTATTCATAGTAATTAGTGTGCAGTATTCCATAAATTGAAAATAATACTACCAACTATTAGCAAGTCATGAGCTCAAATAATTTATAAAATAATGACTTTGAAAGAAGTAAACATTGAATCTTAAACTTGCCTGTTGACATTGTTTGGAGGTCTACTATGGAGTCAGTGGGTCCTGGGCAGGAAGCCATGCTAAGGCATAATTCTAGACAGTTCTTCAAGAAGGTCCAGAGAGTAATCTTTTTAAAAGATTGAGGACTGGGAGAAAGTACTGAGAGTCATAGTTAATTGTTTAATCATTGTAAAAAGGGAATCTAAATAGCTTTGTGTAACATTCAACATGAGAAGAAAGAGAAGTAAATGAGAGAGAAAGGAATCTCCTCCTCTGTATAGGTGCAAAGGGAAGCTAGGTGTTCACACACCAGCAGTATGAATGGACGATGCAGCACTAGTGCATTCTAGTGAATTCATGAAGCATCATTGGAATGGAATTAGAGGATACAGCTGCAATCTCATTCTTTCCCTCATTCAAGGCCACAGGCCTCATAGACCTTAGGACTCTGTTGCATTGGTTCAGGTGCCGTATCACTTTAGCCAGGGATTGGCTGTAAACCTAGTGGTTGACCGTTGAAACTGTTTGGTAGGATGGATCCTGACATATACAGGTACAAAAACTCCGTGCCAGGTCTCAGCCTCTGTGGCAGATACTGCTAATGGGAAGTTCACCCGATTTCCATGTCTTCCTCCGGCTTTCCTACTCAGAGAGGCCCAACGTAACACAGGACAGCAATATGGGTCACTCACCACTCTTCACTTCTCAGTCTTCGTCACAGCTGGTGGAATCCGTGTGGCACAGTCGGCTAATGAAATGGGGAAGAAGTCCTGGGGTGGGGGGGTGGGTGTGTGCTTTTTTTGTTTTTTTAAAGGTCAAACTTTACCGAGATAAAGCCTCTGAGAACGGAGTGAGGAATAGAAAGACAGAAAGGACGTGGGTCCCTGACTGCATCACCGAGCGGTGCACCTGCCCTGGACCACAACCTCTCCCCTTTATTGTATGAGGGAAACGCAACCTCTTTCTTTAAGCTGCTACAGCAGTGCTTTCTGTCACTAGTAGTCAAATGCATTCATAGCTGATGCGGATCCAAAGAACAGTTCTTCCAGAAAACTGGAGCCAGATTCACTTAGCAATTTATTAGCTGCTTCTTCTAGAAAACAAAAATCTCCCTTAAAGGAAACTTTCACTGTTTTTTCTTCTTCTCAGACCAGGTGATTCCAGATATCAATAGTATTTCAACAGTGGGAGGAGCGGCAGTTCCTGTCCTGTCCACACTGTGTTGCTTCATGCTTTTCTCGTCTCTCTCTTAATGAACAAAAGCCAGTTGGCTGCAATAGTTTGGCTTAGTTTCTTTGCTCTCTCCATTGCTGCTGAAGCCCTTCAGAATTGGGCACCCGCAAAAAGGTTATGTTACTCTAATTTATATGGCATGATCTCAGCCGTGTGTCAGATGGAGGAAACACATAATGAACAGCTCCGATAGCCCCCTGTACAATTCAGTAGTCTTCACAGAAGCTTTACCATTCACCAAGGAGTCTCCTTGTCCTAACCTGCTCAACAACATCTTAAGCTACACTCCATTACACGATTATTTGTGCCAAAGTCCACGGTAACTTGCCCGACACATTGCCCAGTGTAAATGGGCCAAAGCCAGTCTTTTTTCAATCTAAATAGTTAAACTGTGTTGTTGAGGCCTGGGAGAGAGTGCCGAGAAGATACAAACTGAGAACTATAGGAGGTAGACCAGAAAGTTATTATGTACACTCAATAACTTTCATCTTATTTAAATTTTTTCTTTTATTGATTCTAGAGATTGGGGAAGGGAGGGAGAAAGAGAGGGAGAGAATCCTCAGTGTGAGAGAAACATCAGTCAGTTGCCTCTCATATGTGCCCTAAGTGGAGACAGAACCTGAAACCTGGGTATGTGTCCTGACTGGGAATCAAACCCATGAACTTTTGGTTTGCTGGACGACACCCAACTGACTGAGCCACAAGGGCCAGGGTTGTTTTCAGCTATTGACTGTGAGATAACTCCAAAGTGGGATGAGTATCACCTAGAAGTAGAGTGTAGTTGATGACTCCTGAATCCTTCCTGAAGTACACAGCGTGGTGCGTGCGACAGGCACCTGGGCAGTGTCTTGGTCATCTGTCCTTGGTGTCAGCCCTTCTGACTCAGCACACTCAGCTGGGTCAGAAGGAGAGGGCTAAGGGACTATGGTCACAGGACTGGTCCAACAGGTTCTTCAGGTCCCTAAAGAGTTAGAAAATAGAACAAAAGCTAAGAAGAATAAATCTTCAGTCCAGAGGGTCAAAAGCATGTTCATGATACCTACAGGATTTTACTGAAGATTGGAGTAGAATTATTAATGCAGCAGAATTTTCTGGAGCCTGCAGGTTGTTTTGTAAGCAATCCTTGTTGAAGAATTCTGACACATTTTAAGCCATTTTAAGCTTAGCTGACCAGCACTTCCAGGCTTAGGGAGCTGTGCGTGGCCTGCCAGGGAACCACCTGTGGGAGCAGGAGACCAGCAGAGAACCCGACAGCCCATGGATGTGAACCCACTGCCACTTCCCTGCTGCCCTGAGAGGCCCCGTCCTAGAAATCCTGGGTCTACACGGGGCACGTGACGCCATAGGATGCACCTTGGGTGTTGTCCTGGACCATGAAGTTTGCTTGATGATAAATATCCAAGAACATTGTTATACTCAAATAATGGGTTATGAACTATAATGCAACATTTGCATGAGTTTTAAGGAGGGACACAAGCCTGTAAAGAAACCTGCATGGTTGGTGGGTTATGTTGGCAGCTCAGATGCTCCGGAGGAAAGGCTTGGGAGCAGGAAATCGGTGACAGCTCTTAGGAGGCACAGAGCTTCTCTTTAGATCAGCATCTCCCTGAGGACAGGGCCCTGCGTTAGTTATCTCTCCTTCCCTAGTCTCTTCCTAAATAATACAGAAGGGAATAAGGAAAAACAGGGGCAGGTAAATCACTCAAGATCTCCTCCTCTGAAGAAAACCACAGGTGACATTTGGTGACATCTTTCAGGATCCCCTCAGGGCACACGTACAACATAGATGCCTGGAGTTGCTTTTACACAGAGAGACCGTATTTGCCATGTGCTTCTGCAACGGGCAGGAAACTTCTGACGTGTTCAGATCAGCTTGACTGAGGTTTGGCCTTGACCCAAATAAACATTTCCAGGTACCTGGTCCTAGTGAACAAGGTCACACACCAACTCGAAGAGGGAAAGCCTTTTACATTTATCGAGATGGAACAAATGGCATCACTCGCTTTTTTCTTTTTTAAACTAACCACCACCACCAAACGGGACTTGGAAGTGCTCAACCACTGAGTGTTGGTTGTGTTTCCAAGGCTGCAAGTTAAGGTGCCACCATCCTCCCAGTCGAAGGAAACTGTACAGGTGGCAGGGGACTGCTGGAGCATCACTGCCCAGTGTCTTGCTTGTTTCACCTCCCGGGAGCCTCCAGGGCCAAGATGAGACCCTCCAGGATGAACCAGAGAGCTGAAGCCATCTGCCTGCACTGACGGTCCCCGATGCGACACAGCTCCCGCCGGGTGGATGCATGCCAGGAGTGACCCACAGCGGGTGGCCCGAGTGAGCGAGGGAGGGCAGCGGGGTGGAAGAGGCCCTCCTGGGAGGTCCTGGATCCAGCTGCTGTCCCCTCACGACCCCCTCACACCCCTGCCCCCACCCCAGTGAGCAGCCCTGCCAGGAAACGCAGCCCGAGGACCTGGGCTGCTCTGAGCAACAGCTTTGTTCGGGGAGGGGCTTTACAAGGTGGTTTTATACACTGATGGTGGCCCTGGACCTTCCTCCTCTGTTCTGTGCCTGCTCTAGAGGGCTCAGGCTAAGACTGCAGTCTCTGCCCTGACTTTGGTGCCTGTGACAATGTCCTCCCTCCCCACCCCCATCTTCTCCGGGCCTCTCTCTTCCCCATCCTCTCTTTTTCTCTCTAAATCTCTCTCTCTCTCACACACACAGGCATATACAGTGCTTATTCTACTCTGAAGTCCATGAGTGACAATTTCAGGTGCACCCTTTCCTCTGAGCTAATGTATGTAAAAACAAGGGTCTCTTTAAGGGAAACACATACCGGTGAGTCCTGGGGGGAAAGGGGGAAACTCCAGCTCCAAATGTCTGGCAGTTCTGGCTTATGCCTGGTGACTAAGACGCTGGCTTTGCACCAACCACGATAGGGTCACAGTGTTTCTGGGTACAAGCTGTGAGACCTCGGCCACCTTACATGATGCATCTGTGAAATGGGCAAACTACCTCCGAGGGCGGTGAGAATGGGGTGCACTTGTGCCTTCCGAGCACCTAGCACAGTGCTGGCCCTCCTTGGTGCTCAGCAGGTGGCAGCTGGCTGGAAAAAATCTACTTGAGGGCTGACCTCCCCGAGCCCCAGGCTTCTTGGAGCCGGGACTCAGTGGAGAAAGGCTGGAACCCTCGAAGCCTTGGCTCATGTTCCACCTACACCCAAACCTTCCTTCTGCGACCCGCACACCTGCAGTCACCGGCCGCTGTTCTCTGTGCAGGTCTTGGCTCCTGCGAGCCTTCCAACTCTCGGGCAAGCAGGGTTTATACTTGTATCTCCCTGTTTGAGTCCAGCACGCATCCATTAGTGAGGGCATTCATCAGAGGTCGATGCTATGCGAGGGCAGTGCAGCTTGCTGGCCAAGAACACAGGGTTTCAGTTCAGACCGAAATGGGTCTGAATCACTCTGTGTCGCTAGCCACCTATGTGACTGCATGCAAGGGGTTTGAAAGTCTCCAGGGGCCAGATTCCTGAACAGCAAAATGAGAGTAATAAGAGCATCCTTATAAGAATTAAGTTAATACTACTTGTGAACATTTGTAAGGAATATGGTAGACACCTGATAAATACAAACTATTATTCATTTTATGGGTATTTTATATATACTATTATATTATTAGTATAATAGTGTATATAAATACTATTAATTTAAAGTTAATCAATATAATTAATTGTATAATTTAAATACAATTAAAATTAATTAAATAGAATTAATTTAAAACATATTAATAACATATTTAATACAACTGAAAATATATTATTATCAATATATTTTAAATTAAGTTATTATTATCTATTTTAAATTAATTGAGTGCTAAAACACATAAACCATGATAGGACCCATGGTTTTGGCTGACATGACAGAAAGTTGCCACCTGTTGTCCTTCGCACAGGCCCAGGTGTACCTGGCTCATTCTTGTCTTTGAGGTGGACACGGACAAAGGAGAGGAGCTGCCCTCATCCCTGGCAAAGAAGGAGGGACAAGTCCTCTGTCCCTCACAGGGACTTTCCACTTTGCTCAAAGCTCCCCTTGCCGCTCTGGGTAAGGTTCAGCTTTCTAAGACCATGGGCTGGCTCCTGTTTATGAGGCTTTTGGAGAAAAGACATTAGACCCACACAAGGCTAATTACAATTGTGCAAAGCATGGAAACTGAACACTCGTACTCATTTGGGGAGCCAATACACTCGATTCTCTCTCTCTTTTAAAACTATGACTCATTTGTATTTATTTGGTATCTTCTTTTCTCCATTCTGTTTCTGAAAAACAATAAAAAAAATACAGCTCTCACCATGCTAGATTGCGTAACTCTGCTTAGACTCCCCCGGAGTCCCCACCTCCCTCTGCAGTAATCCCAGGTTGTCGCAGCAGCCGCGGCCCCTGCAGGACCTGCCCTCTCGCCTCCGGCCTGCTCACCTCCTTTCTGCCCACTCCTCTTGGTTGCTGGACCCCAGCTGCATTGGCCTGCTCGTAGCTCCTGGAATATGCTGAGCAATCCCTCTGGCAGGGCCTTTGCACATGCTGTTCCTGTAGACTGTGTTTTGCGGGAATGGTCTTCCCCCTCAGGTGTTCTCAGGGCTGTCTTCTTCACTTCTTTCAGGCTCAGGGGTCATCTTACCGGAGAGAACTTTCCTGATGACTCTGCCTCAACTTGCACCAGCCAGCCTGTCACTCTGTCCCCTTCCCTTGGTTTTGTCCTCCTGCATAGCACTTATTACCTCCTGAAGTGTGAGTGTGCGCACGTGTGTGTGATTGTCCCACTTCTCCCACAAGGGCAGAGATTTTCACCTTGTTCACTGCTGCAGACCCAGCACCTACCACCATCCTGACACACAGGAGGTGCTCAGTAAATACTGTATGTGTGAATATTCAGTGAATGATGATAGGACTCCTGAGTGTGTGCACGTGACATGGGGGAGGGTCCACTCGCTCCACAGACCAGAAGCCCTGGGATGGGTGGGCGCCTTCTCCCACCGTGGTCCCTGCAACTGTTGTAGCAACAGGCCTGGAACGGCACAGCCAGCAGGTGAGGGGGTGGCTTTCTGACAAAAGGTCTTGCATCGCCTGCACGCTTGATCCATGTTGGAATGAGCAGCACCAAAGATAAGGGGGAGAGACGGCGATGTGAAAATAGGCCTGTGAGATATGTGTGAGTTTTCTTTGCGAGAGGGTTGGGAAAGAGGACTTGTTGGAGCTACGAGAGATACTGGGAGATCAGGAAATATTCGGTGCCCTTCTCACTGCTTAACCACGAATTTTCACTAAGATAAAAAGGTGAAATTTTACTTTTTACAGAGATGGATTTTTATGATGACTTTTTTTGAAAGTAAATATTCTGTAAGAATAACACAAGTCAAACAATACCGAAGAGAACAAGAAAGAAAGAAAAAACGACCACTCAAGATCTCATCCTCTGCGCATACCACAGCAAACACTTTGACAATCGCTGTTTAGGATATTCTTGAGGTACATCTACAATGTAGACACCTGGATTCTGTTTCAGAAAAATGGGATCATACAGTATGTTTTACAGAGGCTCCTCCCTCTTTCCCTCCCTCCTTCCCTCCCTCCTTCCCTCCCTTTCTCTCTCTTTCTCCTTCCTTCCTTCCTTCAACATTAATTTGTCATTTCCCCTATTTATGCATTCATTGGTTGATTCTTGTCTGTGCCCTGACTGGGATTGAACCCACAACCTTGGTGCGTAGGGTCAATGCTCCAACCAGCTGAACTACCCAGCCAGGGCTGCATGACGTGTAAATCTTCACCATCACTTCAACAGCCTTTAACAGAATCATGGTGTTCCATGGTATGTAGCCAATTCCTGATGGACAGATGCTCAGGTTGTTTCTGACTGCTCTCAGCTGGGATTGTATATCCAGGCTGCTTCATGGTGACTCTTGTCCCAGCTGGACCCTCAGTCACCTGTGGCATTATCAGTTTAGAAATCCATTGCCACCATTGGCCAGTGGTCCCCCTCCCCATGCCCAGCCGAGAAAACAGTCATTAAGTCTCCCAAATCCACTTTTAAATATTAACCCAAGAGGCTCTACTCAGTGCATCTCCCGTGCATGGAGGAGGACTTGCTTACTTCCTTCTGACTACCTAGAAGAACTCAGAAATGCTTCTGCATTGTGCTTGGGCATCAGTTGTTTGCATCTCTCAGAGTCCACCTGCTCACCCTCTGTTGAGAGCAATTCGTGGAGGATTGCCTGTCTCTTGCCGGATGCTGTGCGGATGGATCTGGGGTGGGGGCAGGTGGACGGTCATTAAAACCCCTTAACAGCTGGTCTCTGCTTCCATTCCTTCCCCCTGCCCTCCTGGCTCCCACAGTCCCAGGTCCCACAGGTTTGGAAGCTCCTGGGGTTGACCTACGAGCCTGGACAGGCCACACCCTTCAGCAGAGATGACAGCAGACCCTGGAAAGCAGGGTGTGCCACCTTGGTGGCCTTAACGATCTCCTTCCCTTTGTCTCAGGGCATGGCCTGGAGCAAAGTCTTGACATTATAGATTACAGTGCTGCGTGGGGTTGTTTTTGTAAAATTTCCTCTCGTTTTGTCCCATCATTAAACTCATAAGGGTGGCTTCTCTTGGCTGAACGCTGCCACCCTGGGTCAGAGAGGGCCTCATTATTATTAAGCTGTGGGACAGCTGAGGGCGCAGCAGCACCCAGAAGTGACATGACCCGCCTGGGATCATGTGGCAGTGCCCCAGAGTCCTGGGACTCGAGCTTCTGATGGCAGAACTGCCAGCGGGGGAGGTGGCTCAAGTTACAGGACCGGTCGCCTGCCAGTGGGTGGGCTGCTCTTCATTTCTCAGCTCAATGTCAAAAGAGCAGTAGGGGGGGGTGGCGAGGGATCCTGGTGGGCTGGCTTTAGAGGGTCTCTAGCCGTTGCCCTGAGGTTCGTCCCCAGCACAGAGGATTAGGAGCCTCCGGGGTGGGTAACTCTATAGTTCACCCAGGCCACTGGCAACACTATGTACCGAAGGGTATCAGCTGTTCAGCCCGAGTAATCAAGTTATAGGGAAAGAGGGGGCGGGGGCAAGCACACAGGGACTCACCCGACCGACCGAAAGTCTGCTCTGAGCCTGGCTTGTGTTCACACGCGAGTCTCATTTGCTCCTCGTGCCAACCCTGAGGACTCCATCAACAACCCCGACTCCCCTCCTCCTCCTCCTCCTCCTCTGGGTCGAGGAAGTAGGTGATCAGAGCTGCTGAGTGGAAAGCAGCCACGATGTGACAGAGACAGGGTTGGAGTTCATCTCTGTCTCAATTCCCAAGTTCAGCCTGTCCCTGTGACCACCCAGCCCATCGGGGTGCCCTGGGCCAGCCCCAGGTTTGCAATAAATCTCTTTGGAGTGAGGTGCCATCCTGGGAAGGAAGCCCTCCATCTCCCCCAGACTCATTTGGTTCCTTTCCTCACTGGCATGTCACCCGAGGAGGACAGTGTCAAAAGTTGGTGTTTTTCTCTCAAACTCTTGGGGGGTGTCTCTCCAGACTGCAGTGGCTCAGGGGCACCATTTTGGCTGCAACCCCGCAGAGTTTCATTTTCACTTTTTTATTGAAAAATCGAAATCCGGGGAATTAGAGCCTTTCCATATTGATTCTTCAGGGGCAAGTGAAAATTACATTCCGTGCGGCACCGAGGCAGTGCCACGCCGGGCGGCGACAGAGCTGAGGCTGGGGTGACGTGCAGTGCAAGGCCGGAAGGAGCACCCGGTGCGGTCTCTGTGTCCTCTTGCCAAGTGACAAAGCAACAGCTAATTTTTGATTCACACTGAAAGGATTCCTGGAAGTAACATTTATTTTATTCTGTTCCTTTTTTTAACATGTCAGGGACAGAGGGGCTGAGTCCACGTGTTGCCCCCCTCCCCCACCCCAAGCCTGAGACTTTCGAGTTGTGAAGAGAGCTGGCCCTCCTTCTGGTTCCCCCCACCTCTTTGCAGCCCAGCTAGTTCTGGGCTCAGGTCTGGCTCTGCTGCTTACTACCTGGATGCCCTTTTGCAAATGAATTTCCTGAACCTCAGTTGTTTTTTAACCTGAGAACTGGAGAGAATAATAGAGATGACTGAAGAAGGTTCCAGTGAGGACTGAATAAGTATTTGTTGGCCAACTGAGTGACCGTAGCAGGTGACCCACCTGAAGCCCTGGGCCTGGTAAGACAGGGGTCTGTGGGCTGTGGCCATGGCCCATTCTCGTCTGGGCCAGTCCCCCGGAAGAGTGAAGGATCCTGGGGCTCGTGGCACTTGAGGCAGGTGGGCCTGTTTGAGGGATGCACTGCCATTGTGGGCTTCGTCTCCTTTTTCCTGTTCTGTCAAAGTAAATGCCTCATAGTTGGGAGCAGGCAAAAGCTGTTATACTTCCAAAGGTGCCCTCTGAGAAAAGACATTCTGCGAGTTAATGTCTGGAAACAATTTCTTCTTTTCTTCTTGCCTCCTCCTCTCTCCCACCCTCCATAGCACCTGAAACATGTCCTGTCTTTCCCTTTTCCATATGCAGGCGAATTGTTAACATCAACCGAAGCCCTGAAAGTGATTCTGCAGGAAACGAACAGGCCTCTGAGGAGCAGAGGAAGAGCCTGGGACTTTTGAATAGACATGTCAGCAGCTGGGGATGAGATGCCCACAGCAAGCAGGGGGGTGGGGCAGGGGCTGAGCCAAACTGCAGGGCGCCTCTAGGTGTCCCCCAGGCACCCCGCTTTGAAGGTAACCCACCGACCCCGGCATCCACAAACATTTCAGCCAGATGTGCAGCCCCTGGAGCGGGGAGGCAAACAACTGCTTTGAAGATGAAAAGCCTCCCAGCACTGTCACCGCTGTGAGCTGGTGAAAGGCAAGCTCAGCCGGAAGTGCCAAGTGCAAAGAAGAAGAGCAACTAAAATGCTGGGGGCAGGAGGAAGGGGCGGGTGGGTGCCTGCGCTTTGAAAGGCTGCCATAGAAAGTTCTCTTCAATGGATCCTCTTCCAACCTGCCCCAGTACAACAACTGGACGTGGCATGTGACAGGCGCTGCAGACAGATCAGGTTTCACACACGCAGCTGTAATATCTGGCGCACAGGTGTTGGTTCAGTGTCTGCCAGCTGCTCTGCAGCGCCCTGCTTCTGGGACGGGGCAGGGGGTGGGGAGGGAGAAACCCTCACACTTGTTGCTGCCAAAGCAAGGAGGGGGCTGGAAATTCCTGCCACTTGGCTAAGCGCTCCGCGTTCCAGTCAGTGCTTGAGCCCCTCATGCCTGTCTCTGAGGGTCCCTGGGCCTCTGCTCATGTGCTCCCCGGGGACAGGGACTGCGACCTAATGGGAGAGGGGGCAGGGTGACTAGGAAGCTGCCAGCAAACTGGGCAGGGCCCTGGGGAAGCCCAGGAAGGGGGCGTGAGCCCAGGGGGAGGAGGCCACTGGGAAGACCAGACTTCAGGTTTCAACTCCACCTCCAAGTAATTGTGATATCGCAGTCAAGTTTCTTAAGCTGTCTGGGCCTCAGTTTCCTAATCTGTGAAATGGGGTACATAACACCTGATGCACAGCCCTCAGTCAGGACTTACACATGTAAAACACTTAGGGAAACAGCAGTCCTAGGAAGGTGGGATGGGGCAGGGACTTCCAGGGCCACCGCCCTGAACACCTGTCATGTAAACTTGGCTCAGGTACCACCGGTGTCTGACACGGATCATTGGCTTCCTGCCCTTTTTCTTTTCCCATGGAGGAAGAGGGTGGGCCACGCAGAAATCTGAAGTCCCAGAGGAGCAAAGAGGTGGGCAGTTTGGTCATGGATCCCTTTCCCAGCCGTCCAGACCACATCCTCTCCTGTGCCTGCCCAGCATTTTCCAGTTTGAGATTCTGCATGGCTGTGACTGATACATGGACGTGTCTCTCCCACGCTGGATGCTCTGCAGCCCATGGCTATGCCCACTTCGCCCACCATTCTGTCTCCAGCACATTCTCCGCCCAAGGGAAGGCTTGATGAATGTTTGCTGCAGGAAAGAAGGCGTGAGTGGGTGGATGAGCAGGGTGGTGTTCTCCCTGCCTCTTCCATCCCTATTTTAAGGACAGAAAATGTGCACGTCCAAAAGATGGACAGTGGGCACATGTCCAGCTCTGCATCACTCCTAGCCCTCAGCCCTACCCCATCCACCCTTCCCTACCCTGTGTTCCGCCTTCTTTGGACCCCTGGCTTCCCGCTTCGTGGACGTGCTTTGCCTTGCCTTCTCCTTCTACCTCCCCTCTCAGTCCACACCTCTGTCTCCACACCCCCTGTCTCTCCTGGGTCTGGGGAATGAGACTGCTCAGGTCAGAGGAACGTTTCAGGAGGAAGAGCACGATGGGAACCCCAGGGGCAGGGCTGGGTCATGCTCTGTGCTTTGGCCACGGCAGCTGACTGCTGTCTTTCTGAGTTTGCCTCTTGGAGGATGTAAACTGTTGAAGGAGCATCCTGTGTTCTATATTCCCCACGTGCGTATTTACAAAACACCCATCACAGCCCCATCTCTTTCCTGGAGCCGTGCTGGGCAGGGGGTGTGCCTTTGCCCCGGTGCTTCCTGACCTGCGCTCTAAGCCTGCTATCTCTCCCAGAAGGGCCTCCTCTAGCTACAGCTCCCTCCAGGGCCCCTCCGCGGTCATTGCCAATGTCCGTTTAGATTTCCCCTTTGGCAAGGGGGAGCAGTGTGAGGAAAAGGGCCTGATGTTTATTTAGCACCTGTTATGTGCCAGACCCTGTGCTAAGTAAGCACTTTATAGTCATTGAAGCAGGTGCAGCCTCTCTCCCCACTTTACAGATAAGAAGACTGAGGAGCACCGATGGGGAATTTCCCACCATCACAGAGTTGGTAAATGGCTGGGCTGGGGTTTAGTCCTGGCCTGTCAGATGCCTCAGCCTGCTCTTTCCACGTCATTAAGTCAACAACCTTAAACACCACCTTGAACTAATAGCCATGATGGGCTGTGGGCCTGCATCCTTTCTTTCTAGGTAACAGTGTCCTCTTGTGGGATAATGCCATTCATTCATCCATTCATTCACTCAATAAGTAGGTATTGAGCACCTACTGCGTACTGGGCTCTAGTAGCTGGAGATGAAGGGATAGCCTGGACGGAAAGAGTTCATAAGACAGCAGAGAGGCAAACACTAAGTGGACGAGCACATAACTCAGTTAGTTAGTTGATTGTAATTGTATTAAGTGCTATAAAGGAGAACTGCTGGGAAAAGCTTTGTCTGGGAAGAATCCAGGAAGTCTCCCCTAAGGAAGAGCCTATATTCCCATCTTTGCTGTCAACCAGGCAAGTGACTTGGCAGTGATTTGGGGTGAGGACAGGCCCAGGCTGATGGGGAGGAGCACCCAGATCGTGCCATGTCAGACAGACGTGGGTGCTCAGGCACCCCCTGTGCCTCACATTTGGCTCTGAAGGGAGTAACAGCTTGTTTTAAAATACACAAGGAAGGAAAAACCCACACCGGAACAGAACCAGTGTCTTGGCACCAGTCGGCCATCGCGGCTTCTGTTTGGGTCTGTATTTTCATGGTGCCCGAGGGATCGTCTCAGTGACTCTCACAGGTTACGCCACCAGGAATGGAAAATCAGTTGTTCAAACCACAAACAGAGCACATAACATAGTAATTGGCAAGGCACAGACTGCTAGTCACCTTTCACTTTCCTCTTGCCCTTCCCGATCCTGTTTATGGGACATAGTCCCCATGCTGTCCATCACATTGTTGCTTTGTTCTTGAAAGGAGACCGATCAGCTCCTACGAATCCTTGACTAAATCCAGGTGGAAGCTCTCTGTCTCGCAGGCTGCAGAGCCCCTAGAAGGCGGTGGGGTCGAGGGGTTGGACAACCCCAGGCTTCCCCAGCCCTTCCCTCCTGCCCTGAAAACTTGGGTTTCTGATGGACTAGAATACACCCCTGTCACATTCATCATTATCCTCTTCCTCCTCCAATGAGATCCACAAACATTCCTTTCCTGCTGCATTCTGAAGCTCCCCCAGTTATTTTGGCCAAAGCTAGACATTAGGTCTCTACTGCTTTTTGCCCCTTCCAAGGAATGAGCTAGCTGGGGGAATACAGGAAATGCTTAGCCCACTTTTCCTGTTAATGAAGGTTCGGGGTACTTGGGGCTCCACAAAAGACCAAAGCTGCCCCTTCCCATCAAAAGTCTGGGACCCCTGGTTTACAGAATCTTAACTTATAGCAGCCAATCCTCTGGCCAAGTTATGATTTGGCCTCGGGAATGGGGAGGTTTAGCTAGATTTAGCTGTTCCCCATAATGTTCCTTCAGCTGGTCGGAAAACCGAAGGGTTCACCTACCGGCTGGTTGTGCTCACAGGATGCAAAACAATTGGTCAGATTGCTCTGTTTTCAATGTCTCCAAGTGACTGTCTTGGCTATTAAACACAGCCTTGGTCAGGGCTCCTGTCTGTTCCTCTTGGTTTAATTCACTTAAACCAAGTTTCAGGAAGACAGATGGGGATGAGACTCTCGTTGGGTCGTGATGCAATCAGTGCCTGCGAGGAAAAGAGGAACTTCTGGGGCGACCTTGGTCCATAGAGTTGGCAGATGGTCCCAAGAACGGAGCAGAGTCCTTTTTCCTTGAATAATTTTGTTGGGGGTTGTGGCAAGTGTTCCAACAACACAAAGCCTCACACACTGAAGCCCTTGACCAAGGAGATTCTTGAGAAAAGAGCAGTTCTGCATTGACGTGAGACCAAGGGCTGGCCTGTTGACGGCATCTAACTGGCGTCCTGACTCCTCTGTAACATCATCGTCACAGTTATTGAAATCTGCAGATTTTTCATTGAAACAGCTCCTATTTTTGACTCGTACAACCACAGAGGAGAAATTTGCAAGTACCTAATGTCCAACTTTTTGGGTACTAGATGGTATTTTCTGCGTGTCCCTAATGAGAATGCTCACACAGGACACGGGTGCTGTGTCATGGAACTCACCATTGGCAGCGGATCTGTCCCCATTGGAGGTGACAGTGGCGGTCCAGCCCCATGGGGACTGGAGGGAGGGACAGAGTAGAGCGTCTCAGGTTCCACGGTCCCACTTCCCCACTCTTAGGACCCAAGTCATACTGTCATGCTGAGACCAGGACTTTGCTCCTTCCAGGGCCCCTTCCCTTCTCCCCAGTCTACCCTCCCCACTGGTCAAACTAATTTTCTTAAAGCATCATTCTGTGTGCGTCACTCTTCTCCTCGATGACCCTTCGTTTATCACGGCATTTCTTAAACTCTATAAGCATTAATGGGCATCCCATGAAAAAAAGAGGATTTGTATATCAAACAAAATTAAAGAGTTTCTTTACAACAGGCCTTTGTGGAGCCTTAGGATGCTAATAAACACTGCAAATGTCCCAGCATTGCCCCCAAATTTACTTGACTGGGATCTTGGCAGGAAATCAGATGGCTCATTCAAAGGAGTAATTGCAGGGACTATCAGCCACCTCGTGGACAGATTAAGGAAACCAACAAGGGGATGATGGAGCACCCAGGGACTGGCAACAGAGGGGATTTGGGATGAGGGAAGACAAAGAGCTTGGGACAGGGATCACCTGACAGAATCACCTGAGACCTACCCTGGCCTCTTTCTCCTCCCGAGTTCCCAACACCTGTCCATCCTCACATCACCTGGACTCCCCTGCGAAGCCAAAGTGTGCAGAGTCCAAACCACAGAGGTCAGTCTTCCAGGGGCAGAGGGAGACCGAGAAGGAAGGTGGAGAGTGGACATCCAGCGCATCTTTCCCCACTCCCTGGAAAATCTGTTAACATCTGGTGCAACACTACGTTTTCCAGAACACCATCTGGCCAGCGCTGGCCTGAAACACCGAGTCCACACCTCCAGGCTGGGCAATGGAGTCCCTCCATCGTCTCTTCACAGCTCAACTCCCAACCTCCTCACCCCTAACCCTCCACCTCCATGGGGCTCCGGGAACACTTTCCCAGCTTCCATCTCAGCCTTTGCCTCACATCAGCCTCCCTGTCGAGAGAGCCCATCATCTGCCGCTGCTTGGCCCAGGCTCACCCCACCTCCCTCCCCCTCTAGGGGACTTGCTTGGCCACCTCTGATAAAAGTTCATTCCTGCTGCCCTGGGTGTCAGGGACCATGGTTCCCATATAATCTGAAAACATGATTTTGCGTGGCTTCCAGAAGCAACAGGCACTCTGAGAGATGTCTAGGTGCCCCTAAGTATCCGAAGGCCGGGAATGTTTCAGTGGCTTTGGGCACAGAATAGTTGAGACCGGGCTGTCCTTGGAAACACAAGCTTGGGCCACGGGGACTTTCACACTTTGTCTTCAAGCTACAGATTTCCCACTTACACTCAGTGCCTGGATTCCCACTTAATCTGCACTGATGCTACGCCTTTTCTCTCTACAAAAAGCTTGTGATCCTTGAGTCCCCAGACACGTGCCTCCTCCCCCCCGAGCTGTCATAGTAGCAGGTGCCCCAGCCGTCCTGGGGGCGGGGTGGGAAGAAGGATCAGTGGGGCCGTGGCTTGGAGATGAGAGGCCATTGCTGTGGGGGAAGTTTCATTGTTTGGGAGGCAGGGATGAGGCAGGCGTGTGTGTGTGTGTGTGTGTGTGTGTGTAGGGGGGAGGGTTGTGGGTCGGGGGCAGGTGCTGCTGGCCCTGGGAACCTGCTGCGGATGCAGCACCAGATCTGAGTCTCCAGCAGCTCAGCGTTGACATTTGTCCTCTCCCCTGCATCCTACTCAGCTCCCCCCCATGCCACTCTGTTCTCCTGTCTGAGTTTCAGTTTCATGGAAGGGCAGGCGACAGAACCTCTGGCTGCCACCTCCCTATTCAGGAAGAGGCTCGTTGGGGAAGCACTGGGCATCCAGGACATTCATCTCCCTGTCCCTAGGCTTCTGTAAACATGCCGGCTTCGGTATCCCAATGAGTCCCACTTTAGCCGAGCTTCTCCAAGCGGCCTGTTCGGCGGGTGTCCGAGGCCTCTGCCTCTGGTCTAACAGCTGGAGGACATCTCCCATGAAGGGATCCAACCCCCTCAGCAAGGCTCACCTGCAGGTTGTGTAGGCTTGAAGGGCATCCGGGGGAAGAACTGTGGCCCCTGCAGCATCAAGTTTGGTCGAGGCTGCCTCCCTCCGTGCCTCCTGGCCATTCGTGTAGATCTCAGTCTTGATGAGTCTGAGGAGGACACTCTGCGTTGCAATGAAATGACTAAGTGCGGGTGGGGGAGGGGAGTAGGGGTGGACAAGTGACCGCAGAATGGCTGTTATCCCAGGGACTAATTTTCAACAATGAACCTCAAAAACGAGTCCTGCTGGTTTTCCATCTCCTCTTTCAATGCCTCCTTCCCCCTTGGAGCGGGGTTAGAAGAAATGAGGAGACCATCCTAAGGAAGACTCGCCTTTCTCAGCCTGGCTGAGAGGGCCACGTGGGCAGCATTTCTGCCTTTAGTGGGAAGCCAAACCTGCTGCCCGGACCGGCCTCTCTCAGCTGCCCTCCGTGTGTCATGCAGGCTGCCTGGAACCCTTCCTTCTGTAGGGTGGGGTCGGGAGAGGAGCAGGCCTGGGACAGGGATAGGTGTTTCCCTGCTGCCACCGTGGAGTTCCCTGGGGCACAGGAAATAGTGATCTGTGTCCTCCTGCGCTCTGGGCGCCAGCTGGGGTGTCACCAAGCGCAGCAGACAGGGGGCGCTGGCTAGCAAGGCAGAGGAGGCTCCTCTCAGTCTGGGCCTGGGGCCTGAGGCCGCCCCACCTTGCGCTGCTTCTTTCCTTCCATGGTTAAGGCAGGGAGCCCCAGGCCCCTCCCACCCACCCCCAGCGGGATGTGTCCTCACCCTGGAGTGGCCCCCCTTCTGCATCCCCTCCTTCCTCCTCCTGGTGCTGAGGTGGCCCGGTTGGTTTCCCCAGCACTGGGCCTGCCACCTAAGCCACTGCCTTTGTCACTGGGCCTGTCCTCGTTGCAGCATTAACACTGTCATCTAAGAGCCTGTTTCCCTGGGGACGGTTAAAGGATTCCAGATTCCTCCGCTGGCTGTTTGTCAGGACCGATTTCAGTCTGTCACGGCGGTTTTGGGCAAGAAGGTGCAGGGGAGCCACGGCTCGGAGGCTTGGCGTCCAGTCCGTTCCTTCCCAGCTGAACAGGTGTCACATGTCAGCTGGGCACGGAGCTCACAACGTCACGGGACCCCAAAATGCTGAGGGCAGTGTCCCTGCTCTTAACGAAGTTTGACGTTGAGAGAGGCCAGTAAAACACACACACACCAGTACCCCCAGGCAAGGCAGACCAGGACAAGCGGCCCTACAGGCTCCGTGCCACTTGGGGAAAGAGAGCTGGGCGGGCTCCTCGTGAGGCGGGGACAGGGCCAAGGACAGGTTGCAGAAGCAACAGGCCTGGGGACAGCTGGGTGTGTGAGCAGTGGCCACCGTCCCTAGGGGAGAGCGCTACAGCTGCGAGCAGCACCTGCGCAATTCCCAGCCCATCCCCATCCCCAGGCTTGCGGCTGCTCATTACTGCCCTTGACCACGCTGCTGGGCGCAAGGTGTGTCTGCGGAGCCCAGCGGGCAGTTCTGCATCTCAGATGGAGCCTCAGACTTTCTCAAGGCTGGAATCTTCCGGAATGTTTCCCTGTATATGCTAAGCGAGACGGGGTCCTCCAGAATCTCTGTTTTCCTGGGAAATGCCACTGGTAATGCAGAAACTCTTTCGACAATAGGAGATGACCAAGTTAAGAAACAAGGGCTTCCTCCCCCCGCCCCTTTTTCCTTTTTGGCAGCATCTCCTGTCTTTCCCCATCAAGTAGATTGGTCCAGGTGTGGCAGCGTTTCCCTCCCCCCCCACCCCCAAAGCCATTCTGCGTCTCCGATCATTTCTCTGGCTTCTCTTTAATTTGATGAAGAATCTCAATGCTGCAAATAACCTGATGTGGGACAGGCTGAGACAGTGCTTATTATAGTACATTCCTCCTCCCAGGGCCAACCAGCTTCAGTCTCCCGGCCCCTCCCACCCAAGCCACGTTTGGCCTGCAGATGACAAAGGCTCACACTGTCGTCCCTCACCGCCCAGCCTGGCCCAATGGGGGCCTCTCGCAGTTAGCACTCTGTGCGTCTCTGGGGAAAGGCGGTCCCTCTCCCTCCAGACAATTTGGCAGGTGGCATCAATAGCCTTACGGTCTCCTGGGAGCAGGGCCTTGGTTCATTCCAGCCACGCTGGAGCCGCCCCACCTGGCCTGGCCAAGGGTTTCTCCTTTGAGGGCAAGGTCAACGCCACCCCTGGGTGGGGCTGGGCAGAGGAGAGGTTCTGAGGCCACAGAGTTGACAAAAGGACCGGGAAGAGGCAGTGGCTGACTTCTACCCTCCTCCACTGCTCCAGACTCTGTGATAGACAGTAAAGAAGGAGGGAAAATATCTATGGATGTGAAACAGGGCTTTGATTGATCGATTGATTGAAATTGACCTAAAGTGTTATATTAGTTTCAGGTGTACAACATAATGATTCCATATTGGGATATATCATGAAGTGATCACCACAATACGCCTCGTCAACATCCATCACCACCCATCGTTACATCTTTGGTTTTCATGGGATGAGTGATTTATTTTATTTTGATTATTTGGCTGAGAGATACTGGCCAGAAGGAGATTCGTATCTCCACTGTGACACATCTATTAACTAGGTGTGAAGGAGGGTGACTGTGACTGCATCGATGTCTCCGTGTGTCCGGGTGCCATAATGATGCATTTTGTGGCACTGTGACATTCTGTGGTCTCCCCAAACTTGTCTCCCACCTGCGCCTGCCCACATGCCCCTGAATGTGCCGTCTGGGCAGCACTTCTACACACATAGGCACGTGTGTTGTTGTGTGTTCTCTCCACCAACATCGACCCCTCTTTTAAACTTCGCATCTTTTTGGAATCACTCAAATTTAAAAACCAAAGTAAAACAAAGCTGATTTGAGAAACTCCTCAAGAATTTTGACCCTCCTCCCATGATGACTGGATGCCCTTGCAGTCGGAAGGCTGGGCCTCCCTCCTCCAGGAGGGCGGGGAGGGACCCTGCCTGCTGTTCCAAGTGTCCCCAGCCTGACTGGTCTGGGCTGAGATGCATAGTGTCCTAGATGGCTAAGGCGGCCATAATAACCCACCACAGATGGGGCGCTTAAACAACAGTTTATTTTCTCACAGTTCTGGAGCCTGGAAGTCCAAGATCAAGGTGCCAGCATGGTCAGGTTCTGGTGAAAACCCTCGTCTTGGGTTGCAAATAGTACCTTCTCACTATGTTGAGAGAGAGAGAGAGAGAACTCTCTGTGCTTTTCCTACGAGGACACTAATACCATCCTGAGGAAGGGCCCCACCCTCATGACATCATCTAAACCCAATCACCCCCCAAAGTCCCAACTTCCAAATACCATCCCACTGGAGTCTTCACCATGGCTTTTGAGAGGACAAGATTCACCCACAGTGTGCAGCTTTTGCGGGTTTTAGTGTTGCTCCTGTGTTAGCAGCAAAGGTGTGAGCCAAACTATTGCAGTTCCTGTGGTGTGCGAACCCTAAAAGAGGTGTGTGTACAATGTTATATGGCTTCCGCCCCCACCCCGACCACACACACGGTCTCTTTGGGTCCTCACAGAGCTGGTCCACTTGTCCCCATCTGCAAATGAAGACACTGAGGTTCACTGGTGTTGATGGGTCTGAAGTCCCTTCTGAAGGTAGAACAGAGGTGTCACAAGAACTCTGTGTCCTGTTCGCTCACCTAGTCCCGTTTTACCAGGCATTGCGCATCTGGAACCTTCTTCCTAAACAGGAGGCCAAGACAGGAAAAGCAGAAATGTGGAAAACAATGGAGAAACCACTAAGGATGCACAGAAAGACACGCCACGGATTGGGTTGTGGGATGAGATTGCTAGCAGCTTAGTTGGAACGGGTCATTTGCTAGAAAGAAAACATCACCCCTCTTTCCTTCCACTGCTTGAACTTGAGCTGCTTCCCTCCTGGGGTCAGGGAGAGAAAAGCCCAGGAAAGCAGGCGTCTGTTCCGGTGGCATTCCTCAGCTTACCTCCGGCCCCTGGGCCCGACCAGCACCTCCTTTCTCGGGTTCTCAGCCTTTCTTCTCCCCGAGGGTGATTTATTGAACTTGTTACTTGTGGCACTTTAGCTACTGGTTCCAGTGGCGTCTCCCCTCAAAGAATCTTGGCCACAGTTATAGCCTCGAGTTTCTGTTTTTAGAAACAGCAAAACAACATGAAAGGACAGTGCCTCTCCGATAAGGAGCCACCTGATAAACATCGGCTTCCTCCTGTTGCAGCTGTGATTAGGGGCTGTTTTCACCGCCAGGGTGGGTGCAGGTGGGGGGGTCATACCCCTCCTCTGCCAACAGCAGCCTCCCCTGCACTGCCCCTTCGCCAGCCCTGCCTAGGCTCCCTGCTATCTTGGAGCCCAAATCAGAATACGTATATATTCTGATATATCGAAACTTTACACATGTACTTGTATATATCCATACAGGCTGACATATACATTGTATATATGGGCATGTGTGAATGCACAACATACATGTACACTTGCATGGGTATATCCACATATACCTATGTGCATGGCTGGAAGCGCTCATTGTATATGCCTGTCTCTACTAGAGCTTGCAATGCACCCTGGTACCGTGCTGAACACTTGGTTTACTTCACTCTCATACCCTCTGTGAAGCAGGGATGGGACATTCTTCAGACGAAGAAACTGAGGGTGGGAGACATTAGTCAGCTGTCCAGGGCTCCGTGGCTAGTAAGTAGCAGAGTAGGGGTGGAGCCCAGTGCGTCCTCATCCCTACGGCCTTTCCCAGTCCTGTTGGCCATGGGATGGTCCCCTGTCCTCCAGGCCACTGGGCAAGCCCTGGCCTGGATTCTCTTTGGGGTAAACTAATGTGGCTGAGCTCTTGCTCTTTTTCCAGATGCGAACATTTTCCTTCCTGTAACGTTATCAAAACAAACAGAAAGTGTGGTTTGTGGCACCCAGAGCTTAACTTGATTCAATGTACAGATTGTACATGCGCCTCAGGAATCCAGTAGGGCTTGTCGCATGCAGGCTGGGGCCCACGTCCGTCCGAGGAAGGGCCGGAGCCCTGGGCGCCAGGGTTCATGCACAGTTCACGTGGTAGAAATGAGTGAGTCACTCATCAATGGCACGGCCAGGGCTGGATTGCCCTGTGGCTTCCTTCCTTACATGGACAGAGATTCCAACTGCTGTGTGAATAACAAAGACGGTAATGTCCCGCTCGCCAATGGGGAGCGGGCCAGCCAGCAAAGGGACCGCAGCAGCTGCTTTTTTCCAGAGTGCTGAAGGCTGCAACCCTAGCCCCCCTCAGCTGTCACAGTCGAACCTTGTGGGGTCCAGTAGAGAGCACAGATGGCCCAGGGCCATCAGTCCCACCCCTGGAAAACCACAAGGGGGAATTTGAGTCCTGTGGACAGGGTTCCCCCAAGTGCACCCAGAAGCCAGCTCCCTGTCCAGGGAAGTGTTGCTCTTTTATTTGAAGGGAAACAGTGTTAGTTTGCAAGGTTTTGGGCGCTGGGATGCCACTGAGAATGCACAGGACAAACCTTATCTTCTCCTTTAAAACTTTAACGCCTTATCGACTCCTCACTTTCTCTTTCCTGCCTTCTTGTTCTGGATTCTCCATTTGTGCCTGTCTTTTCGAGTACTGGCTAAGTGCTGGATAATTGTTCAATGTTCAATGTATTAAATAGTCATTGTGTAGTGTGCTTCCTTTAAATTAAAGCCACAGCAGAGGAATGTAGCTGATCACCCCATCCCAACTTCTGATTCTTTCTGGCGTAAGCGGTGAGTCTACGAAACACTACTCTCTCATGTTCGTTATAATCACCTCTTGACATTCACTGTTCTTCTTATGAAAAAAATAAAATCAATGGTAGAGCAGGAAGAACACTGTAAAGGGAGTTGGGATCAAGGGTGAGTTCTGGACCAGCGTGCAGGGCTTCCAGTGCCAACTGTCACTGTCTTATCCCTTAAGCAACCTGAACCTCAGCTTTCTCATCTGTGAAATAGGACCAGCGATGCTGAGCCTCCTAGGGCCATTGTGAGGATTCAGTGAGGAAATGGGGAATGCGCTGTGGTTAGCAAGCGCTTAGGAAACAGGAGCTCCATTGCCCTCCTTTTTATACCCCTAAAGTGGTGGTATTTTCCAACTCCAAGGCAAACACCACTTAGATAGGCTTTGGCAGATAACTTTCCAAGCTGGCTGCCCAGAGGAATTTGCTGCCATCCCAAAGCCTCTCCACGTTAAAGGGACCGATTGTGCGGAAGCTGATGGAGCCTTTGGTTCTTGGCCAGAATGCAGAGGCACGAGGACCTCTTTCAAGCTGTGAATGACCAGGGTTGGTTGGTGAGCTTCTTTGATGAGCTTCTTTGTCCACCGTCAATGGGGTCAGTGTCCCTTCCCTAGAATGGGAATGGGGTCAGTGTTCCTTCCCTAGAAACACTGCACCCACCTCTTCCCCTCTTAAAGGGGCAGCTCTGTTGTTGTCACTTATCTAAACTTTCTTTAAATTGACTTCCTTTCTCCACAGCTTATGCTAAAATTCTGGGCCCTTGTAATGTTTCTGAAAGGAGCCCTAGGTCTTTTGGTTGAATGCCAAATAAACAACTCTCCCACTGGGAGAGGACCGTCTTCTGACATCCCCAGGAGCCTGCAGAGCACGGGGCATGCTGACTGCTGTGCTCTCAGCAGAGGGAAAGGATATAAGGGTCTCTCCCTAGAGAGAAGAGCAAATCCCGCACCTGCCCTTCCAGGCTCCGGCTCCATCTCCCACTCTGTGTCCGCCTGCCCAGCGAGGCGCCCTGCTCCTCTGGCTCAGCTCCTGGTCCAGGATCGACAAACACGTGGCCTTGCAGCAAAGTCCTCCTGGCTGCCCAGTTCCCGGCTCCTGCTCAGGGCTGAGAGCTATTACATGGAATTCAAATGTGGCCGAGAACCCAGTGAAGCTATTGTGGTTTGAACCCAGCAAGCCTGACCTGACACTACACCAGGCTTGCTGGGCTTCAGTGGCTAAAATTGTCCCATGTGCTCATCGTTATTTCTCGAGACAGACCTCACCCTCCAGCGTGGCCTCCCACATCAGGATTGTGAGCATTACAATCCCCTTTTGAGGAGGAACTAGAGAAATAAGGAGGGATCTGGGAAGGGTGCAAACCAAAATGGTATCATAAGTGACATCTTCATCGAGGAATTATCATTTATTTATTTAATTTTGCTCTGCTTAGCTGTAGTTTCTAAATTTTCCCTAATGCTCATGTTTCATTCTGGTAATAAAAAAAGGATAAAAATTTATGTTTTGAAGTAAACATTACTAAAATGGTAACCCATAAAATACATCATTCTTTCTTCCAGGATGAGCCAAATGAAGACAGGGTTTTTTTCAGGTATAAATCATTATTTGCTCTGTGTGAGTTGGTGAGTGCTATTTACAAGGCTATTTTAAACTAACAAGCTTATTTTGGACAGTTATGACAGACTTAGAGGGAATTACAGGATTTGAGTTGGGCAATGTCTTGGATGCAGAGCCTGTTTTGATGGACAAGAGAAAAAAAATGCCTAGGTGCCTCTTTGGCTGAAGGGAAGGAGGATCAGGTCTTTTTAAGTTTACAATGGATTTAAGTAACTACAGTTTTATATGTCAATGAAAAATAGAGTACCCCCTGAAGAGGCTAAGCATGGATCATATCTCAATTTACTCTTCTTTTCCAGGACTGTTTGGTTAAGGAAAGAGTTTGGCCTGTGCATGATTGCTGGCAAGTGTGTGTGTTGAGATAATCCTTGGTGAGGGGCTAACCCATTTTTTTTTTTTTTAGAAAGGGGGAGAGAAACATGGATGTGAGAGAGAAACATCAATCTGTTGCTTCCTGTATGCCCCCACCAAGGATCAAAACCTCAATCTAGGTATGTGCCCTGATTGGGAATTGAACCCAAAACTCTTTGGTATATGGGACGATGTTCCAACCAACTGAACCACCCGACCAGGGATAACCCATTTTTTAGAACAACAAGCCAGAGTTTGTATCATAAAGGTGATGTGAGAAATGACTTTGCGTCCAAGCTGAAGCTCTGGGCTCATGCGGCTAGACCTCATGTTATGGATGCCCAGAAATGCTTTATCACCTGCGCTGAAGCCCGGAAAGATAGAGGGCGCTATGGCTGGAATTCCCAGTTGTTCCCCATGTCCGTGGTCAGGAGCGCGCCTAGTCTTTTAGCTCTATTGCTTTCTTTCTGTCCATGAATAATGGGACATGCTGATGCAGTGTTTCATTGAGAGTTTTCTGAGTCCAGAGAGATACAGAGGCGCCAGTCCAAGGCCGCTGCTAAGTGGCTGGCTCTGCTGGCTGGACTTGGAGCAGTAGCATCTGGTGGTGGGATGCCACCTCTCAACAGAGTAGGTAAGGCTCTAGGCACCCTGGCTCTGGGCAAGCTAGGTGAGCTTTCTATTCTGGAAAGCATCAACCAGCTACAGAAGATCGGTGCTTCTCCACCTCCTGGATTTGGTGAAGACTTCCTATACTATGAGGCTGGTGTCTGGATTATAGCTAACTAGATTTCTAAAATGTTCTGGGGTTACCCCGAGGGAGAACTGCTGGAGAATTGCTTTCGGGATGGCTGAACGGAAATGATCTATTTTCTCTGTGTGAAAGCAGACAAGCAAACACGTTTCTGCTGTATGTTATAAGTAGTTTTGTATGCAGGGCCAATGGGGCAGCTTGAGATCTAGCACTTTCAGAAGAATCATAACCCCGGTGCCGGCGGCTAAGGCAGTTTTTAAAAAGAGAATGTTTAGTATCAGGCACTGTTCACTAGGGTAACAGGATCAAACATGAGATGAGTTTCCATCTCCGATCAGATATGGCACACCGGTGGAAGTTTGCTTTCTGTGCAATAGGAGGAGTTCCATCAAAATTGGTTATAAATTATTCTGTGGTGGTGGTGGGAATGTAAATCCTATTTTCACGTTGACTTACAAGGCCAGTTCATAGACTGCCCAAATCACAGGAATAAATTTTAATTTGGGCCACCATGAATTCAGAATTTGTGAAAACTCAAATGCAATCTATGGCATTCAGGATTTGTGGTAACTCAGATGTGATCTATGATCATGAAGAATGCAAATTAATAGAACAAAAAATGGAGGAATAAGGTTTGAAATTAATGAGAGCAACTATTTCCAAGCACCCTCAAATATTTTAGAAGAGCTAATTACAGAAAAATTGCCATTGTTCTAAGCAAATAAACATGTATTGAACACTCAGCTGGTTACTTTTGGGTGGGAGTTAAGGCTGTAAAGAGAAACAAGACAGGCTGTGCTCTCAGCATTTAAAACTGACTCCATGGGCTCAATCAACCGATGCAACACGGGCTGCTTTAAATACACCCTTTTCACTCCCAACCTTCTTAAAGGAGGGTATTACATTTCTGGCTTCCTTCTTGCGCCTCATATTTAAACCTCAAACCAATGAAGCCCAATTTCTAACTCTACAATCAGTGGGAATACTTAGCATTCACAAATCAATAGGCAATCACTAGCCTATCTTCAGTTCTTTTCTTGTTTAAAATGTTAGCAGCATTAGATGTTATTGACAATTTTCAATTTCTTATTACATTATTATCCCTGTCTTCTTCCTCCTTTGTGGTTTCTATCCCACCTCAGTGAATATTAATTTTCAGTCTCTTACTAGCTCTTCTGTGTTTCGTGTCTAGGTGAGAGGTTACGAGATGCTTTAAAGGTCTCGTAAACCTTTACTTCCAATCATGCCTCTTGTCGCAATCTCTTGAGTTATCTGTTTATGCACCTACATCCTGTACCAGGCTGTGAGCTATTTGAGGGGCAGGACTACGACTTTCATTTTTGTATCTTTAGCCCATAATAAATACTGTACTATCGATTACATGGACGAATAGGGCAGCAGTGGGATTAGAAAGGAGGGCCTACGGAAGACGTGTTAGTTGATAGGACTTGTTGACCAATTGGATTTGAAGCTTGAGGGGGTGGAGGAGTTGACTGGTAGTGCTGAGATGGGGCACACAGGAAGAACCAACCGCTTGAGTTTGCGATGCATGGAGACTGAGGCACAGCGAACTTTGGATGTGGAAATGATTGGGAAGCAGATGGAAGCACAAAACCATGCTGATTGACTGTGAATTATTTTCTGAAACTAAAAGCATTAAAACTGGGGATTTTAAAAATGATACTACTGATTGATTAGTAGCATCTCTGGGTATAGGAAGGTTGTTAAAAATCATCCAGTCCAGTTGCCTACTGATTGCTTTAATCCTGTCTGGAACTTTCCTGCTGACCTTCCTGCACTTTGGTCTCATTTGGTGAACTTTCTCTTATTTACAGCAGTTTTCCTTTTTGACTCATCGTCGAAGACTCTGGTCTCTTTTACTCCCAGGATGAAGGTTCTCTGGCTTTTTTCTCATAAAAGATTTTATTTTGTCAGTCAACTGTTTAGAGAAAACTTTTATTGAACATTCAGGTACCTGGCTTGTGTGTCCATCATTTTACTATTGGATGGTCTGAGATCAGGGTTCTTCTAGACTCTGGAACAGAAACTTTGGGTTAAGTTGGAGACAGGTCAGAATTGGCTCAGCTCACAGAAATTGCCTCCTCTTTTCTCCTAGGTTTCTACCACTCGTGGGTTCTGTAACTGTTAGGGAGGCTGGACGCAGGAGTGGATCTTGACTGTCTGCCCTACCAGCTGAGAGATAATCAGGCAGGTTACTCAAACCACTCAGCGCTCTGGCTCCTTCCAGTGAACGAAGACACTAATGGTATTAATCTTACAGGGTTATTGGGAGGATTGAATGGGCAATACTTAAATAGTCTCTGCCATGTAGTAAGCTTTTAATAAATATTAGCCCGTATTATTCTGATCTCAGGCACACCCATTCACATGAAGAACATTCTCCACTGGCGAAACATAACATGATTGAGAAAAGATGGCAGAAGCAGTCCTTGCCTCATCTGTTGACAAAGGAAATGACTAGAATCAGCGAGGTTTAAATGCAACCAAGAGGGAGCTTCAGCCCTGAACTGAGCGTCAGTCTGCTCACAGTTTTCCAAGGGAGAGAATTACGGGAAGACGCAGCTTCCGGCATTTAGAAGTGAGAATGTATCATCATCATTGTGAGGCCTGTTTTAAATAGTTTGGCTAATTAGGTGATGATTAAATTACACTGCTCCCATATGTTTGTGCTTTCTTCTGTGCAGAATATGTCTGCCTTAAAAGTTGTAGGTAAATAATGTTTGTGAAGGGACTCTTTGATACTTTGCATATAGTAAGCACTCAAATGTGTTGAGTGTAAACTATTTCTTTAAAGCTAAAAATGCTAACAGTTGACATGTTTGAGCACTTACTATGTGCTTCACATCATCATCTCATTCAATCCTTTAAAGTTGGTGTTAGGATTTCCGATGAACTCTTGAAGAAACAAAGTTCTAGCGAGCAACGAATGAATCCTTGGTATCCTCAAGATCTCTCTGTCATTTCTTTGTTTGCATATTTGAATTTTTGTTGCTGGGTATTTTTAGAATAGAATGCACCTGCTGGAGAAATGGTAGGGATGACTTTCAATGGATCTCTAAATAGATCAGGCTGCTAAAGAATCAGGAGGGACGCATATGGCTGAGCTGAGGATCGGAGCCACGGAAATGGTGAGGTGAGAGTCTCAGAGGAGGAGCAAGAATGAGGAAGAGTGAGCTGACGCACCTGTGAAAGCAGACTCAGAGCCCTGGGGCAGAGCAGTTATAGGTAAGCCTGACGGATGCTGGCTTGCCTTTCACCCAGCACAATTCCACCGCATTCTACACTGACCCCCGTCAACCTGTCTAGCCTCATCTATTATTTCCTCTCCTCGTGCCCTACTTTCTCAAGGTAGTAAACTCCTTTCGTGGCCAAAACATACTATTTCTTTTTCCATGTCTCTGTTTTCACACGATATACCCTCTATCTGAAATAACTCTTTTTACAGCCCCAGCTGGTTCATTTAACAAAGCTACCACTTCGATTGTGCCCATTTTACAAAGATTATCTCTGATTCTTAGAACAACTCTCCATTATTTCCATTTTGCAGGTGGAGTAATGGAGGACTTGCTAAGGCCAAATGACAAACCAAAGGTTGCACAATGACATCAAGGGCGAGGATGTAGGTTTGTCTGATTTTAAAGTGTAATGCTTTCTCTGTTTCCCATTCTTGTAGAAATTCCCAGTCACCTTTTAAGACGCTGCCCTAATACTGCTTCCTCTGTGAAGCCTTAATAGAATTCCTCAGATAATTGCATATTCCTCTATAATCTTGTAATGCTCTTTACGCACCTACAAAAACAGTATTTATTAAGGCTGAATTCTAATTATATGTCCACAAGCCTGTCTCGCTTCCCCAGTATGGGTTTTATAAAGAGAGGAAGGGAATATACCCTTCTACATCTTTGTAATAATATCTGCCTTCTCCTCCATCTTCCTTCCAACTAAGCCTCCCATATCGCTTGTCATATAATATGCTCTTAATAAATTATTACTGAATTAATGAATAAATTAATTAATGCTAAGGGGCTCATTTGTGAAGCTGTGAGCTTCCTCCTCTTTGCCAGATTATTGATTCTGCCTCTAAGTATGTTCCCTGTCTGCATCCCACACTAGCGTGATGAGCACTCAGCAGATGGCTAGCCATGGAGGCGTCCATCCTTGGAACCCAAAGCCCGCTTCCCCAGCCAGTGTGCTGGAAACGATTGGAGACCATACCAGGCCCTTGGCTACCTGCTCTGTGGCCCCGCAGCAGCCACCACAGCTCCAAATCTAAGAACTGTGTGAATCTCTGGATTAACCCTTCAGGATCTGACTTGAAGAGGAAGTCCTTGGCTTTCCCAATCCAAACCCATTTTAAAGCATTTGCTGACTCACCTCCCATCAACATCATTCAGCAGCAGCGGCTCTGATGGATGCTTTCTCCAAACACATGCTGCAGCCAAACATCTGAGCCCTAGCACTGATCTCAAGTAGATGTTTCAATATGGTCAGAATCACTCGACCTCTTGGAGGTTCTCCCGCATTTCTTGTCAGTCATTCCCTGCACTCTCCATCAGTCTGGACCTACTTTCTTGAAGATTCCCTTTTTCCTTCTCCTTCAAAACAGGATGTGGCTTGTTTCCAGAACAGTTGTCTAAAAGGGAGATGAATGGATAACGAAGGGAGCCAGCCTCCAGCACTGAAAGGGTTAACACTCCTTCCCCAGGGACTGACCAAAGCTGAGCTGCCACCCAGGCGCAGCTAGTGACTGGTCTAAACACAAACTCTGCACCCTGAGCCCCAAAGAGGCACATTCACTGGTGCAATGGCCATAACGTGGCTATTGCCACTTACCTTTGATTCTCAGAGTTGTTCTGCAAGGAGCATAGACTCCTTCCTAGAGGGGCCACCTGTCCTGGTTTATGCCATTATTCCAGTGTCATCCTGTCCAGGTCTGCATTTGTCATAGACAGAAGTGTCCAGGTCTAGAAGATAGAAGTTTCCCTGCCCCTTTCTGTCTCCTCCTCTAGGTCCAGCCCACTAATAGGACACATGGACCCTCATCCAGATGCACATTAACTGTAGCCAGGGAGGATGCTGTACTCCGTATCTTGTTGGCATGGGAAGAAACCCAGCCAGCAAAGGGCAGGCAATTCAGCAGATGTGGGATCTTGTCAAGTCAAGACGGCCTGGGCCTGGGCCCAGGCAGGGTAGGCTGCTGTTGGGAATTACAGAAGAAGATCCGCCCAAAGGTGCCCCTGTCACTGGGAAGGGCAGGCTAACCACAGAGTCACTGTGTGAGTCCACAGCTCTTGAGAGGCTGCACATTTTTTTTCTTGTTAAAGACATTATGTAAATGCCTATGGGAGACCCATTAACTGATTAACAGATGAGTATGAATTAGCTTGTATGATGAACTGATTAATACCTATTGTGAACTAGCAGGGCCCTGAGACAATAGAGCCTGATGAAATGAGACTAAATATTTTGCCTATGCCATTACGAGGTTTTTAGGTAGATGTGTGGCATCTCATTTGGATGCGACTCCTTCTATTATTTTGTCACAGGGACAGAAGAAATGATGCAGGGTGGGAGAAGCCAACCTTTAGTAAACTGGATGCGTTTAGTAAACTCACCGTCACATCATTCCTCCCAGTAGCCCCGTGAGGAAGCGGCTGCTATCCCCACTTTGTAGATGAGGTGATTGGACTCAGAGGGTCCAAGAAAATTGTCCAGAATGGCAGATCAGGACTGAGAGCCAGGTTGGACCCAAATCCAGGCACCTTTCCAGGGGGTCAGCCTTCTGCTGGGGATGAGAAATTTAAAGGAAAGTGTGGCTTGTTCTTGAAAGAGTTGGAAGAATTGGTGATGACTCAGAATGTTGGTAAGAAGGATAATGAAGCTGGTGGTGGTGATGACCATTTTCCATACTCTGTGCCAGGCACCCCACCAAGACTTTCACATTTATTGCTTTATTTAACCCTTTTAAATGCCTGTGTGGATGTTCTGCAAATGAACACAATCAAGGCAGTAACCGAGTGGCTGTGTCAAAATTTGAACTTAGCCCTTTCTGGTGACAAAGGCTGTGTTCCCAGCCCCTATACTCACTGACCCCTCTGCTGGAGCTGGACCCAAGGGCAGACAAAGCTCCCCACTGAATCCTGATGCCAAGAGGTCCTGAAGTGACAAACTTCAGTAAGGGTCTAAAATAATTAAATATGAGCTCGAAAAGTATAGAGCTGGTTCTAGAAATGTATATATCTTATTTTTGCCTCTGTATTGCTTTTGTAAATCAAGATTGACAGTCATGTTTAGTGAATTTAATTGATTACTGCTGAAACAAGAAGACTACTGAACCCTATGCAGGTCTATTATGAGAAGATGTTGACAATGGACATTTGAGACCTCTGGGTGCTTAGGGACAGGAATCTACCAAAAGAAATCTAGGATGAGGCTAGGGTGTTGGAATGCTATCTGTTTCTTCCCAAGATTTCCTAGAGATGGGGCTGAAACCAAATCCAGGGTATGTTGCTTGAGAGAAACAAATCAAATGCATAAATAAGAAATCGGATAATATTAACTTTGCAAAAGGAAGGAAAAGACCTAGCTCAATAGAATAGAATGGAGAGCCCAGAAGTGAACCCACATTTTATGGTGACTGATACATGACAAATGAGGCAAGAACATACAATAGGTAAAAGACAGTCTCTTCCATAAGTGGTGTTGGGAAAACTAGACAGCTACATCCAAAAGATCAAAACTAGGCTGCTTTCTTACACTGTATACAAAAACAAGCTCAAAACTGATTAAAGAGTTAAACGTAAGACCTGAAACCATAAAACTCCTAGAAGAAAACATACTCAGTAAAACTCTTTGACATTGGTTTTAGCAACAATTTTTTGGATATTTCCCCCCAGGCAAAAGCAACACAAGCAAAAATAAACAAATGTGGCTACAACAGACTAAAAGGCTTTTGCAGAGACAGAAACTGTCCACAAAATGAAAGAGCGACCTACTGTATGAAAGATTGGCAGATGATCTAGCCTACAGATGATCCAGGGGGCGGTATCCAAAATACATGAAGAACTCACACAACCCAATGTAAAAAATAACCCTCAAACAATCTGATTATAAAAGGGCCGAGGGAACTGAGTAGATATTTTTCCAAAGAAGACAAACAAATGGCCACCAGGCACATGAAGAGATGCTCAACATCACTAATTATCTGGGAAATGCAAATTAAAACCACAATGAGATGTCACCTTACACCTTGTCAAAAAGACAAGAAATAACAAGTGTTGGCAAAGACGTGGAGAAAAGGGAAACCTATAGCACTGTTGGTGGGAAGGTAAATACCGCGCAGCCACTACGGGAAACAGCCAACACATAGAAGCAACCTAAGTGTCCATCAATAGACAGATAGCTAAAGAAGAGGTGGTACATATGGAATAGTACTCAGCAGTAATAAGAATAAAATCTTGCCAGTAACACCTAGAGGCTATTATGCTAAGTGAAATAAGTCCAAGAGAGAAAGTCAAATACTGCATAATTTCACTTGCTTGTAGAATCTAAAACACAAAACAAATGAGCAAAAAAAAAAAAAAAAAAAAAAAAAAAAAAAAAAAAAAAAAAAAAAAAAAAAAAAAAAAAAAAAAACCAAAATAGAAACGGACTCATAGATGCAGAGAACAAACTGATGGTTGCCAGAGGGGGGAGGGTGGGGGAGAGGGGCACAGTGGGTGAAGGGGATCAAGGGGTACAAACTCCCACTTATAACATAAGTAAGTCATGGGGTGTCATGCACAGCGCAGGGAATGTAGTGAATAGCATGATGACACTTTGTGTGGTGACAGAGGGTGACCAGATTTATCTAGTGATCATTTTGTATCATTTATCTAGTGACCAAAAATATCAAATCACTATGTCAAACACCTGAAATGAGTAACACTGTATGTCAACTATAATTCAACAAAAAGAAAGACATAGCCCCCAAAAGGACATTAAAAGGGAAAAAAATTGATCTAGAGGTCTTGGGCATCAGTACAGATACTAGGAAATTGCGAGGTGGGGAGACTTCCCTTCAGTGCTTCTGGATTCCGGTTCTCAATCTTCCCTTTAGCGGGGCTTCAAGATACTAGGTCTGCTTCTGGAGATGCCAAAACCTCAATGTGGGAAGATTTGACTCTTGCTTCAGGCTTCTTCGCCCCTTTATCAGACACTGAAACTTTCTTTGGGGACAGTTTTCAAGTTAATACCAGACAACATAGAGACACATCCACACAGGTACTTAGCAAGTTGCTATTAAACATTAAGATAAGAGACGCTTCACCCATCAAATGTGCTGAGCACTTTATTAGGGCAAGGTGGCAAAGAGCGGATTAGGGGTGTTGCTCTGTGTAGCCTGGACAGGTCCCAGTTAGGGGCTGTGCAGCCAGACCTGAGCAGGGAGCAAGGGAGTTTCAGCAGGACAGCCGATACCTGGCTCCGCAGGTGGAGAGTCAGTTACGGCCAGGATTCGCACGGATCCCCAGCCTCTGACTTTGGAGAGCTGCCACTGCTGACCCCGGGCTTCTCCCCCCCCCCCCGAGATGTGTGTCACAACCCCATTTGCGCCAGGGCCCAAAGGAGAAATCCCTTTTGTTTACCCCAAACCCTGAGTTTCTTGAAGGCAGGAGCAGGTCTTGCCTCATGTGGAGCCAACATCTCGCTCTTAACAGGTGTTGATTAATGTCACCGACACTGGTGAGGGGAGGACTTCTCAAGTCATCTGTCCCCAACCAGTGGCTCAGCTCTAGGATCTGAGTAACCCTGTGATCTCTATCACCTGCATGCAGGCTTTTCTCTCCTACTTTTTTTTTAATTTTAAAAGATTATTTATTTATTTATTTATTTATTTATTTATTTATTTATTTATTTTAGACAGAGGGGAAGGGAGGAAGACAGAGAGGGAGAGAGACACCAATGTGTGGTTGCCTCTCATGCATTCCCCACTGGGGACCTGACCCCTGCTTGCAACCCAGGCATGTGCCCTGACTGGGAATTGGACAGTGACTCTTTGTTTCACAGGCTGGCACTCAATTCACTCAGCCCCACCACCCAGGGCTTCCCTCCCATTCTTAATGTAATAGCTCTGATTTTGCACATATCCCTATATATTTTCACATTTTATCACATGTATTGTTGAAACCCACATGTGAAATAAGTCAATAAATAAACCAATAAAGTGGTTCGATTTGTAGGATCATCGCGAGCTGTCAGCTGGCCCTATTTAAAGGCTGCTTCTAAGAGGCATGACAATATTACCACAGATCGCTTGCTCCCAGGCGCTTGGATGGTCTTTTGCTGGACTTCCTCTTTGTAATCTATATATCAGAATAAGAGACCATCCCCTGTAATTCCCTTCTATCTAGTCCTTATTTTCTACACTTAATGCCCTTGGAAATCTCCCCTGACATCTTCTGACAAATGTTAGTGGCACAAATGCATTTGAGCTTTGGGTTTTTTAATATTTGCAAATAAGGTTGAAAGATTGCTTACCCCAAGGGACAGGGCATCGATTCTGTGGAAAAACTAGGGCACAGCAGCATTAGGGGAGCTGGTCCCCAGGTCCCTGGAGCAGGAGAGCAGGTAAATCAGAGCCCAGCCTGTGCCCAGTGTTGGCCACGCTGTCCCTGTCACTGGGGTGGGGAGGCAGCTGAAGCCAGGTGGGCGAGGAGCAGAGCGGCTGTGCTCTCTCTGAGGTAGCCAGATGGCAGGGAGCTGCCTGCTGGGCACGAGAATGGCCAGCCCAGGCATGGGCACTTTTTGCTGGAATTTGCTCTCTGTTATCAGGGCGCCAGGTGACATGGGTCATCTTCCGCTTCAAGCCAAGTTACAGGACAACAGGAGAAATCTACCACCTGGCCGAGACACCTCGCTGAACGGCCGTCACATGGGCTGAGCTGGAAGTTGGTGCTCAGAGAACAAAACTCTTTCTTGTCTGGTCCTAAAGAGCACCTCCTGTCCCGTCCTGTGCAGGAGCTTGGCCGCCTGCTGGCCTCTGAGGCCTGACCTTTGAGTTCATTGACCAGTGGAACCTTCTGGCTGACCCTGCGGTTGTGCTGTGACCCTCACTCCAGCCCACCCCTTGCCTAGCTCGGTCCCTCACCCTGACCATCTGTTTTCTCCTGTGCTGCTTATCGAAGGAATGTGAGTCACAATCGCTTTAGCGGGGGTTGAATTAAATGACTTTACGAAGAAAGACAGTTGTATATAAAAATAATAGCTTAGGAAAGAGAAGTTCAAGTGTGGAGGTGGGAATGAGGAGGTGCTGCCTAATAGAGGTTGCAAGCTCTTGTGGCCGGGCATCGGCTCGCACCAGGAAAGGGAGGATTTGGGTGAAGACTTGCCTGATAGCCCTTTTGACCACGACGCGTGATGGGCTGGATCTTACAGTGACCCAGGCTGACCCCTCCCTGTAGGAGCGAATGCCCGTGAGTGTTAGGTGTTTATGGTGGGGTAAACCCCCACAGATTTCGTTAATGTTTTTAATGTTTGCATACGTTTTGGGGCCCCCTCTGCTTCCCACCCCTGCTATAATTTGAGAGAGCCTGTGTGATATGCCAACCCCTGGCAGGGAAAAAGGGTGGTCAAGTCCCGGAGTGGAAAGGAGATTGGAATTGCATCTGCTCTGTGTTCCAGTTTGTAGGAAACAGATCTTCAAGAACGAGATCGAGAGTTTGGGTTAGGATAAAGTTTTGATTCTTAGTTCTGCAAAACCAATCCTTTGTTCTTTGCAAACACATCTTTAGATCTCTGGGGAATAAATTGTAGCCTGGGGCTTACGGGGAGCCACCTTTATAGATGTTCATCAAGCCAGGAACAATACTAAAACTGAGACACTCCCAGGACCCCTGTACTGTCCTGCTTGGTGCTAAGAAGAGTTGTCCGGGGCAGGATAGGATCCTGGAGTCAAGCGAGTTGCAGGGTTGTGAGGAATCCTTCAAAGAGGGCCGGGGGATGCAGGGGACCCTGCAGCTGCTGGGAGGTGGCCTGGCAGGGAAGAGAGAGTTGGCAGAGCAGCTCTGCATGCACACTGAAGAAGAACAAACACACGGATAAGGCGGGAGCAGGTGAAGAAGGGACCAGCCAGGTGTCAGCACTGGAGAAGGCTCTTTGCGGGGCAACTTCTGTTAGAGCGCGGAGTCCTGCCCTGAGTCACGCTGGCTTCCACCTGACGGTGTCCAGCAGCCTGCAGAGCCCGAGGCAACCTGGGGTGTGTGCGGCTGGTCAGAGGGCCATACTGGGAGCAGCGGGAAACTCTGCAGCCTCGTTGGGCCCCTCCTAGCCTGTGGCTGGATGGTCTGCGGGGGGCACCCAGAAGCCTCACACAGCATTGCTGACACATGGAAGCTCCAGGAAGGTTGCCCATGGGAGAGGAAGTCCAAGCCCAGGCAAAGCTGGAGCCAAGGCACCCCAGGGCCGCGGTGACATCACAGGCACCACACTGCTTTGAGCCTAACTGGACGTGAGGTCCAGAGGACGACCTGGGAGGGTAGCTGCGGTGGGTTCCCTGGAGTCCCCGCCCACCTTTCTTCCTTTGCTTGGCTTCCCCTGAGTCTCCCCAGTTTTCAGTTTCCTCGCCTCTTTCTTCCCTCTTCCCTATCAACATCTCTTCTCCTGTAATTGATTGTGTAAGTTCCTTTAGGCCGGGGTGTAAATGGTGGAAAGCGCTTACACATTCCAGAAGGGTTGCTATACTAAGAAGGGCAAAACCTTGACCCACGGGAGGGAAGTCCGGCAGGGTTCAGTAGAAAGGCCGAGCTCTGGTGGGTCCAGTTTAGCACGTCAGAGGGATCCTCATGCGCATGTTGACCTACATGAAGGAACGGCCGACATTTTTGAGGTGTGGTTGTGTTGGGGTGCCGGGCAGCGCAGGTGCTGGAAGAAACGTGCACTGGTGACCAGATCCCCTCCCTCTTGGGGTCTCTGAGCTCAGTCTTCAAACTGAGCGGCCTGGCCCAGGTGGGTGCCGTTTAGGAACTGGACTGTTCTTGAGGTCAACAGTTTCCGTATCACATGGGGTCCACCATTCTGAACCAGGAGAAGCACCTACAACCCTGGATGCTCCTTCCGGGGCATCTAGACAGAGATGCCATCAGGGTGGGCCCCAGAGGAATTCGAGCCTCCAACTGCTGTCATCAGGACGCCTGGGCCTGGCAGTGTCTTTTGAAAGGAAGGGGCAGAGCGAGCGAAGGTAAGCTCCCTGAGAGGGGTGGGCTCCCGCGCGGCTCTGACCGCCAGCCACGACCGGCCTGGAAGGCTGGTACCAAGGATGGAGAGCTGGAAACTGGATTTTTTCCCTGGGAACACAGTGGGGGTGCAGTTCCTGAGGAACCAGACTGAACAGAAATTAGCCGTCACCAGCTGCTCCTGTAATTACATTGAAATTCAGTTAAACTAATTCCTGACACTTGATAAAAGCAGTTGTCTTTCCAGATTATTCTCAGACACAATGCAAATGCGCTAGTCCAATGCAGTACAGATGCGCTGTGGCCGGGTTAGAAAGGCCTGGCCCTCTGGGTCTCCCTGTCACCCTGTTGTGCCTGTCCTTTTGCTGGGACACGGTATTTTGTTAAGGGCCCAGGAAGCTGAGCTGCCCTATTAGCATAAGATTCAGTGACTCATTGACTCCCGGAGTGTAAATCAGACTAACATTAGATTTTAATTAATTATATTAATTTTAGGGGAAACAACGCGACTGAAAAGTCTGCAGAGCTTCATATACTGAGAAGCTCTGAAATGTCTTTTATTTTTAGCAAGAGCCATAAAAACATCTCATACTGATCTAATGTAAAAATCAAAGAAGGGTTGTATTACTCAGCGTGATCGCGCCCTTTAAAAGGCTTTGACATTTTCTTTAGTTTTATAAGATTTTTTTAGGAGGAAAAAATATATATACTATTACATCCACATCCACACAGTCATGCACCACATCAGATCTTCTCTGAAACAATATTCACTCCTAATGCAGTTCAGTATAAGCTGTTTCTGTCTTGCATCTTCTCACAGGGAGATTAATTACTGAATTATCATAAAAAACTTGCAGTTAGTTAGCTTTATTTAAGCTTCTGCGCCGTGGTAAGAAGCTTCCAAATACTTGTTGCATACACATATACAATTCATTTAGTATTTATTTGCTAAGCACTTTTTTAAAAAGATTTCACTTATTTATTTTTAGACAGAGGGGAAGGGAGGGAGAAAGGGTGGGAGAGAAACATCAATGTGTGGTTGTCTCTCATGCACCCCTCACTGGGAACCTGGCCCGCAACTCAGACATGTGCTCTGACTGGGAATTGAACAGGTGACCCTTTGGTTGGCAGGCTGGCACTCAGTCCACTGAGTCACACCAGCCAGGGCTTATTTACCATTAATTATTCATTTGCATTTGTTCATTCATTTACCTACTATGTGTTTGACACCTGTGCAGGTGCTGAGACCACACAGGTGAACCTAAGAAGACCGCAATCTAGAAGTGGAGGTAAACAGGGTTCAACATGGTGAAGTGACCTAATAGATTTAAGGACACAGGGATGTGGGAGCCAAGAGGAGCCTCCAGGAGCACCTGGAAGTCATAGGAAAGACTCAGCATAGGAGACTATAAGGAAAGCCAATAGCAAAGGTCTACAGGCTTCAGTTCAGGGAGTAGCTGTTACCTGCCCTGTGTGTGCCAGGCGCTGGCCAGGGCCCAGGGTTTCCAGCAGTGAACAAGCTAGACATAGGCACCACCCTTTCAGAGTTTGCAGTCTGGTTGGGAGACATCAATCACACAATAGCACAGGAATTCAGTTGCTATTTTAGTAAGAGCTTTAAGGAAGATTACAGGTGTGTTAAGTGTGTAGGTTGTGGGGAGCTAAGGATCTTGTGAAAGTAAGGCATACGTTTCCCTGAGCAGGTGATGCTTGGGCAGAGACCAGAGGGACAGTAGGAAAGGCCAGCCAGGAGAAAGGGTCGTGGGAAAAAGTATTCCAGGTGGAAGGGAGAGGTATGCCCAGCACTAAGACGGGGGGAAGCTCAGAGTTTGCTGGGAACTGAAAAGAAGCTGGAGAGACTGAGACAAAGCAGGAGCGTAAGAGTGCATCTGAAGACGAGGGCTGGAGAGGAGGGCGGGGACCAGATCATGTGAGATTTGAGCTTTCAGATAGAAACATGATAACACACTCCTAAGGAAAAAAGGAACTGAGGAAGAGAATTATGAACTTAAAAGTACCTTAGACTGTGCCTGAGGCATAAGAAAATTAGTTATTTTTTCTCTTTCTGCACCCAGTTTAGGCTAATCTAGGTACTCTGCACCTTCATCTTGGTCTCCAGGAGTGCATTTTGTCCTGCTGGTTCTGATTTTGATTCTTAACCTAGTTTTTCAACTTCTTCCCTGCCTCCGAGACAGCCTGTGGCTTCTGCTGCGATTAGCCACCTGGATGATGAAATAGCTCATTCATTCAATTATTCGCTCAACAAATGCTTATTGAACACACTTTTTGTGCAGAGATCCACTCCTCATTGAGCTTATTATTGCAAAGGCATAACATCCATGCATAAAAATGACAATATTGAATGTTATACTGAAGACCCTAGACAGTGCACCAAGGCTAGAAAAAAGAAAATAAAAGGTAAGAGTGTGTTCATAGGAAATGTAAAATACCTACAGATAAATTATTAGAGAGTAAATATGGGACTTTACAAAGGTAGCTGGATATAATAGTAATATACAAAACTCAATTGTATTCCCATAAGTCAGCAAGAAAATATATATAAAAATGGAGCAACTAATAAATATATTTTTAAAGATATGTAAGACCTCTATGGACCAAATTTTAAAACTGTATTGAGAGCTGTAAAGAAAACCTAAATAAATTGAGAAATATACCATAATCATGGATGGGAAGGCTCAATGGTGGAAAGATACTACCTTTCCCAAATGGATTTGTAAACCCGAAGCGATATCGATCCCAGTCAGAACCCCAGCAGGTTCTTTCTAGAACCTGACAAATTGATTCTAAATTTCAGATGTAAATTAAAAGAATACCTGACTCCTTTTTAGAAATTATTTTATTTCAAAAATTTTTGCTTTGCAATTACAGTATATAATACCTGACTCTTTAAAAAAAAACACCAAGTGGGAGGGCTTGCTTTACCATATTCAAGTTAGAGTAGAGCCAGTGTGGTGTTAACATGGAGACCAAGAAACTGACCAGTGAAGCAGAATAGAGAGAATAGAAAAGGAATATGTACTTGATGTATGAGAGAGGTGTGTGGCAGATCAGTGAGGGAAGAAATGCTGAATTCCAGGTAGATTAAAGATCTAAATGTAAAAGTAAAACTAGAAGATTTTCGATGATAACATAGAGTATCTTCATAGAAGAATTACATGTGATATCTCTTTAAGCAAGATTCAAAAATGAAAGATGCATGAATGTGACTAAGTTAAAAAAAATCCTTAAAGGAGACCATAAAAATAATAAAAAGTCAAACCTTAGGGTGGAATGAGGTATAAATGTCATATGTTATAGTATTTGTAATATATAACTGACTATAAGTTTAGAATATATAAAAACAGTTCTCTGTATAATAAGAAAAACTCAATCCAATAGAAAAATGAACAAAACAATAACTTACCAAAAAAGAAATCCAAGTGGCCAATAAATATACGTAAAGGCATTTTATTAGAAATGCCAATTAAAACCACAAAGAGATAATACTATACTATACACCCACCAGATTGGCAAGAATGAGGACGTTTGACAATCCCAAGTATCAACAAAGATGTGTAATGATGAGAAGTCTCACACCCCTCTGGGGGTGGGGAGAGGTGTACACGGGAAGAGGCGTGGCATTATCCATGACAGCTGAAGATGCACACGGCGTGTAACCCAGTGCTTCCACTCACTCCATGTGTCCTAGAGGAGCTCGTGTGTGTACACCAGGGTAGATGCGCCAGAATGTTTTTGCAAAATCGCTTGTAATATGTAAAATCGCTTGTAATAACAGTCTCACATGGGTAAGATGCTTCGATTTGTGGCACAAATGACTCAGCGTTGAACAAGAGGTGCAAGACAAAGGAACACATGTGATACGATTTCCACTCATAAAATTAAAAAAAAACAGGTAAAACCAAGCCACTTTGTTACCAGTTGTTAGACTGAGCATGGATTTAAACATTTTTCCGAATTAATATTATATACTGCAACACATTTTTTTAGTTGCACGTATAATTTGAGTGGTCGCCCAAATTTCCAGTCTTCTGGAATGACTCTTTCCTTTAGTATCGTGATAATGAGTCTCCATCTGGGTGGCTGTTATCATGAAATACTTATAAGGTTCCCGGTTATTTTAAGCGGTCTCTCACTTCAAACTACTGCCCCAGGCTGTACCTGGGCCCCTGACCACCGCCCTCTCTTGCAGAGATGGTGTTGTAACCAAGTGGCCTTCCGAACAGGGCCCTGGGCGCTCTCCACTACCCGCTTCCAAACACAGACACAACTGTCTCCATTGGTTTTGATCACGCAGCCCACCAGGGAAGTATTTTTAAACATGCACATGTATGTGAATATTTACTTATTGATACTTTTCACACATGTACCACATTTCAAGTGGATTAAATCAACTTTTCAACGATGTTGACTTTTTGGTCACCATCTTGACAGATTTGATCAGTTACTGCTATTTTTTTTTCTTAAAAATGTGTTTGATGAAGAGCCATTTTCTTGGGAGCCAGTTTGCTTGCATTACCAGCATTAACTTCAATCTCCAGGGTTTGTTCTTTTTTTGCAGGAACCTTTTAAACCACTTGTCTATTTTTTTTGTGTGTGTGAGGATGAATTTAGTTAAAACTAGACAATAGAATCTGTAGACTCACTCAACTGCCCATGCATAAATTACAATACATCCCAATAGGTCAGACGTGATGAATAATACTATGTTAGTTATATATATGTGTGTGTGTATGTATGTATATATATAACTACATATAGTTATAGATAAAACATAGCTATATGTTACCATACACACATATGTATACACATATACAAATATACATATACATATATGTATACACATATACACACAAATACAATAACTATATAGATATATAGTTATAAAGATATAACTATATAGATATGTTATGTAGATATATAACATAGTTATACGTTATCATATACTTCAAAAACAATGTCGAAAGAATGAGTAACGTAGTACCTTCAAAAACTTGGTGGTTTAAAACAACAAGCATTTACCACCCTGTCCTTTCAGCATGTCAGAAATCCACGCCTGGACAAGGTCTCCTATGAGGCTGAAAGGTCATCCAGGGCTGCAGCGTTACCTGAAGGCTTGCTGGGTTGGGGGTGGGCCTAGGGGAAGGGGGCTTACCTACTTCCATGGTCACTCAAGTGGTGGTTGGCAAGCCTCAGTCCCTTGCCACATGGCCTCTCCATGGATTGCTTTGAAACACCCCCAGGTGAGCAATTCAAGAGAGAACCCAAGGTGGAAGTCAGAACTTGACCCCAGAAGTGGTCCCCCAGCCAGTGCCAGCTTCATGAGCATATGACTTGAACAGTCTCACAGGGGTTTGGGCTTAGAACGGCCCTGTGCTTGGTTTAATGCTCAGTAGTACCTTCTTGGAATTCTTAAGTTTTGAACAAGGAACCCTACGTTTTCGCCTTCATTTTGCACCAATCCCTACAAATTATGTAGCAAGTCTTATGCTACCAGAACCCTCCAGAAACATGTTTTTGCTACATGTTCCTGGGCTCATATTAGAGCCACATTTGACCAGGTGAGGACATTTAACTTGAGGGCAATCAGAGTGTCTCCGGAATTTAGACTACAGTCAGAAACGGAACAGGAATCCAGTCACAAGGTGGCAGAAGTCTGAAGGTCAAAAAAATGCTGCTCCTGTGGTCGCTGCGGCAGCACCAGCGCTCCCCAAGCAAGTCTGACACAGTCAGCTCTTCCTCGAATCCTGTGATACGCCTCAGGCTCCTGTCGATAAATTTCTCCTTTTGCTTCATCGAACTATCTTTACGTTCTGTTCCTTGTAACCAAAGAATCTTAATGGATTCAACCAGTGTTGTTGGTTGGTGGCACTTTGGAGGGAACGGTGTGATAGGTTTGACCGAGTCAGAGGTGTGTTGGATGTGGTGTGCCCACACTCGCAAGAGTCAGTCTTGTGCATTTCTCTCCAACTTTGTGTTCAACGATGTCATAAAGATATCTTGAAATTTGCCATCGTGGGAATATTTACACTGCAGAAATTAGGACATGCTGCCTATCAGGAATCTCCCCCCTAGAGAGCAAGTGAGTAAACAGCTTGCCCTGGACCTAGGGGGGCTTACAGACACAATGAGAGAGTTCCATGGGCGTAGGCTCTACACACGTAACAACAAAAACCCCAGTCCTTCAAACTAACATTTCAATTGCTGCCTTAAGTCAGTCTTCCCAGCTCATGGTGAGAACTGACCCACCACACAGCTGCCTTTACCACTGTGAGTTCTTTCCATCCCAATTATTGGAACATAATTGGGTGGACATGCAACAGTGGGTAATTGTAACGGTGGGAAAGTGTAACCCACCCCACCATTCTTTTGACATTGTTTCTGTAAGTGTGGACTCTAAGAGGGAGTTTGTAGATGAACAGCGTGTTTGTTAAGAATGCTAGGAACTAACTTCAAAAGCTATGGACTCCAACCTTCAAGCATCTTGGCTCTAGGAGATTTGCTGACCTTTGATCATGGAGCCAGGATGACTAAACCAAAATGATGCACAATGGACCATCACTCGGCTTATGGGAATGGACTGTGCTCATCTGCAACACTCTTCCTTGATCTCCTTGTTCTGTTCCTCTCCCTTCTTACAAAAGCCTCTGCCTCCACTGGGAGGAGGAGATGGGATTTGAGATGTGAGTCTCCCATCTTCCAGGTGGCTAGCTCCCGAAAATAAACCATATTCCTTTACATCAGGACTTCCCTCGAGAGTGTTGGCTTTCGTAGCGGCAGGCAGCCAGACCTGCTTTTGGTTACAAACACATCATCTGAGGTGGACCAATTGGATGCTTTCTCTTGCAATTTGAAGTGAGAATTCAGAAATTTCCTGTTCAAGATGGCAGAATGAGCAAAGTATTTATTTCTACTCTCTCCCAAGACTCCAAAAGAATATATAGGAACAAATCCACAACTATGAAGAGAATCATCAGCAGGCAAGATATTTCAACAAATTTTTGGAGTATGAAGAGAGTTTGGGAGCCCACCGACAGACAAAACAGTGAAGATGCATCAGCCCAGACGACTATGGAGGCTACTGCCGCTGAGAGGCCCACGTGCCCCTCTGAAGCTGGAAACGCTCCGAGCTCAGTCTGCCGGTACAAGACTCTACTTACTAAATGATGGCTCCAATTGTTTCTCCAGCCTTCTCTCCCCTCTGCTCTCCATCATCCCTAGGAAGGCAGCCCAGTTCTCTTCCCACAGGCAAAACAAAGGGGGCCCAGCCAAAATGAGAATGAGGGCTGCTGGGTGGGTGTCGCTGCCCCTGGGTAAAGACCTCCCCATTCTTGGGTTTGGAGGCCCTCCCAGCCCCCAATCTGGCGCCCACCTTGCCAACTCTTCCTTTGCTTTTTCTGAAGTGACGCTTGCCAATTATCAAGCCCTGCTCACATCGGAAAATTTCCCAATCATTCTGTTTCTGAAAGAGAAGGAAAACAGACATATCCATACCATGGCAAAGTAAACCCACCTAGCAACCTAGAAACAAAGCAAGCTACTCTTCCATCCTTAATTATAAGCAGGCAAGCAAAATTAACCACACCTTAGAACAAAACGAGTAAGTAGCACGAAAAGCAGACAAAACAGAATGGAGTGCAATAAACTGACCCTGAAAAAAGCAGATAATTAAAGGAATACAGGGTAAACCAAAAATCAAAGAAATACCCAATACAAGCATTTAATGAGCATTCTGAGATATAAGGATGTGTGATCCATATAACAAGAACAGAATGCTTTGAGAAAGGAGTAAAGCAAATGGACAAGCAATTGCAAATGAAATAAGAAAAACCTCTGCTATGTTAATCATAAAACAAAGTAAAATTCTAATGCACATGTGGCCATTTTCTCTGTGGGGATGTGACTAAGGAACATTCTAAAACTCAGAAGCTGGGTTGACTGTCTGCCCCCATGGGAGAGCAGCAGTGGAGCAAGCCAACCTTCAGAGGAGAGTGAAGAGGCAGAGTAAAGAATAAACACAGCTCTGGCCAGGTAGCTCAGTTGGTTAGAGCACTGTCCCGATACACCAAGGTTGAGGGTTCGATCCCCAGTCAGGGCACATACAAGCATCAACCAGTGAATACATGGATGGGTGGAGCAGCAAATTGATGTCTCTCTCTCTCAAATCAATCAATAAAAAAATTAAATAAATAAACACAGAAGAAAACAGAGCAAAATACAACTGGACCCCCAATTTCTTCCTGTTCTTATTTTGCACTTCTTGAGAAGTCCCACAGCCCTGGGGTTCTGTGAGACACCCCGGTAACTTTTTAATAAATCCTCCTCTTGATTCAAACTAGGTCAAAGTGTTTTTTGTTAGAAGACAGGAGTTGTAACTAAAACAACAGGGTTGGAACCTGGAAGGTGATTCAGTCTGGAGTTCCTTAGGATCAACTGTAACTAAATGGAGGTTCAGAAGAAGAATCAACTCCGCGGTTCATCTTGTGCCCTGTGGTTGACTTTTCTCAATATTATACCAACATTCAAATTGCAAAGTTGGACAGCAGATGCCCCACATGCAGTGTTTCCTGCATTTACATTTATTTTCTTAACATCTTGAAAGAAAGATGGGGCTTAGCCTGCCAAATCTCTAAGCACCTTATAATAACCTATTCAGACATCATACAGAAGGATTGATTTGGCCATTTCACACATTAATACAGTAGCAAACAAACTGATCTACTGTTCATATAGCCAGAGCAGCCTGGGAATTTTAAATATGACTGTGGATTTACCTGAAAATAATATATTTTCATGCTTAAAGACAGATGTAGGGAAAAAAAATAACCTAAACAGAAGGAGCCTCAAATAAGCAATTCAAATGGGAGACCATTACATCAGCTTCTAATTTGCTTCCTTCCTCCTCAAAGATTTTTGCCTAAATTTCCTTCCTTTGCATGGCCCTGGAAGGCACTGGAAACTGGTACAGGGGCTTTGGTGTGTTCTGATCCGGGAAGAACATGGCCCTGGTATGATCCAGTTGAGGAAACACTTGAGTGGGAGAAAAAGAAAAAGATAGGTTATCAAGAAAATGGAGCTCTCACGATGAAAGAGTAAATGAATTTTATAAAATAAAAGATGCAGGTAATGGGGAGAAGGCCTTTCTGATCCTAAAACTGGCTTTGCCTATTTCAAGAGGACAACCATTTTATTTGTATTTATTGAGTTTTTGTCTTGTTTGTTTGTTTGTATTCTGCGCTCGAGACAAGTTGCCTTCTCATCCCAGCCATAGACCTTGAATTTGTTGTTGAACCCCAACCCAATCGAGTGTTGCAGAAAAAAGAGGAAACATCTCATACCCAAGTGGCCCGCACTTGAAACAAAGGGGAGTCTCCAGGTGCCAGCTCTTGGCTTCAGCTGGCCCAGCGGGACACTGGTGTCCCTGTGCCAGGGTGAGGGGAGCCACGGGAGCAGAGCCGGGCTGCCGAGAAGAACTACTGATTTCAAAGGCTCAGATTCCTCAGGGCGGCTGCCTTCCTCCTCCCCTCAGCGGGCAGCTGGAGATAGCTGGGGGCTGCGCTGTCCACCACTGGCTGCCAGCACAGCTCGAGTTGGGAGAGTTGTCACCAGCCTGTGGCTCCAAGCAGGTGGTTTGTTAGGAACCAGCATTGTCTAGTTATGAAGATTTATGGAGAAGCCGACGCACATTAGGCTCTGAGGCAGAACTCAGGTGAGCGCTGTCTCCTACATGGAGGATTCCGGAAGGTGGTTTGGATGATCGAGAATGATGATGTCCCTTTCCATACTGGTGTCCCAACCCCGGGCCTGGCCCGTGAGGAGGAGCAGAGGTGAGGCAGGAGTGGCTTCTGGCTGGATCTGTTCTTCTTCAGAGAGAAAGAGAGAGACTGGCACTTTTTGTGGCATCTCACACAGAGGGGAAAGGCCAAGATAAATGGATAGTTTCAAGGCCATTAGCTTTCTGAGCCCACAGTTTGCTTTCTCTGCCAGAGGACTGCGTGGAGTGGTTATAAATGTTTTGCGGCTGGACCAGGGGAGTCCATTGTTGGATCTGGGGCCCTGAGACCAGCTGCCAGTGGCAAATTTGGACTCTGAGGCCATGGATTTTGCATTTTCTCATGTCATGTGCTTGCTCTGAAAGAGTTCGAGCTGCAGAATGTGGAGTCTGACCTCCTGGGCACTCCAGGGCCCCCGTCACAGGTGACTGGCCTTCGGAGAAGGGACTTGGGAAAGGCCCAGGGAGGAAGTCAGAAATGCTCCATTGGCATTCAGTGTTTCTCCCCTAAGAGGAAAGGAGACATGAATGAAAAAGGCAAACCTTTTGGAAGAGAAGGAAGTCCGAGAGGGTGGCCTGCTGTCCAGTGGGTGGAAGTGGGAAGGTGAGGCGGGGCTCACAGGGATGGGGGAAGGGCGGGGAACCACATCCTCACTGCTCTGTGGTCTGAGTTGTAGTCTTGTTTCTCTCCCCTGCTCTCTGGACCCTCCCCATTCTCTTTGACCACACCACACCCCCATTCTCTTTCTGAAGTCAACATTTTTATTGTGCTCTGACATATGTGGCAGGAAAAAGAAAGCAAAGTTAAAGTTTCAAGTGTATCCATGACTCCAAGCTTATCTTCCAGCCTGGACATTGTACGTGGACACATTTTTACATCAGCAGGAGCATACTGTGTTGTCCACGTCGTGGGATTTGTGTACAAATTTCCATATATTAGCATAGACTCTGTTCTTATCTCTTTATGCGGACCAAGGACAGGTCACTATAATGATATCTTAGCCTTGGTCATTCCACTATTTCTGGATATTGCGTTGGATATCTCTATCTCCATAATTTTATTCCAGGATGAAAATACCCACACATACATTTTATACGAATGAAAAAATTTTTTTTCTTGTGATAGAATGAGTTCTTTTCATTTTTCCTTTTGCTGTACTTCTCTGAGTTATATTCTTTGAGGTCCCATTACCAGGTCAAACAAATACATTTTCATCGTCTTTCTTAAAAGCTACCACTTGGTTCTCCAAGAAATAGACACGGAACCCTGATACGCGGCGTCGGCAGCGGTGCGCAGACGCAGGCGTTTCTCCTCGCAGTTGACATCGACTGCACTCATTTTCCCGGCCACCCTCTTGTGTATCCCGTTCTCTCTCCTTACACCCTGCCGGACAGTGAAGCATCCAGCACACTGTGCATTTGGCAAATGACTGGCCTCCCAACACGAACCAGCCACTAAAATGGCCCAGAGACATACTTGCTGCTGACACTTGACCTCCAGATGCAGAATTTCAGGCAAGGTCTCCTCACCTCTACTATGCTTGGAGCCTGGATATTTCCCAAATTCACCTTCGGGGTGTGGGTGGCAGATTGGTGGGGATGGAGGTCCCCTGGTCAGCTTTTTGGATGTGGGGAGGCAGGGAGAAGGAACAATATGATTGCCAGAGGGATCTGGCCCCTGGGTCCCTGCTCAGAAAAGACTCTGGTGGCCAGATAACCCTGCAGATGGCTGCTGTTCCATAGAGGAGAGCGAGGTCAGGCGGTGCCTGCACGTTCCGCAGGACTGAAAAGGTGCACCAAGGCGGTGTTTTCCCTTTTTAACAGGAGGAAAGGGAGGAGGGCCCTGGAGAAAGCCTCAAACTAGAGCTCTCTTGCAATGTGGTGACTTCCCAGGAATTTGACCTGCTAAGAACATCCCTCACCCACAGAGCTGGTCACTGTGGGATTAACCAACGAGCAGGCACTGACAGTGTATAAAACAAACAAAACACCCTAGAATGGCATTGCCATGGTCCTTGGCATTTATTGATACCCGTACATTGCTTGGGTCCCTCCATAACTGCAAGTTTGTGATGCCGGTAAGTGTGCTATCTGAGCAATTTAATTTGTGGGTGTTTCAGGAAAAAACAGCTGAGGCTTCTCAGTAGAGCAAATGAGTAATGTTTGGGCCAGGGCAAGCCCTTTCCTCCTGCCTCTGTGAGCATCTTGTCAGATCCGTGTCCCCCACACACCATCCCCCCTTCAGGGCAGTTGGCGGGAGTGGCTGCAGTTGACAGGAGTGGAACAAACGAATACGGAAAGATGCACTTACTGTCCTCACTTTAGTGATGGGGAGACTTTGGTCAAGAAAAAACTTGCACCCGGGACATGGGGATTTAACTGGACACCTGGACCAGAATCAGGCCTGCTGCCTGCCCGCTGGGCCCTCTTCTCTCTGCCTGTCTTATGGGTGATGATTTATTTCTGTTCTTGCCTTCACAGGAACTAAAGCAACGTGAAGAAGAACTCACCATCCGGTGAGCCCAGCATCAGACTGCACCAGGGACAAGTTCTGGGTTCTCTGTCCCAGGACAGACTTTTAAAGGAAGAACAGACCCATCCCCTCTTCTTGTTGGTAGCACCCGATGACCAAACACTGTGTTGCGCTATGTAGCTTTGTGGTGTTCACAGTATTTTTATTTACAGCACTTCACTGGGTTCTCATAGCAGCCTCATAGGTTTTGTAGCATTTACTGAAGAGGAAATTGGGCTATAAAACAGCTCTGTTTTCCCCATGATCATATAACTATGAAGAGGCAAAGTCAAGATCAGACTATGCAGTATTTCCCACTAACAGTCAACACCAAGGATTGGGGCCAGGTCCCCAACACTGGAGCGACCTAGGGATCATCATAACAACTAATATTGCTCCGTGTTACTGCACCCGTAGTGATGGGAGCTCATCTGGTCTACACATCCACTTTTCAGGTGAGAAAATCGAGTCACAGAGACAATAACAAATTGGTCAAGGTCACCCAGCTGCTGAGCTACAGTGGCAGGATTTGAATCCAGATGGTCTGACATTAGTTCTTGACCACTCACCACACATCTCCAAGGACAGGTGGTGATGGGTGTTATCCTGTGGCTTCTGGAGGGCTTGCTTCTTCAAGGACGGTGTTAGAGTGTTCTTCGGTCACCCCGAAAAGCACAGAGGCAGGACAGGCTGATGCAGGAACTGGCACCACATTCCAGAAGCCTTTCCGACCTTAAGTTCTGAACTCCCCACAGCAGGGAGGAGCGGATTATTTAAAACTGAACCAAAGTAATTGAGAACGAATTGGGGAAGGATGGCCCCTGCTCAGTTCAGGGTTTCCCAAAGGGTAAGGAGCACCCTCAGAAATGTGTGTGGTGGCTCAGCATTCCTGGTGTGCCTGGCAGGTCCTGGGACTGGACGTGGGGGTCTGGGTGGTGTCGCTGTGGGGACACCAACAAGCCCTACAAGCCCTACAAGACACGGGAAAATAAATAGAAAAAAAAAAAAAAAAAAAACCCAACTCAGATGTATCAACAGTCCGCTAGTAGCCTGAATACTCCCTTAGCCAAAAGGAAAGGAATGGCGTTTGCAGTTTTCTTTGAACTGGTGCGCTGTGGGCTGGGAGCTGCCACCCCCCAAATGTCAGAGAAGGACAGGGGTCTGGAGAGCGACTGGATGGAGCGACTTGGCCCTAGCTGCAGAAGGTAAGTTGGCAGGGCTCCGTGAGGCCTGGGCTGCGAGGTGACACGCATGACTGCTCCCGGAAGCAGCATGGGTCCTGACACCGAGCCCAGGAGAGCCTGGCGGCTCAGAGACCGGGCGCTGGTGCCGGCAGCCCCCGAGTTGGACAATTGGACTGTTCACAGGCCACTCTGGGCTGTGACTTGTGCTGCATTTTGCTGGATGCCATTTTTCCTGTTCAGAAGCCTTTGCACTCAGGGTGCCCTTAATCTTTCCTTCCATTTCCCCCTCACCCTGCACATAAGAGGCTAAATGTTCAAGGGTTCCCTTCCCCAACATCCAGTCAATTAACTCATTCATGTAATTCACCCGTGAATCAGAGAGGATTATGTTCCATCGTTGCTGGCCGGGACTGTGTGCTGGGCCCCGGGCCGGGCTCTGTGCCGGCAGCACAAACATGAGGAAGGGCAGGCCCCTCCCTCCAGCAGTTTCTAGACTGTTAATCTGGGAAGTCAAAACAAATGCCAATTTCAGCAAGAACACAATTAAGGTGTTGTGGACCACTGTAACTGTCAGAGTCAAACAGAGTCATAACGGAGGGCCGATGGTGTTTACTTAACAGACCCTATGAACGTTGTCCCATGAGGTGGCCATCTCAGATTTCTGGGTGTCTTCGGAGAGGTGACAGGAATGGAGCTGGGACAGATTGGAGTCCACTTCCTGGCTATCCTGGTGACTTTTACCTCCTTACCATCAAGGACCTCAGAGAGAGGCGCAGTGTCTAGGGTCTTCCATTGGCAGGGAGGGGATGGCCACAACTACCCGGGAGGAAGCATGTTTAAAAGAAATCTCGTGATGGAGAATAAGAATCTGCTACATCCCAGGGATTTCATGCCCATTGCCCGGAATCTTGGAATGAGCCTACAAGGTGCGTAGGTCCTACGCATTAGGAGGCTCCTACAAGGAGGGTCTTGTGACCTCTGCCTTGCATGTGTGGCCACTTGAGGTCCAGACAGTTTACATAACCCACACCAGGTCTCAGGGCTGGTTAGGGACCTAGCAGTGTTTGAACTGACATCACAGATGTACCCCCCAAACTGACAGGAGGTTCTGGTCAGCTGTCCCACTGATGAAAGTATAACTGGGCCACCCAGGCTTGGGCAAAAATTTCAACAAAGAATTTCCATGGACAAATCAGTGTGAGATTCTCGATAAAGGGACGTTTAAGAGTTTTTGGGGGGGTTTCTGATTTCTCCTTATGTACTGAAGGACAGGCATGGAGAACCAGGGCTCTGCCCGACCTTCCTGAATGGGGAGAATAACTTGAAGCTGAGTGGCTATAGCCGGAGTTAGTTTATTACCCGATTGGTCATGTAACAAGTACCTGAGAAAGGACATTATAAACAAGGAAGGGGACAGAGCCAGAGCCTGCCTTCTAGAGCACATACTGTGACAGAGGGGCTTTGGGGGGCTTGGCAGCCAGGAGAGGTGGGAGGGCCTGCGTTCCTGGAGGGGGGGAGGAGGGACAGTGCTGATATCAGGCGCAGTGGACGGCCCCAGAAACCTTCAACCACTTCGTCATCTGCTTAGAGCTGGATGAAAGGAGAAGGCAGGGCATGTCCCAGTCACAGATCACAGAGTTTTAGTTTTCAAGAGGAGCCTGGAGATCACAGAGGCCACCTACCTCTCTTGTGTTACAGGTGATGATACAGGAAGGAAAAGCCACTTGTCCAAAGTCACAGAGGTAATTAGAGATGTAGCTGACTCTTGGGTACTGATTTTTTCAAACCCCCTGTTATGTGCTATTTCTCCCATACTGCACTCTAGATCACAGGTCAGCAAACTCTTTCTATAAAGAGCCAAAGAGTAAATATTTTGGACTTCGTGGGCCAGCCAGCCTCTGTGGCCCCTGCTCAGCTCTGCTGTTGTGGTTCTGGAGCAGCTACTGGCCATACATGGACAAATGCGCATGGCGTGTCCCTATAAAGCTTTATTTAAAGAAATCAGGTGGCAGGCCAGTCTCCTTGGATTCTCGTGACTGCTGTCTACCTCTTCCTCTGAATGCTCTTCCTTCTCCAGATTCTTGGCCAGACACCTCAAAGCTATTGAAAAAGTTCTCTGGAGCTCTAGTTTGATGAACCCTTCTTCTAGACATTTCTCTCCTTCACGCCTACCCTCCATGGGAAGAAAATGGTCACAGTTAAGAGCCAGAGCAATCTGAAGGACAGAACTTCATCTTCCAAAAGTCGGAATATTGAGAGTAAACAAGGCCCTGTGCTGTAGCCTTAGAAGAGAAAGAAGTAGTGGGGTCTCTAGATGGGAGGGGGGTTGGGGAGAAGGGTGAAAGAGGTGAAGGGATTAAGTATAAGTGGACAGTTATAAAAGTAGTCATGTACAAAAACAAAAAAATAACCGTGGGGTGTAAAGTACAACATGGGGAATATAGTCAATAATATTGTAGTAACTATGTACTGTGTCAGATGGGTACCAGACTTCCTGAGATGATCACATCATAAGGTATAATAATGTCTACTCATCATGTTGTACACCTGAGACTAATATAATATGTCAACTGGAACTGAAAAAATTAAAAATAAAAATAAAAGGAAGGAGGAAGCCAACTTCGTGAACTTGAACAAAATGAGATCATTTGAGGACAGAAAGAGTAAAGAGGCACAACCCTGCCAATTTGTACTTTTCAGTTCAAAGAGAGTCACTAACGAGGGCTGATGTCCAATTATAAGGCAGGGGGAATGCATGTCCATTATTCAATTTACCCCCAGCAAGTCCCTTTAATTTTAGAAGGGGCTGAGGTGATAGTTAATTGAAGAGCTCAAACAGGTAGGTATTTTTTCCCCCAGAACCATTTCCATTGACCTCTCAAGGGAAAATGGGTTCCAAAAGACTCTTTCAAAAGCTTGAATGTGTCTAGCCATGCTCCATCTCAGCCCAAGAACCTAGGGAAGGAAGAGCAATTGGGGAGATGGAGGGAGAAGTCGTGTGGACCCAGGAAACCCATTACTCGACACAGTTGTATATTGAATAGAAGAACTCCTTTCTTCAAGACTTTGTAATAATGGGTTTATGTGAGTTTTCAAATTTGGAATCTTAGGACACTTGTTGGGATCAATCCCCAGAGTAGTAATGATCTCAAATAGCATCTTCAGGATGGACTTTATTTTCCCATGTATAATGCACACTTTTTTGCCCAAATTTTTTAGGGAAAAATAAGGATGCGCATTATAAGGGGTATAATGACTACACACCATGGGACAATAATGGGTGTGATAATCTCATGTATAATGTGCACAAAAACGTGGGTGTGTATTATACATGGCAAAATACGGTATATTTTCCAGTAGATCATATTCCTTCTACTTCATAAGAGGAATAACCTTTGAAACTTTTAGGTCTCAGGATTTCCTAAAGAAAAGACTCCAAAGAGGCTTGTAGCCTTGTAGTGTTTGGCTCACTTGGAAATATCTAGAATATAAACAGTAATAGAGACAAATTGTATCAACCCTTTCCAGTTCCGACACTAAAGTTTATATAATTTCAGCCACTCCCAACTTCCTGTTTTCCCTCCGTGGAGGTTACCAAGAGTTCTTGGAGCCCGGAAGACACACCACTTCCCTCGAATCTTCCAACCCTTGTCACTGCGCAGGAGCAGGGAGGTGAGTGACAGCAGCAACCGTGGCATTAGATGCCACATGGAATTGGACGCACCACTGATTGGGGCCCAAGTATAGCATATAGGTAGGTTCAAAACAAATAATTCTGCATGACTCCTTCAGGAGACCAGAGGAGAAGGGCCTCAGGATGATCGCTACTGCAAGCACCTATCCGAGAAGCGTTATCCTAGCGGTACTGGCTATAACTTTAAGTTTTTAAGTCAACTCCTTTCCTGCCTGGAGACAGGAATCTGTCTCCCTTTAAGCCTGTGAGTCTAACACTACTCATGTGAATATCTCTCTCTCCGTTCACTTGATCAATTCCCTATCTTCTATGCTTTTGAAAGGTGGTTAAAAACTGTTGATCATCCCTATTAGGTGACTTCAGCTTACTTTTGGGTTCCATAAAGAGCATTTTGATGGCTAGAAGCTGATTCTTTTTTATCTCAGTAGACAGAATATGGAAACATTTCTGCCTTGCCCTTCACGTTTGATTGATACTTTTCACTTTGAAAGCTAATTATATCTGATGGAAAGGGAAAATGGAATTCAGAAACATGGGTTTTTTTTTCATGAATTTTCATGGTGAAAATGTGGGTGGCCTGTTCAGTTTTCCCATGCCTCCATTTTTGCATGGACCAGCTAAGGTAATATTCCTTGTCCTCTACGAAATGAGTTCTGGAACTGACCTTTTTCATCCACGGTTCACAGACTCTCAGCCTGGGAAGAACATCCCAGGTCAGTCTGTCAGTCTGACTCCGAGGTGTCCGTGCCACGTGGTGCTCAGCCCCTGTATAGCTTCTCCGGAGGCTGAGGCCTTCCATCTGCAAGGCAGCCATATTATTTCTGAACAGGCTTAATTGTTAGAATCTTCTTCCTGTACAGTTGCGCCCTGATCAATGCAGGGGTGAGGGGCACCCCGCACGGTGGAAAATCTGCATATAACTTTTGATTTCCCCGAAACTTAACTACAGTCCTCTGTCACTAAGCATCTGCTGGAGATTGTCTTCTGTGCCCCCGGGGGTGCCAAAACCTGTGGATGCTCAGGGCCCTTATATAAAATGGCATAGAACAACTCAGTTTTCCCTCTGCATCCACAGATTCCCAACTGCGGATTGAAAAACCATTTTTGATCCACAGTTGGTTGAAAATCTGTGGATGGGAAACCCAGGGATATGGAGAGTGAGTTGTGTATTTATTGAAAAAAAATTCACAGATTAGTGGACCTTCACAGTTCAGACCCGTGTTGTCAGGGTCAAGTGTCCTCAAACACCTTCCTATGACACCTGCCTATTGGTTTAGTTCTGCCTCTTGAAGCAAAGCAAGACCAATGAGATTCCAACTCTTCAGTGGACTTCTGTTTTACAGGCACCTTTGTAAGTTGTTAGAGGCACAATGTAAGTGAGCATGTTGGGAAAAATAAACATAGTTGTTCAATTTGTCATATTCCTTCCTGTTATTCGTAAACTCTCAATTAAACAAACAAAACATGTTTCAGTGACGTGGGAGGCCTATTAGGGATGCTTGTTTAATATGTTAGGTTTTGGAGACACAGGTCACCTGATTTCTGCAGCAACATTACTGAATCCACCTGGATGACAGCTTCTCTCTCTTCTGCAGTGTTTACATAGCTAATGAGATGGCTGCATTTTAAGTCTGACCAGGAAGTAAAAGACCTGAAAGTCCCCTAAGAATTTCAGGTATGTTAATGTTAGCACTTACCCTCAAGATACTACAGCACCATTTAGGAGAAATTTTTATTGAAGCCCCGACCTTAGGGGCTGGGGGAAGTATTGTTCAATACCACAAGTATTTGTTGAGTTTCTATTACGTGCCATATGATGTTCTATAGGCATGTGTTATATCAGAGAATAGACAAAAGTTCTTATCCTTAGAAGCTTACATTCTGATGAGGAACTTTAAAAATGTGCAAGTGAACATCAAAGTATAAGTCAATTACGTGGTAAGTTAAAAGTGGCAAGTGCTTTAAAGGATAACTGTCAGACCAAGGTCAGGGGCAGAAATACAGGGAGGGTGGTGGTGAAGGTTGCAATTGTGAATAGGGTTCAGGGTGGGCCTCCTTGAGACGGTGACCATTGGACAAGGACACTTACTAGGAATGATTAGGCAGGTAGGAGGAAAACCAAGAGATAACATGAAAATGTTGTCTTAAGTATTTTAAAAGTCATGGTAGGCATGTAATTTTGCTAATATGTGGAATTTAAAGAACAAAATAATGGAACAAACAAAATGAAAACAGACTCATCAATACAGAGAACAGACTGCTGGTGGCCAGAGGGGAGGGGGTTGGGGGAGGTTGGGTGAAAAAGTGAAGGGATTGAGAAGTAAACATTGTTGGTTACAGAATGGTCATGGGGATGTAAGTACAGCACAGGGAATATAGTCAATAATATTATAATGACTGTGCATGATGCCAGATGAGTACTCGTATTATTAGGGGGATCACTTTATAAAGTATGTGGCTGTCTGACCACTATGCTGTACACCTAAAACTAATATAAAACAACATTGAATGTCCACTGTAATTGAGAAAAGGGACTCATGGTAGAAATCACTGAGGGTTGGTTGCTTTCAGACTGTTTAATATGATTTGGTCATCAGGAGCCACAGTTTGGTGAAAGATCTTGTCTTGGGTGTGGGTGTCCTTGGTCTGTGTGCCAAGAAGGGGTTCAGATAAGGGTTGAGTGTAGCAGTGCCCAGGGTGTCGGGTAATACAAACCAAGAGGTGTTTTTGTGAAACTGGAAGATATGAGAGGTAAGTCTGCATAGTCAGAGTCACAGCCAAATGAAGAGCCAGAGGCCAGAAGGATGGACTTGATTCAAGATGGCGCCTCCACAGAGCAGAAGAGGAGAATGTCCCCCCTTCCTGCAGTGTAACCAAACACAAGAATGAGGAACTCTCAGTTCTGACTATTATAACTGAGGATGTAGTTAAAATATACATCTCAGGGATGTCTCTCCACACTGTTCTGAAAGCAGAATAAATCAGGGAGATAAATCGGGGAGAGACTCCCCCAAACTGAGCTGAGAGGGAGGGGTGTGCACAATCTCCTAGTTCCTACCAAGGTTAAAAATGTGGTGAGCACTGTGTCCGAGGCCTGAACCCCCAGGATCTCTGTGCTGAGCCACAAGAAAGACAAAAGGATGGAGCTTTTTGCCTGAAGATCAACTATCAACTTAAGAGTTAACGGTCTATTGGAAAGGGGATAAAAAAACTGGGAAATTACAAAAAAGGGACTGCTGTCCTTTGCGTCTTTGGAGCCATACTTGCGAGAGACGTCTGTTGTAGATGGTGCCCTAGCCTCCCTTCCACCATGGAATGGCTTCCTCGGGCACCTGCGGGAGTTTTGTGTGCTCCGCTGGGAGAGAACGACAGAGAAGCCGGAGGCGGGGGCGGGGGGACCTGAGGTCAGAGGGATGCCGGTTTAACGGACGGAATCCCCCACAGGAAGTTCTTCTTCTCTTGAGGACCTGGGCATCCCATTCCATCCACTGGGCACCATACAAGGTATTTAGGGGCTTGAGAAAATTTTTGAGAACTGAAAATGGATTAGCCCAAAAGAAAACCCTAAAACTGAAGTCAATAAAAACTTAGTTTGCAAAACATGATGTGATGACCCCTTCTTTCACTGCTAAATTCAGTATCCATAAAAATTACACTGTTATATGGAAACAAGGTGTGGCCTTTCTCTTTATAAGAATTCCTGTGTAGACACAAGAGCTGCCAGGAGAGTGTGATTTAATTTGCTCAGAGCCAAGTAATTTCAAAAGGAAAATTATGATTGCAAAATTTATTCATTTATTTACTTTAATCCTTACCTGAGGTTATGTTTTTATTAATTTTTAGAGAGAGAAGAGACAGAGAGAGAAACAAACATTGATCGGTTGCCTTCTGTATGCAGTATGACTGGGGACTGAACCTAAAATCTTCGTGTGTTCCCTGACTGGGAATTGAACCTGTGGCATTTCTGGTGTACGGGATGATGATTCAATCAACTAAGCCACACTGCCAAGGCTCAAAATTTATTTTTATAGCTATAAACACACACACACACACACACACACACACACACACTCTCTAATGTGTGATGTGGGTACCTTTTAATAAGTGTGTGGTATGGAGAAAGGTTGAAACCTCCAAGATAAGTCTAGGGACTAAGAAGGTGTGAACAGAGCCCCAACCTCAGGCATATGTTGGATGCTGGGGGGACTAGCACTTATTTAATCTGTACAGTTGGGAAGCCAAGGTGAAGAAGGACAACATAGCAGTTACATGACAGGCTTTAAAGAAAGGGTACCAGCTGTGGGTCAGGGTGGCAGGGGAGAAAAGCCTCTTGGCAGCAGCTTCCTGTGCATTAATTGTGCCCAGCTCCCCACCTCACCTCTAATCCCCTCTGCCTTCCATAACACGACCTCATTCACTGACTTCAGTGAGTCCTTTCTGGAACAAATTCTCACAGAGCAATCCTTTCCAGAATGCTACAGTGACAGAGTTCTCAAAGGCTGTGATTGATGGGCTTTGAAACACGCTTTCTTTTTGGAAATATTTATATTTGATCCCTTTTGGACAGACTGCGCATAACTAGAGCTTATCACATTGCTGGAAATCGCGGGCGGACTCTGAGAGGCAGCAACCCTCAGCTGCCGAGGCCTGGAGAGCGAAGATGAATATCCATTTGTGCCTTGTCTTCCTCAGCCCCCAATCACGGTGAATAACGTTTGGGAGAGATCGGGGCGATCATGATCTATTACTTGGTGGCGGCGATTCTGGTTGTTATTTCTTCAGCGGTGATTTATCATTCTCTGTAGTGACACAAATCATGGCCTTGCCCGCCACTCGAAAATCACGGAGGATCTGCTGCCTGCAACAGCGACGAATTTGTGTTTATATCCTAACATTTTAAACCTGAGCTTAACCTGACCCACAGCTCCCATTTGGAAAGGTGTTGAACAAGCATTTTTGAAAATCTCTTTGATTTCACTGGCATTACAAGAAAGACTCTTCATGCCGCTTCCTGGGGAGGGAGGGGGCTAATGAGAATGCTGCAAATAGCGAGAAGGTCAAATTTGAGATAAAAACACTTTCTCAATTTTTTCTTACCTGTTATCCTTGTAGCAGAAATAATACAGTGGTAAGAGATTAGCAGACTTGCCTTGCTCCAAGCATCAACGTCCCTATGAAGAGGAAGAGAGCCTCGGTGGTTTGATCTTTCCAAAGCTGAACATCAAGGAGGGTCTAGCAATCTCTCCCTTCATTTGAAGTGTGTGAGGGCTTTTGTGGACAGGCATTTGTGCCTGCGTGTGTGTCCTGCAGGTGGGCGAGCCAGGGAACCTAGACCTTTCCAGGCTGAGCTTTAATGGCAGAGATTTTCTGAAACAGGGTCTGGGGACCCTAGGAGGTTACGGGTAGCCGACATGAAAACACTATGTGTCTTGGGATCTCATGTATTCCTGTGAACTGTGAGAGCAGTAGGAAACCTTTAAAAAAATGGAAACATCTCATCTTTCCTATCTGGAAGGATCTTTCTCTTCCATACACATCAACTGCCTTTTTTTTTTTTTTTTTTTAAATTCACATGAACGACCCAAGGGACTAGGAAACAATATTTGAGCTGCAATTAGTCACATTGAAATGGATATGTTAAACAGCTGTGTTTCACACCAAAAACTTTTTTTTTTAGGTATCTGTCCTAGATTCTTAGTTTTGAGACAGAAAATGAAATCTTGCTCCAACCCGGCAACTCGGTGGAGAGGGTGAGCTTCCCCTAGCGTTCTGCCATCATGAAAGCGCCCGCTTCTCCACCCGGCAGTTGGTATCGGGCTCCAGACTTGCCCCACCTGATGCCCTCGGTGTCCTTGCTCACCCGCAGACTGTCCCCAGTTTTCAAATGCCTGTCAACAAGCTAAGATGACAAATTTGCCTGTGATAATGTGCTGAGGCAATATGCATTTTAGCTGAAGTCTCCTGGAATCAACCCCGCGCGCGCTGCCGAAGCCTGCAGAGACTTTGCCGGCGGGGTTTCAGGTGAGTGCAAATCCAGGGAAAACGGAAGCACGCTGGTATCGGCGACACCTGTCATCTCCCTTCTTTGCCGGCCACACAACCTCTTTTCTGCCTTCCTTTTCTGATTGTCAGATGTGGAATTCTGAGTCACTCTCAGGACAATAGCGATTTCCCAAGTATTATCGGAAGTGACATTAATTTGCTAATTTAAAACCCAGATGAAGAGGAACGACGATAAATTTTCACTGCGTACCAGTGCTTTGCAGAGTACTGTGTCATATATAGTAGGTTATTAATACCACCCTGGAGCCTTGGCAAACACCATTCTTTGCCACATTCTACTTTTTCATAAACATCTTATCTCATCCAACCTAACATAACTCCTAATACTTTATATAACCATGAAATTCAACACTCCACCTTCATTGGATAGATCTTCTCTTCCAAAGCGCAATCTTTCTTCAACTCACTTCATGTGACAACAACATTAATTGCTATTTTATGCACATTACACAGACAGACTTCTTCACAACTTCAGTTCTTGGTAACTTACAAGTACACTGGTTGACAGCATCCTCAATTAGCAGAGTCATTTCCATATCCTGGACATATACATTGATCAGAAAAGATGACAATTTATTTTTAGACCGACGCAGGCTGCATATTTTAAATACATTTCCCATTTGGCAAAAATGGCGTTGTAGCTAATGTATGCACAATATTTCCAAAAACATTGGTGCTTTCCCATAAATATCTTCCATATTTTTTTCAGTGAGTAATAAAAAAGGTTGAGGTGGGATGTGTTTTATCCCACCACATTATATCATTCCTATTTTTCCTCTTTGTTGGATGGCAATCAGGGGCCCTGGTGCCAAGCTTTGGAAGCAACAGCATCTGGCTCCTTGGCAGATCCTGCGGGCAGACTTGTTGCCAGCCTCTGAGCTGTGTCTGGGTCTGTTGCATGGTTTGGCTACAGATGGACTCTCTGGGTTGCCTCGTGCTTCTGGAAGCCAGTCCTGGCTTTCCTTTGATTCTGAGGACTTTACTCATTTTTATTCATTTGTGAAGAAGGGCCCATCCAAATGCTTTATGAGACCAACATTGGAGAACATTAATGGATCAAATGTTGCCTTTGAAAAGGCAGAGGTCAGTGTGTGTTTGGACAGGAAACATGGCCTTCTGAGGATAGGTCTCCACGTGTCCGTGTATCTTTCCATGAACTTCCATTCTAAGGAGATTGGAAAGAGGCCACTTGTGTGTTAACTTCTCTCCCTTCCCCAGGATGAGGCTGTGTGGCTACCTGGAGAGACAGAAATATGGGAGAGCTCACACCTCCTCAGATCAGTGAAGCCTTCCATATCTTTTGTCTTTTTAATGAGTCAGACCCTGAGGAAATGAACACACAAGACAAAGGTCTTCTCATCTTCTCTCCTGTTCCATATTACTGTCCCAGGTGTAAGAGGTTATGCCACGGCTAGAAAGAAGGCTGAACGTTAAGTCTGAATGTGGTCTGAGTGGAGCACAGGTATCAAAGCCAGATCAGTTCCATTAGCATTCCCCGAACCTCTGGCCTATTCAATTTTCTCAGCACCGTGAAACCCCTCACTGCTGATTTCTTAAACCACTTTGATCCACTAAAAAAAACCCTATGTCCTGCACACACATGCACACTCATTTCTTAAGTAAATATAAATTATTTTAAGGATTATTATAAGAATTTTGTGATATTTCTTGAGTGCATTTACTCCCTCATTGGTCCATTTGCCAGTATCTATTTGTTGAACACCATTATTTGCTAAACAGAAAAAGAAAACGTTGCCATGGGGGAAGATGGGAAATGAAACAATTGTCAAATCAAATAAATTGATTTGACTTTAGATACTAATAGTGTTGTGAGGGAACTAAGACAGTCACTTGATGAAAGGGCTTGTGGCGTAAAGAGAGCTGCTGCAGATTGATTGGGAAGGATTATCCAAGGGAGTGGCATTAGATCTAAGACCTAAAAGGTGAACTAGTTGGGAAGTGGTGGCAACGGTGCACCGGACTTCAGATGTGGATACCGGTGATTCCCGCGTGTACCGGGTGATTGCCGCGCGTTAGGGACCAGACCTGCTTTTCCTAGGGCAGCGATGTTCCACCTTGTGTGTCTCCTGGCGCATGTGGACTAATTACTAGCATTCTGTGGCTCACCAAAAAATAGGTTTTTTCCTGCTCTGACAAAAATAGGTACACTTTTGATTGATTTTAAAAATAGTGATAGTAATTACCTACCCTTTTTGCTCCCAAGTGACTTTTTAAAAAATCAGGTGCTTATACTTGTGTATAAGGATTTCTGGTACCAAGAATTAACCAATCAGACAAATTTATTATACAACGTGACCAGTAAGATGCAACTGTATTATATGAATGATATCTTTATGGTTTAGGACAGGGCATTCACACCAGATGACTATTGTGTTAGTTGTTGTCATTTTTTAAAATTTGTCAATCTAAGGGAAAAGAATGTGTGTCCCTGACTAAACAGTCAGGTGTTGCATATTTTAAACAATCTTGCGGCACACAAGTTGAAAATCACTGTCTTAGGTGATCCTCATTAAAACAAACCCCAACAAAACCTTGACTTAAGGATTATTGTCCTCATTTAATAAGAGAAGAAAACTCCACAGGATTTCAACCTTTCTACGACTGATTCAGGCAGGCATGTTGCCTCTGCAGGCGGTGAGACCAAACCAGAGCAGAAAACCATTGGCTTATTTTTTTTTGTATGCCCTCAAATAATAAAGCTATGCAGTTAACAAAGATACATGCAGATATCAAAGCCTTACATATTGATAAAATAAACAACTTTCTTTCCTACACACTGTTTGGAACTGTAAAAAAAATGGCAGATTGCTTTCAAAACACACAAAGAACTCAGACGGAGATCTCAGTTAATCAAAGCTCAGGGTACGTTTTATGCGATTTAAGAATAATGAATGCAGTTCTATTTTCTAATACAGTTTTTCTGTATTAGAAACGGAAGTCCTCACCTGGCTGCTCCTTCCCCGCTAAATTCCAATGGCTCTTGAATGCCTCCTTGTATACCCATGGGTCATGGAAAAGAAAAACTTTCTCCCTTGAATTTTTCAGATGATATATGTCATACGACTCCAAAGTCACCAGAGTTATCAATTTACTTGAGCTGCAAGCTTCCGGAGGTATTTAACAAAATAATTTCTAATATACCCAGAAATAGGAAAGGGCTCTGTCAGCAAACATGGGTATTTATTGTTGACTATTGTGCATTTAACAAAAAGCACGAAAGTACTGTAGGAGAGCATCAGTCCCGTGAGGCGATGACCAACTCATGGCAGGAAATGCGCAGCCTCGCATTCGCGTGTTCTCAGCTCATCAGGACTTCGTAAACTTCGTCGATTCTTGTTTTTCCTTTTTCAGTCATTACAAACGTCAGTTACCCATTGCTTTTATATTAGTTCCCTCTTCTGGTATCTTGTCACTTTCTATAAATAGCAGGAGTTTGTTCTCATAAACATATTAAATATCATTCAACTCCCTCAATTAGTCTAAATAAATCTAATCTAATTAATGTAAATGGCCCCTATTGAGCAAGCAGAATCCTCCAAGGTGATGTGTTTGTTTGGATTCAAGTGATCAATCCTTTGAATCAAATAATCAGAGACTTTTTAAAAATCCAATATTTGACTGAATTGACCCCTCATTTGCCTGAATGTATCAATTAAATTAATTAAGGAAACAGAACCAATTATGTGTATATGTTCAATTATTGTATTGAAATAATTTTCATTTGAAACCCATTTTTACACTACTACCTTTGGACAGAATAGTTTCCTCTACACTAAAACTTTGTATACTCTACCTGGGAGCAAATACTTCCTCAAAATTCTGCCCCATGGTTGATGTCAGCTGGAAATGTTAGGTCAGCTTAAACTATTACGAAATCTTCACTCCAACTTATTATTGGAATATGTCTACTTTCAGGGACTTATCACAGACATTACTAGCTGAGTGTACCGACCTGAAGAATGCAGGAGCAGTGACTCATTATTACTTCCATAAAAACATTACAAAACAAGAAGAGGAGTAATCTTGAAGATTTAAGCGTCCTCTTTACTAAAGGGGCTCAAAACTTTTCTAGAACATTTAACTTTTCTGGCCTCAAACCTAATAGCTTTGGGGTTTCTTCTCGTAGATAATGGGATTCTTTGAAAAGGTGATATTGGAGTCCAGGTGAGCAAGCTGAGTTCCGAGAGAGGCGTGGTCAGAGGGGTGCTGTCAGGGCCCCCAACATTCCCCAGGGCCTTTGCCTTCAGTGTGGGCAGCGTTTGGTTGAGTGACAGCATGTTGCGTTGTGAGAGCCCCACATTATGCAGCCTTGTGGCACAGTTACAACGATAAATCTTTCAGAATCATTTGATCTCCTGGATATATCATGTCTGCTGAGGTGAGCAATGGATGCTATGAGTTCCTGGTCCTAGGACCCACCTGACACAAACCAGGCAGGACTGGTGTGTGGAAAGTTGTGAAGGTCTGTGGCTCCCACGCAGGCAGCTCTGAGGAGACTGGAGCAGAGGCTTGGAGTATGAAGACATACTGTGAACATTAACCAACTTGTTTACGTTTTCTCTCCTCTTTCCCCATCTGAAAGTCCCCATGGACTTCCTGCTTTCACGGACCCCTGGTGGTGTTGAGTCCCCTGCTCTTCTCAAAGCTCTCACAAGTGGAAGCTATTTTTATTCTACACCCTACATATCACAAGCCCCAGAGGTGCAATGAGTGTCCTTTCCTCCTTCCTTCTTCAAAACCTCCTTCATGACTGATTGTTCCTCCTCGTTTCTTGAGCCTACTGGCCTCTCAGTGTCTCCTGTTCATTCGGAGATGACCTTGGAGCCTTGCTCGCTGACCGCCATACCCACTGTCATCGTCCATGGTGACTTCATCATGACATTGACAATCCAGCTACTATCTGGCCTTAGCTCTTCAATTTCTGTTGCTCCAAAGATCTCTAGAGGTCTGCAACAGCCTTGACCTTGTCACTAAAAACAACTGAACTAACATCTGCACAAACTTCCCAAAATGTTACGTGTGGGCATCTTGCGCTTTGACCGCCATCTCCTATCTTTCCTGTTAATGTTCTGTTCTCCCTTCTAACAGCACCGTGACACTCGCATGACTGACAACCCATTCATTGGCCCACCCCTGCTTGTTCACTGTTCCATTGCTACCACCACTGCCGACATCCACGCATACATATCCCCACTTCCTTTCTTAGCTTAGGTTCCTGGTCCAGCAGTGTAAACACTTCTTTGCAATTGCCTCTAGCAACTGTGCCTCTTCCTTCCTCGAGGAGCGTGCATGCTCATTAAAACTCCAGTACTTGCTCAACCTACCTATTCACTTGTTCTTTCAAAGCTGAAAGTCACTGAGCTGAAATCACCTTGCCTTCATTGAAATGGAAACAAGCCTGCTTGTTTCTAAGGCCGACTCCTCTGTTTATGATCTGAAGCTCATCTCTTCTGTTCTTCTCAAGGACTTTGCTCCTGCAATTATTACATCTCTTTCTTCCCCAATTTCTTATATTCATTTGCATCCACAAACAAACAAGAATCAATAGCAAAGGGCCTTGACACCTTTTCTCATTCTATGTTTAACTTCTTTTCTGTGCTTCCCTTCATAGGAAATTCTTTGAAATAATTGTTATGACTCATTATTTTCATTTTCTTGCCTCTCAATCTCTCTTAAAACCAGTCCAGTCGAAATTTTGTCCCCTCCATTGCAAAAGAGCGGATTTGTTCAAGGTTATCAGTTCCAAAGCTGTGAATCAGTTCTCTGCCCTCCTCCTCCTAGACCTCTCAGCAGCATCTGGTATGTGTCATTACCCCTCCTTGTGAAGTACTCTTTTCCTTGGGCTTCCAGGATGGCACGTTCGCTCGGTGGTCCCCTGACCTCGTTGGCTGTGGACTAAATCCTTCTGATGGCTCTTCCTGTCCACTTCTCTCTCTGGGTTGGGGTTCCCAGGACTCTGTTCTCAACTTTCTAATTTATCTTCACTGTCCCACAGCAATCTTATCCAGTCCCATAGATTGAAGAGCTCTTTACATGCGGACCATTTTATTTATTTATCCAGCTCTGACATTCCTTTGAGCTCCAGATTCAAATGTTCATCTGCTTACTTAACATCCCCACTGAGACAGCGAACAGGCATCTCACGATCAACACTGTCAACACTAAACTCTTGATTTTCCCCTTCTCTCTGGTCACTTCTACTCCATCACAACCCGGCTTCCCCTTTCAGTTTATGGCATCACAACTGCTCACACTGAGAACCCTGGAGTCAGTACTGATTGTTTTGTTTTCTTCAAAATCTACACCCAACGCACGAGTAAGTCCTAGTGGTGCTCCTTCTAAAATACATTCCCAAACTGACTGCATCCCCACCCCAACTGCTACAACTGTGGTCCAAGGTCCCATCATCTCTCAGCTGAACAGTCTCCCTGCCTCTCTTCCCAACCCCCTACTGGCCATCTCGCACAGGGCAGAGGAAGTAATTTTTCTAAAGCGTAAATCACATTATGCCACTCCTCCGCCTAAAGCTCTGTGGTGTCTTCAATTAGGCGTAAAGTGAAATTCCAAGTGGCCACCAGGGTCTGGGTGCTGCCTTCCCCTCTAGTCTCCTCTGGGACCCCCTCTCCCTGCTGCTCTCTCTGCTCCAGCCTCACGGGCCTTTCGGCCACATTGTCATCCTCATCCTGACAGTTTGGAGTCCTTGACCCTCAGTTCTCTGTGTGTCGGCCCCCTCTCATTTGGGCCTCAGCTCCATGGCCCTTCTTGGAAGGACTTCCTCATGCCCTTGCTCAAGCAGTGCCCACTTCCAGCCCCCCTCCCCAGGTGCTCTCAGAGTGCCCTATTTTTCCTCCGGGCACCCAGACATGCCTGAAATGATCCCATTTGCTTGTTTTCTAGGGCTTCTGCCTGTCTTCCTTAATTACAATATTAGATATCTAAGAGACTAAAAGCTAAGATTATGTTTTTTCTTCTTTATCACAGAAAAGTGCTCTATGGCTTTAATGAAAGAAACACACTTCTTTAATGTGACTATTCTCATCAGTATTTCTCACCCTACTAAAAAACATTAAAAAAACCTACCCTACAATGCTCAGGGGTGAAAGATGAATGGCCCACAGATATATCTACATATGCATAACTGATGTCTTTTGTGTTTCCTGATGATTAATTGGCAAGAGCAGGTGTTTGGAGAGTAGTGACTGCGCTTTGGGAGACTTTCCTATGGTCTGCAGTTGAGCTGGGCACCGGTCATGTGAGAATGCTTAAAGTTCACGATCAGGAGAGGTATATTCCTGTGAACTTTGATAAATTTGGATTGCTCTTTTTCCAAAGTGTGGCTTTAGCTCAGACTGACACCCGCTACAATGGATGCCTCCTGCAGACGCTGAACTCTGCATGTTTGGGGGACTGTTCCAGGACTGGGGTGTGGGAGGGTGAAGGGGGCATGAGTTCTCAGATGGGGCTTCCTTCGAGGTGAGACAGTGAAGCCCATGGGTGACTAACCCTCAGGGACCCCCCTCTCCCAGGAGGGGTGAGGCCAGGAAGGGCAATTCCAGAAGTGGTGGAAGTATTGTCACATGGCTGGAAACACCTTCAGCAAGGCTTAAGAATATTAAGAAATACAAAGTGAAGAAGGTGGGGTCACGGCAAAGGCATGCAAAGAATCCCTTTGCATGGGACTTGGTGCGGGAGGAAATCCTTCAGGAGGGGAAGTGAGTCAGAGCTTGCTCACACACTGGGGAAGGTGGACAATTGCACTGCAGGAGGGACTTGGTCGTTCACATCCTTCGGCTTAAAAAAACCCCCAAACTCTCCAATTTCTTCCTGCCCCACTGTGGAATCCTCGAAAAGGTGTCTTGGGAAGGGCGTTTGGGAGAGTCCGTCTCGGTGGGCAGGAGCAGGTCTGGGGCCACACTCTGAAGAGCAGCCGCCCTGGACAGCACCAGGAGGGGCCCCTTGAAAGCATTTCCGGTGTACCTGGGACCTCTCTGGGGAGCTGGCAACCGTTCAAGAGCCAAGCCTTATCCCCTCTTGTTAGAATAGAAAACAGACACTGGGCATGGTTCACGGAGGGAGGTGACCTGTCGTTCACATTGTGCTTCAAGTTCCTGAAGCCACCTACAGTGAGTGCTTGAAACAAACTGTGGGAAATCTTGCAAAGATCCATCTATTGCTTAAACAAAGGCCACTCAGAGACTAGAAAAAGGTCGCCAGAAAGCCATGTGCAGTTTACCTGGGAAGCCCCAGGGGGCAGTGTGAGGGCGTCAGGGACATCCTCCATCTGAGCTTTGAGCACACTCCACTTCATTGGGTCTCTTTTCACCCGACCTAACCTCAAACCCGCTCTCAGAAGGCGGGGAAGAACCGCTTTTGATTTTTCACAAAGTCACAGGTTAAAATATCTCTGTGAACGTTGGGAAGTTCTATTTAAAGGATACCCCCGGAACATACCATTTCCACCCGGCCATGGAAGGTCTTGATGTGACTCATTCTGCCATTCGGTGTGGAATTCTCATGTGACACATCGGTGGCCTTGGAGGATCCTGATGCTACAGCTCATCTCCTTATGAGGAAGTGGCCCACTAACGATGCAAGCAAGCCATCACCCAAACCAACCTGTGCCTGGGCAGGGAGCCCCAACCGGCCCCAGGTGAGAAGCAACAAGGTGCCCTCTGCCTCACACACTGGGTCCTCCCATGCACCTCTGTCAACCTGCCGTTTACAATTCCACTTGTTTCTCATATACTGTCAAGGGGTGATGAGAAAGTACTTATTGCTCTGGTGGGTTCAGACTCTTGATGTATGTCATCATTTTGAAGGAGTATTTTGAGTGTGATTTAGCAGAATTTATTTGATATTTAGTCAACAATCACTTGTCTAGTCTCTATGGATCAGCCTTGTGGAATCCGTGGGGAACCAGAGAAAGAAAAGATGTAGTTCCTGCTGCATCGGAGCTTGTGGTTGGTGAGAAACACAGACCAGCAAATCATTAGTGACAATTTCGACAGCCATGCTGTCTGGGAAGTAGGCACAGCATGTCGATGGTGGGGTGGGGGCAGGTCAAGGTCAAGGTAAAGATGCTTAAGCTAAGTTTTCAAGGAGAAATAGAAGTTAGCCAAGAGAAGAGGAGGGAAAATGAAATTCCAGACTTGGAAGAACAGATGCTGGGGTTGGGTGCGTGAGGGAGCAAGGAGGCCCTGCCAGTGATCTGGTGGGGGGGGGGGCAGGGCACTTGTGGGCACCTGGGAGGAGCTGGGGCAGGCAAGGACAAAGCAGTAAAGATCGTTCTAGGCTATACTAAGGATGCTGCCATTCACTCTACAGGCTGTGGGAAACCTAGCGTGATCGGGCTTCTTGTTTAGAAAATCATTCTGGTAAGATTACAATGTTGATGAGGACAGAATAAAGAGGAACAAGACTAGAGGTTTAGATGAAGGTGAAGGTATGGGAATGAGAGATGCTTCATCAACAGAATTGACCAGAATCGATAGCCCACTGTATAAAGTGGGAAAAGGAGTTGTGTGCTATGCTCAGGTGTCCGATTTGGGCAAGCCCACTTTTGTTTATAAATGTCACATCAAAAGAATATATATTTTTTAAAGGCAACATTTTCCAAAGTAAACACCTTAAAATTGCTCAGGCAAACTTAAATAGCTTCGTTTTACAAGCTTATTTTAGTTTTCACTTTGAATCAAGAGGCAGAGAATTTTAAGCAGCCAAGAGGCACCTGGCTTGCAGAGTTGAGTTATGATGGCTTGATGTTCTCAGGGTGTATTACAATTCCCACTTAGATGGGGTGTGATCTTGAATGCACAAAGGATGAAGATCTCAAGAATAGAGGTTCTGCTGCCGTGCAAGCGAGATGTATAAATATGAATGTCAAGCCACTCCAATGCATGAAAGGCTTTTAAAATGCCTGAGAGTTCCAAAGTGCACCAGGCCCCACAGAAGCACAATGAAATGATAATGAAGACAACCAGAAGCAAGGACCACCCACCAGCGGTTTTATTGCTGTAACTAGGAATGAAGGGTCTCCCTGGAACTATTGACACTGGATGGCATTGTCATTTCCAGCACATGCTAAAGCTGTGATTGTGAAAGGAATTGTCTCTGTTAAGCCAGAGCCAGACTATTTATGGACGTCCTGCTCTCACCACATTCCTGTACCATAGTCATAGGTAAGAAAAAATGGAAAATGTCTGCTTGGTTGCCGCACATTTTCCCATCCATTCCTTGTCCATGCTTAATTAGCCGAGGAAGAAATATGCCTCAGGCCTCTTTCTGGAGGGCCTGGAGCTTAAGTTCAGCAGAGACTCTTACCTTCCTATTTATTCCCGGGTTTTCTGGGAAACCTTGGGCCGTGGTCCCTTCCTGGGCCACCCACAAAGCGATAGGTCAAAGGATTGCCCTTAACCTTGATATGAGTTTCTTTCTCCAACTCTAAGAAGAGACAAAACCACTTGCTTTTGCAGACAGAATGCAACTATTAGATAATAACTCCATTGTCCCTGCTTTAGAAACTCGTGTGTGTGTGTGTGAACACGCACAGGCACGCATGCACACACATACACAAAAATGCTTCCACTTGTGCTCCAGGAAGTGAGCTCAGGGAAACAGTGTGCATTGGTCTTTCCATTATTCCATAGTGAAGAAGGCTGGGTGTGTGAAGAGTGCGGTGAGACTTCAGTGGTTTTCAGGACTTTGCTGCTGGGTCTTCAATACCTCAGGCCAACTTGTGGGGCAGGGAGGGAGACTGAGTGGTGAGAACCAAGCGGCCAGTTTTGGTTTCAGCCAGTCCTGGGAGTAGGCCAAGGAAAAGGACTCTGGGGTCAAGTAAGTTGGTGCCTTTTCTTCTCCTCCGAGGAGTGCGGTTTGAGCAAGTGGAGCTCCCCTTCCCAGCACCTACCAAGAAAACTCACTAAGACAGACACCAAATGTGTTGGTATAAAACAAAAATGAACAGTCTCTGCTGAGTAGATTAGTCATGTCACAGGGACTTGGGGATGTCAACATGGGGGTGAAGCCATCAGGGGAAGTCCAGTGAGACCTGAAGCTAGTAGCCGATGAGTGTTCTGCAGTCCAAGCCACACATGGAACCATTGCTAATGGACTTTAAGCTGTAACAAGCCTGGGAGACGGTGCCTGATGGCAGGGAAGCATGTGGATTGGGACGGTTGGCCCTGGAGTGAGGCACACCTGGCTTGGATTTTACCTGTGCCTTTCATGAGCTCTGTAACCATAGATATGCCAAGCTCATCCAGCCTCGGTTTCCTCATCAGTAAAACTGGGCATGAAAATAATATAACTTTCTCATGGAATTAATGTGACATGATGTGAAATAGTGCTTGGAACATCTTAGTTCAGTAATGAATTAGCTATGAGTTTACGATTGTATCATACGAGGTCAATACCCGGAGTATGGGTAGAGGAAGGGGCTGGGTTTAGGCACAGAGTAAGGGGAGGCATGACTCGTGACCCTGAATTTTAACCAGAATTGTGACTTCCAAATCAGGAGTAGCTTTGGCATGAGATAGCTATTCTGGATATCGCTGGCCTCGCTCATCTCCCATCCTCCCTCCAGCTCACATGCACTGCCCACCTGCTTCACTCCATCCCAGTGCACAGGTTCGCTGGGCCAGGTCAGGCCACCGCCACCACCAGGGGGGCCGCCTGTAACACATTTTGTTTTCAGCCCCCTAAACTGCCAGGATAAGTGAGTGTCTGAGAACCGATCACCTTATTTCACCACTTTCATCAAGTTTTTACATTGTCTGCTGCACAAATTTTGCTGAATTTCCAGCCAAAGCCCTATACTCAGTGAGCCTGAAACTATAGCTGCTAAGACTCTCCATTTCCTTCCAGTGGGAAATTTTTCTTTGACCAGAGCCCAGCAGAAAGCTCCCCAGATCGTAATCTTGACTTTGAATGAGCCTCAGACATGTCTACATCTCATGCCCAAGGAGAGTTTCACCGAGGACGGAATCTGGGTAAATACACCCAGCTTCCTGTTGCTAGGAGTGCAGGATGGAGGAGGAGGGAAGGGGAGAAGACAGAGAGGAAGCAGATAAAGAAGGTAGACAAAACTGTAAAAAAATTGCCTGTATACTCATGACTGATGGACTCTGACATGGCTTTGGAGAAAAAAATCCCTGAGTTCAGAAATAATAACTTTTCATTAAAATTTTTTAACCTTTCAATTACAGTTGACATACAATATTATATTGGTCTCAGGTATACAACATAATGATTAGACATTTATATACATTATGGAGTGATCACTGATAAATCTAGTACCCATCTGACATCATACATAGTTATTATAATAATAGTAACTTATGTAATGACTCTAGTGGAAAGAAATGATAATTACTGGTAAATTTGGTCATAGTTTCTAAAGACAAATATGTATTTCATATCTGATGCAGATTACAACTATTACAGAATGCAAAATTGAGGATACAGCATGGCAAATCATAATCCACACAAAAAATTGGATATTTGTACCCAAACGGCGTACCCACTGTTAGGTGAAACAGTTGGGGCCTATGTGTAATGTCTGGATGTTACTTGTGACAATACTGGGTACATCTAAAAGTCACGGGATTGTGAGACGGTAACTAATACATCTTGATGTAAATTCTGTGGTGTTCCCTGAATTTGTACCAGCTTTTGCAATTTAAGTTTGTGTGGAGCTGAGTTAATTAGCACTTGCATGTAGTCAAAGGCTCTGAATACTTTGAGGTTAAACATTTCTCAGAAAATTCTCAGTATCTGATACAGATACCAGTTACAACTGAGCTGTTTATCATCCAAAAAGCAACCAGACACAGCAGCAGCATTCACAACAGCTGAAAGGTGGGAACTGCCCAAGGATCCATCGACAGATGAGCGGATGAAGAAAGTGTGGTGGAAGCATACAGTGGAATATGACTCAGTCACAAAAGGATGGAAATTCTGATCCATGTTACAGCAGAATGAACCTCACAAACGTTGTGCGGGATGAAAGACACAAGTCACAAAAAAATAAATATTGTGTAATTCCACTTATACGAGATACCTCGATTAGGCTAATTCAAAGCAACAGAAAGAAGAGGGACTTGGGGAGGGTTGAGTGGTGGCCGAGTTTCTGATGAAAAAGTTCTGGAAATAGATAGTAGTGACCGTTACACAGCATTGTGACAGTACTTAATGCCGCTGAATTGTACACTTAGAAAGGGTTATGATGGGAAAGATTTATGTTATGTATAGTTTACCACAACTAAACAGAAGGAAAACTGCCATTAAGCTCTCAGGTTTTGGGACCTGTTCTGTGCATCGAAACCTTCTGAAGAACAGGAGTTTATTTTGTGTCTTGGTGTCCTAACAATAATTGTTAAACTCTTCCTCGCAAAATAGGATCAGGCTTCTCTGAGAGTGAACCAGGCACACCCAGAGATGAAGAAAGCTGCTCTTGAAACACTCAGATTGTTGCTGTTGTGCCTGAGGAGAGAACAAGTGAGGGACGGGGTGGCAGTGGGGGGGGGGGGGTTAAGTAAAGAAGGTTAAAAAAAAAAATGCCCGGGTTTTTAAGGAGACAAGGATCAGCAGTGAGAAATTCAGTGACGAGAAAGGAATAAGGAAGCTCTGTATGTACTACTGAGGCTTTTTGCTCATCCATCTTTTTTTTCCCCTTAATCCCTTAGGGAGAAGTTAATTTCTTTTCTCTTTTCCAACATCTAGTGCTATTTTAGAAACACCACTAAGCGGTGAGTGTATTATCCTACCGCAGACGTTCACTCATTGTGACTGAGACCATGCGTGCTAGGGAGGCAGCCCAGTCCCCAGGAATGCTCCTCACGGATGGGCCCTCTTAACCCGGGACAGGTTGCTGCAGAACTGCCCCGGATCCCCAGCTTGGTCAGACAAGATTGGAATTATTTAGACATAAAATTCTCCCGTCTGAGAATTGTGTCCTAAACCAGCGCTGGTGCCCTTGGGGATGACACCAGGGAAGAACACACAGTAGCGGACTGAGGGAAGATTATCTGATGAGCCTGGAGAGTAACGGAGCGTTCCAGCTGCCATCCGCCAGTTCAGCGTCAGGGGACAGAGCTGCACGTGTTAATACAAATAACATGGGGGCGAGAAGGAGGGTGGGAAGCCTCGCGGAGAGAACCAAAAAAATTCAAGTCAGAGTTTGGTGGTGGGGTGACTAGGTGCCTTGTTCCTACACACTCGCACCACCCCCCTAAAGTAGGAGGAGGGGAAATAACATGAATTCATCTGTGAGGGCCAGTCCTCCTGGAGACATTGACTTTGGGGAAAGAGCCAAGGATGCATTTGAGTGGAGTTACACGGCAGAAAAGCTCCAGGAGGGTATAGAACCAGCCTCTCCATACTTAGCTTGACAGTCACCATAGCTGGAGTCCTGTCAGCGGTTGTTAACGGTGGCACAGGGCCATGCAGACCTGGATGGCACCGTAGTGGAGTCGCGCAGGGGAGGAACACAGCAGAACTGCCTGCAACCCCATTACAGATACCCTCTGATGGGGCTTCAGAGACGCCCCTTCCCCTGACTGAGCGAAGGAAGAACTCCCGTGTGCCCGGAAGCCCCCATCCAAATGACTCGCGTGTAAGGCTGACTTTTGGCTGGTGGCTGCAGCTGCCGTTGACAGCCTTGGGCAGCTTGGCCTGCTGGCTTGCTTTGCACAATGGGGGGTCATTCCGGCCCTCCCCACCCAGGCCTGGGTCGGGCGGGCTGTTTACCGCTACTGCTGCTGCTGTTTCTCAGCTGTCCACAGCGAGGCCATGTGTGTGAGGCTGGGCACAGTGTGCCTTTGAGGTGGCTCTCCGGCCCCTTCATTGCAGCTGTCCCACCTGTGCTGGCACCGAGCAGCTGCTGGCCCCTGCACACATCCTGCCCACGGAGCCCGGCACAGGCCGCGTGCCCCCGGGCTCTGGGAGGCCGCTTCAGCCACGCCCTGCTGACCACTGCGACCGTGTCTCAGCTCCCTCTCTGCCAGTTGTTGAGCATTTCCTGGGCCCAGGGCGTGACTCTGATGTCCCCACAGGCGGGTTAGTCACCCACACTTGTTCTGTGACTCCAAAAGGCTCCACAGACTGGGAACCTCTCCTGACTGCGGGGAAGATGGGTGAGGACAACATGGTTGAACTGATGGGAAGGTGCCACTCCTGTTGCAGAAACAACTCAGAATTTGCTGTCCACGAGGAGCCAGACAGGAGGGTCCCCACTGTTTGACAGGGAGCGTGTAGGCCTCGCCGCCTCCCTGGGCCCTTCGGTGCTGCGTTTACTGGGGCTGCTTTAAAATGCAATCTTGCCTTAATTACAGGTTCTGCCTCTTACTCAGCAACTTTTCAACTGCACAACAGAATTTACTGATAATTTAAAATCTTATATCATTTGTGTAAATTACTGGCTACAGGGGGCCAGCTCATTGAAGAAGGCTGGAAAATGAACTCAGTTTTCGCTCATTCCAGCATAATGAGCTGAACTTAGCAATTCGATAAAAATAATCTCCATGGATTCTATGTTTATGTTCGACTTCACAACACACACCATTTCTACACGATTGGCTTGAGGACTAAGAATTATATTTATAGCACATTGAGTTGAAAGGATTTCCCTAGAGGGAGTGACATTCTCTAGGTGACAGCTCAGGTCACTCCAGATTTCAGTCCTCCTCACAAGGAGGCCATCTAGCCACTGCCATAGGCGAGACACCATTGTGAATCCCAGAACCCGGGAGTGAGGCTGAGGCAGCCCCTGGACCACAAAGATTGAGAAGGACCACCCTTGGAGAGTAAGGGGAGCAGCTACTTCCTGATTACCTGGCTCTCCCCCAGGCCAGCCCAGTGCAGACTGAGGGCTTCCCAGGCCTCTGGTTTCTCCAGGGGAAAACAAAGCCCAAAGTGGACATCCAGCTCTCTGTGCATTGCACGGTGCTTCCCGGAAGGCCAACATGGGTCTCGCCTCACGGGGACTACTGGGAAAATCTGTGGGCTCATCCCTGGAGGGCAGACAGAGATGGCAGAGGGAGGAGAGCTTACAGAAGCCAGAGCTCAGACCACGTTCCTGCCTGCACTGAGCCCTGAGCGGAGAGCCCAGCCAGCTCTGCCCTGAGCGCCATGGGTGGGGATGCAAATTGATGAAGCTGCCTTGGAAAACAGTATGAACTTTCCTCAAAAAATTAAAAATAGAACTACCATGTGATGTAGTAATTCCACTTCTGGGTATACCCAAAGGAAATCAAATCATTACCTATAATGGATACCTGCATCCTCATATTCATGACAGCATTGTTTAAAATAGCGAAGACATGAAACAACCCAGGTGCCCATAAAGAAAAAGAGACATGAATACACAAAGGAATGTTACTCAGCCATAAAGAAGAAGGCCACCCTGCATTTGTGACAACCTGGACAAAACTTAATGGCTTTACCCTAAGTGAAATAAGTCAGACAGATACTGACAAATACTGAATGATCTCACGTATACACGGACCCTAAGAAAACCCAAACTCATAGAAACAGAGAGCAGATTGGTGGTTGTCACTGGGGTAGATCAGGATGGGGATGAAGGTCAAAAGGTATAAACTTTCAGTTATAAGATGAGTAAGTTCTGGAGGTCTAAGGCACAGTGTGGTGACTATGTTAACAATAGTACATTGTATGTTTGAAAGTTGCTCTGTTAAGAGAGCAGATCTTAAAATTTCTCACCACACCCTGGCTGGTGTGGCTCAGTGGAATGAGTGCCAGCCTTTGAACCAAAGGGTCACCGGTTCAATTCCCAGTCTAGGGCACTTGTCTGGGTTGCAAGCCAGGTCCCCAGTAGGGGGCATGTTAGAGGCAACCACACATTGATATTTCTCTCCATCTCTTTCTCCTTCCCTTCCCCTCTCTAAAAATAAATAAATAAATAAATAAAAATTAGAAAACAATTCCTCACTACACACATGTGCATGCAAACGTACACACTCAGTGATCACGAAGTGAGATCAATTAACCTTGCAGTAATCATTTAACACCACATACACAAATCAAATTATTACATCGTGCACCTTAAACTTACACAACGCTATATGTCAGTTACATCTCAATAAATCTGGAAAAAAATACTTCCCTAGAATTTCTGAGCCAAAATTTTAAAACAAACTAGCTTTGAGATCACATGTGTCCAACAAGCTACCTGAATAAAATAAGAAAAGTGATGTTAATTTGGTAGTCAGTCCTGCCCTGTACAAATGCAGACTAAAATAGGAGGTTACCCCATTGACAGAAAGGTGAAACAGTTGATGAAAACACAATATTAATAAATAAAAAAACGGTCATTTCAGAGACTTGACCCTTATCTTCAAGGCACTCATGGCAAAAGGGAAAAGCTGATGTAGCACGTGTGACTGCAATTCTCAACCTGAATTTTCCTGTCCCTGTAGAGGCTTCAGGGGTTTAAAAATCAATACTTGCTTTATTAAAATTAAAATTTCACAAGTTAAAAAACTAATTTTAAGGTTGAACCTTAAGCTTTTAGGTTCAACTTACAAATCTTTTGATTCTAGTCATACATCTACTACATTTTTTACAATCACTTTTAAGAAACCTTTCACTACTTAATTGAATTCCCTTAAATATTTAAAACTGCACTTACAAAACTAATATACTCAATTTCTTTTTTAAATGCTTCAATTGTCTGATTAATAAACAAATTTTTCCCAAGGGCCTACATTGGTCTTTTAAATAGAATGAAAGAAAACTTATACATACAATCAATATTAAGCCCTTTAAACTGTTCCTTTATTGTTTACAACCTTGGTAATACTCTACTCTATTTTTCAGTTTAGAATCATAAGTCAAATTAATTAACTGAATTTCAAATTTTAAATTATAGTGTAAACTTAGAATAACATTCTGTTTTATATTGAAATGTGCCTATTTCTGTTAAACATTCCAAATATTCAATAGAGCAAATATATACGTGTATATATATTATTTCTAAGTTTAGCTAAAGTATTAATATATTTGTTTGATTTATTTCAACACTTACATATTTAATTCTACATCTTCCAAGTTTTTAAAAAAAGCAACAACTTACCCACTAAAGAAACAACTGTCACCCCAACCCAAACAAGTATATCAGGTTTCTTAAAGATGCAGAGATACCCATTGTCAAATAATGGGACTTGATTCTTGCCACAGTCCTGATGAGACATACTGAGATCACTTGGTTGTGACTACAAGAGGGACTCCAAATTTGATCAAGGGATTGGTCCCTTGTCCATGTCCCCAAACTTAAATTCTATCATTACTTAATTTTCTTGTCCATGTCCTGAAATCCACAATTTCACCATCAAATGGAACCTACTTCCTCCACTGCCTCAACTGGATGTGCGTTGCTTTGACTCTTCGGGGAGATCTGAGTATCATCTTAGTGGATTCTGAACAGCCTTTGCCAGCCAGACTCTGTGCGTACACACAGCCCAAAGCACGCTCCTCAAGACAGCAGCGTGCCACGTGGAAGGTGAGGACAGAAATGTGCAAAGACGCTATGGTGAGGGCTGCCTCGCCCAGCCTGACAAACGAGGGCTAGTGAGGGAAGGATGAAGACCTTCTGGTTAAGTGTATGTTTTGGAGAGAACACCCTGGCGGCAGCAACGGGGACAGTTTGCTTGGCAGGACTGAAGGCAGGGCGGCGGCTGCAGAAGGTCCGGCGAGAGGTGACAGTAGCAGTAAACGCAAGTGGAGGAGGAGGCAAATGCATGCGTATTTAAGAAGGATAGGATGGGGAGTAAAGAGTCCATGTTTTTTTCAAAATTCATGTCTTCAACAAGCTTCGAAAAGAGTTGAATTTGAACTGATTTTAAAAAAAGGTATCCAGAGGTAGATTATGTCGTTGCCTGAAGGGAGAACGGAAATTTCTGAATGATGGCTGTATTGCGGCTGGGAGGAGGCCAGAGCTGGCCCTTTGTTATGAGCATTCAAGACCAGGAACTTGTACTCTCCCTCCTTCTGAAGGTCAGTTCATTAGCACGACGGCCACTTCTCCAGGAGGGCCCTTCCTCTCTCTTCTCTCAGGCTCCGCGAGGGTGCTTTTCGCGCATGCTCACAGGTCTCTTTCTGTCTTCCTTGACTCATGTATCCAAATTTGAAATCAGATCATTATTCGTGTGATTACTCGAACAATGTCTCTCCTGTTCTGTTAGAACTGGGGCCACGTCTGTCTGGTTCTCTGATAAATCTCTAACGTAGTGTCCATTATTTAACAGTTGCCCATTAAGTATTTGTTGACTTAATAAATAGTGAATGGATGAAAGACTATAGGAAATATCAAATGAAAGGATGGATGGATGGGTGGATGGATGGATGAATGAATTAGAGTAAATAGCACAGGTCCCTGAAGGTAGAGGCAATTCAATATGTTCTTACAATGGTCCTTTGGATTCTTTTCAAGCACGTGTGGAGCTTGAAAAAGGGAGAGTGCAAGCATGTGAGAGTGTAAGAGGAGTTAAAAGCGCTGACTTCAATGTCAAACAAGCCATGCGTTCAGCTGCCTTTTATTTATCACATATAACCTGGGTGGTCTCAAACAATTCCCTTAACTGCTTAACACTTTGGTTTCTCATTTGTAAAATGAGAAACTACACTATACAATCACAGTATAGCGTACATTCAGTTTTATTTCAAATGGCAGAGGATGATATAGGAAATAATTGTAAGCAAAGCAATGATCTCAAAATCATCAGTATTCACTTTTATTTTACTTTGCTTTATATACAAACATATAGAGCCTTCTAGAATATAGGCCATGGTGTCAGTTTAAAAGCTATAAATAGGAGGAAGAAGACAGGGGAGGCAGCTTTTAGACCTGAGATGCTAGGCAACTCTTAGAACATTATATGCAGCTTACAAACACAGTGAGAAGAAAAATAATCCCTTTGTGAATTATGTTAATAAAATGATTAAAAGCAATACTAAGTTGGAAACACTTTAAATGGGTATTATAATGTGGGCCTATGAGTAATTTAATCCCAGTGTTTCAAGTAAATATTTGTTGCATACACTTAGCATAATAATTAGGGTATTACATTTATAAAATATAAATTGTAGGGGAAAATTATTTTGATCATGGGGAAATCCTGATTCCACGCCTTACATCAAAGGTGGCATCTCAAGTTTACTGTCAGGTTTAGTACTCCGATTTATAAAATACAAATCGTGGACATGTTTAACGTCAGTAGGGCCTTCTGACTCCTACCCTTGAACTGAATGCGGTCTCTCAAAGTTCATCGCCCTATCATAAAAATTTATGATTTTTATGGAGCTCTGATTTATACTAACCAGAGAAGTTACTATGGGACCCTCTGTTTTTTATCATAACTATCTTTGCATGTTTACATGATTATATTAATATTGTGCTTTAGTAGTTTTGTGCATCTAAAAATTCCACGGCCCCTAAGAATTCATGAGGCCTCTGATCTGCCAATGGTCCCTGGCCTTTGAAAGCAACCGATCTCATCAGGATTTATTGACATGGTACCCAACTTCACATAAGGTGATGAAGAGGGGCTGTGAATGTGTTTTAAAATTCAGTAGATATAAGCGAATGACAAATTCCATATAAATATTAGGGCATTATTATAAATATTAAGAGTAAATCAGGATATGAGGCCAATGGCCACCTGTGGCCATCCACAGCTCATGTTGTGAGACCCACTGGTATTTTAGAGCTTTCAGATAGCAGTGGGAAGGGAGAGGATGGCCGAGAGGGGTACCAGGGTGCACGGTGTCACCCGCCACGCGGTGCTTGCTGAGTGCGAGCCCCATTCCCGCTGGATCTGTCCACATGGACTTGGTTTCTGGCAGGACAAGTGGTCCGAGCCATGGACAGCACCTCCAGAATGTCAAAGTTCGGGCTTGTGTGTACTCAACCCAGGGGACATACTGATTCGGGCTAAGATGGGGACTCAAGCCCATGGCCATCCCTGCTTGCTTTGTGGAAGAGCAAACCGAACTCAGAGTCGATGTTCCCTCACTCGCTGTATTCATGAGGGAGCCTCCTTGTCATTTCTAAAGAAGTGTGGGCTTTCCAAAGATAAGGCGCTCAGTCCCCTGCCGTGCCCGTCCCTTTCCTTAGTCATACTGACGAGCAGTGGGATTTGGAAATGTCAGAACAGTGGCCTCACACAGGCGTGGGCTCTGTTTGCACAGCACAGAATTCGGGAAGCAGGGCTGCCTATGAGATGGGGGTGTCAGCTGGAATCGCCCCCTGTGGTCTCTAACTCCCTGAGCAAATCAGAGTGTCTATAGATATCATCTCGCTAAGTAAGCAAGGCATGGAAAACCCACGCAGCTTGCGTGTCTGCGAGAGAGCTGTGACCCCTGCTCTTACCTTGGGCTTCTGCAGTCTGCTTGCTTCGCTGAGCTTTCCCACGTGCCTTGGAGATGAACACACCGTGCCAGCCGTCCCCACCTCTGGCTCTCAGAATGGTGATTCGAAGGCATGAAGCATACTCACGCTCTGTCAGGGGAGGCACCTGGACATCCATTCATGGCGGCGTGGACAGTAGACGGGCAGGCTTGTCCACAGGCTGGAAACTCAAAGTCCGTGGCTTTGACTCCCTGCTGCGCTGTGTGCGACCCCGGGGTCAGCCTGGCACTGCATTCCTACTGCTTCAGCGCCTGCATCTGTGGAGGGGGCGGAGGGGAGGAAGGCCGCACATCTGCTAAATGTTAGTAACGTGGTGCTGCTGGTCTGACGGATGGGAGGCCCTCCAAGCTCGGTCCCCTTCTCCTGAGAGGGTGTGGAAGGCTTCCAGGACACGGACCCTTGAAGTGTGTTCTTAGATCCTCACATAAATATGCCTCATCCCATTTCTGGGTAAGACTTTGTCTCACTCCTTCATTTGTGGGAGTCTCTGGCCGCAGTTGCCTTGGATTCCAACAACAGGCTGACATCGCTGCGAGGGAGAGGCTAAGGGGGTGGAGAAAAGGGGAAGGTTTGGAAACAGAGAGGCTCACGATAAAGCTGTGCCCAGGCTCGAGGGGCTTGATGTCTTAGGGGTGCCACGGGCCTCAGAGCGAGGCCGACCTGGGTTCAAAGCCCCCACGCAGCCATAACATAACTGCCCTACACCTCGTTTTCTCCATCAAGAAGATAAAAGTGACACCAGTGCCTACATCAGAGCAGCCTGTGAAGGTGTGGCCCGTAGGTGCATGCGGTTTCCTTAGCACCTGAGGGGTATTCCGAAAGCAATAGTTAATTAGGATTATCACAGCTCTACTAGTTACCAGCCTCAAGGCCTTGGAGAATGCACTTGACCTTCCCGAGCTTCTTATTTCTTATCTACCATCCTATCTTTTTCTGTGTATGTCTCATAAACTACATTGGGGATGGAGATCTAGCTGGGAGAGGAGACGTGGATTTATTGCACAATCTTTGTGCACCTTGGGAATTTGCCTACAACGTCAGTGTTTCCCAGCTCACAATAAAGCATCGTCTCCTGCTGTCCTCTGGGAGCTGAGTTCCTTTGGAGAAGAGGCACTGAGTGTAGCCAGAGAAACCTCTAGAAGCAGGTAGGTGTAAGTTCAGATGAGCCAGGGGGAGAGAACATGTGCCAGGAAGAGCCTTCCAGGGTGACAGCCCATCACAGGGCAGTATAGTTGCTTGTCTGAGCTTGTTGTCCCAGGGATTTCAAAGAGGCGTGGGCACAGTCCTTAGCAGCGACTAGCACATAGTTCTCATGAAATGGTACCTGTTCATGTACTACCGCTGATTATGCTGTTGACGATGTTCATATTCTCAGGGTCTGGTTTTTAGGTGGCACTCAACATACATTTGTGGAACTTTTCTTAAGTCTGTGGTGATCATTTGTGGAGTCTATTTCTGTGCTACTTAGATGGGCTGACATTCTTGAGCCTACAAAGTAAAGCGTAATGAAATATATTCTATTTTGTCTGCAACTCCAGGAAGTGTTGTGGCTAAATCTGGGGCGATGGTTTCCCATCATTCAAACTTGAAAGGCAAACACAGGAAGGTTCTCAAACTTCCCCAAGTCACCCAGTGTCTGAAACATCCAGATGCATTTATTCTCAGCAAAGTGGAAGGTTAAAAGTTATTTTAGTTTTCAATGAACATTGTTCTTTCTTATCCATTGATATTGTGTCAAAACATTTTAACCTTCCTTTTTTTACAAGTCCAAGGATGGTCAACTATTGTCATTGGGAGGATAGAGGTGGCTGTCATGAGCAGGTATTGCACTGAAATAAAAGAAGAAATTAATGGTTTGAAGTAGGCGGGTTTCAACATCCATTTTGTCAGATAAGAAACTTGCAAGAGGTCAGCAGTTCCTGTTCCATTCAGCCCATTCACAAAGTTCTCACTGAAATGGACTGCGCCTGTCTGCTCCTGTCTACCTGTTAAAAAAGACGTTAGTCTGAGTTTCATGATTCATTTTTTCTGGGTCTCACTGTGAAAATTACATTACCGCTGAACAATTTTTAAAAAATTGGACGGATACCCAGACAGAACTTAATAAGTGCCAGACACTATTTTAAGCACATTATACATATCGACTCATTTAGCCTCTTAATAGTTCTACCAGATAGGTGCTGTTACTATCTATGCTTCACATCAGAGGGAACGCAGGTGTGGAGAAGTAGAGAAACTTGCCCCAAGATCACACAACTATTGAGTAATAGAAGCGAGCTACCCTCGTCGCTGTTCTACTGACCCTTCATGCCAAAGGCGGTCACGGCAACGATAACCAAGGAGACACACAGATGGACTGACACTGAATTCTTCATGCCAACCCAGGATTGTCAATTCCAAATTTTAACTCTTCTAGGTGGTCAAGTACATTGGAATAACTATCCACCTTATCAATCTGTTCTATATATGCAACAAGATATTACGGTAACTGGCTGAGAAAAGATTCAAGTATTCAAAAATGGTTTTGTTGGCCTGTGTGCCCATTTTTCACTGGTATATATATTAAAAAAAAGATTCCATGTAGTGAATGTGGGAGGGGATAAGGTAGGTGGAAAAGGGTGTAAAGGGGTTAAATGGTAATGGGAAAAATGCAATAAAAAATAAACTTAATGCAATCCAGAAAAGAAAAGTTTACTAATGGTAAAAAAAGAAAAGATTCCAAAGAAATTAAGGAAACTTGGTATCAGAGAAAAGTATAGCTGAATTGCAACTCTACTGTTTACCAGCTGAGAGGCCTTGGAGAATGTCGTTGGTCTTCCTGAGTTTCTTCCATTTTTCCTTCATACAGTGGATGCAGCAACACTTAGCTTAGAGACTTGTCACGATGATAGGAAATTAGGCATGGACTGCGCCGGTGACGGTGCCCGGCTCCTGGTGCTGGTCACCACCTGTCCGTCCTACCCACACCAACCACAGAGCTCTCAAGATTGGCAAGTTCTAGCATCCTTCACGCCCAAGCAAGTTCATCTGAAATAAAATTTTAGCACCTGTTTTTTTCTTGGGACATCTTTTCAACAATTGTAAGAATTTGGTTCTACTACATTAAAACCGTGAGTCCTTGGGTCAAGGAATAATTAGAAAATAAAATTAGTTCTGACAGTTAAAACAAAGATGCAAGTGTAGATAGACATTATGCGACAGAATTTTAGGAAAGAAAGTCAGCTAAGGGAAAGGCAACCTGGTTCTCGAAATTAGATCTCGTTGTCAAGAGCGGAGAATTGAGCCGAGTCTATGAGGCCGTGAGGTTGCCACCGCCAGGGTTATGGCCCTACGAGCCCATGTGTTGCAGAGAGCGGCACGAAGCCTCTTCTGACTTGATAACCCTAATTTCTGCAAACATTGCAAAACTCAGAATGTGGAAATCACAATGATACAATTAGAAATTGGTGTATTTGACTGGGAATCCGGTAGAGAATTAGTATCATAACAATGCAATAAAGAGATAGGAAAACTATCCGACTTAGTATTGGAAAAGGAAATCCAAGCCAACAATACATTAGAGATAAAATATGGTTACATAATATTTATTATTATTAGTTTGAACAATGCAGAACACCATTAATGTTTATCATTAATTGCTGTGCTGTTTTATTTCAGGGGATATAAACGTAAGGACAAAGCTTTCATTAATTCAATCTGTGACCTTTGTCCTATTTTTCCTACAAGATCTTAAATTCCTCAGCTGTGTTTTCTACCCTTGAAAGTGGGAAACGAACTGTCCCCATCTGAGGAAACACTAAACGTTACATCATATTATTTGTGGATTTCAGCTGCCATGGAAAGATGTTTTGCAACACTTGATTGACAAGTCTGATGGAAGCTTTGAGATGCTAAGACAATGAGGAAGGAAGGGCTCTTTGAAAAACTTGTTTGCCACTGTTGTGGAGAGCTCAGTAAGTATTTGTGAAAATGGTGGAGCGTTTTTCTCTCCTCTGGTCCCGGACATGGCTCCACGTCATCACTGACAGAGAATGCCTGGCCGGCCAGCAATCTCAGAACCAACCTCCACGCTCAGGTGGGATAGCTCTCCTCAACAGGATTTCTTGGCCTGGTCTTCCCCCTCTTCTTGGCTGTTGCTGTGATGTTCTTTACTCCTTTATTAATGGTTTTGGACATTACTATACCTAAGCTTTTATTAAAAGTTGCTGAGAACAGCCCTCTTCTTAAAAAGCTGCTCAAGGTATGTATGTAATGAAGTACTTCTTTTAATTCCTAATAGAGATGATCTCAGGTCTTTGTATGTATTCATTCTCTTTCTTTCTTGTTTTGAAAGTGTTGGTTTTCAGGACACTTACGTGGCACCCCACGTTTCACAGTGCAGTTATTCAGCCGACTGGGCACGTTTACATTCAGTGGTTTTTGCCTGCACGCAGGGTCCAGGTTTTTCAGGAGTGCTGACTATTTAAATGACTTCTTTGTGAATATACTGAGATGTGCTTATATTTGCATTTACTATAGATGCAAATTATTGTTCAGAAGATTGCATCTTAGCTTGTGATGAGGTATAGACTTATAATGAATAGCAGTAACAGCATGAAAGAAAAATTTCCAAATTTATGTACAGGTAGCAAATGCTGCAATCATAAATTAAAAGAAAAGAAGCAACCAGAGTAGTGATCAAAACTCTGCTTGCCTTCCACCAAAATCCGAACCTGTATCAGAATAGAGTCTATCTAATCGAGTCTTGAAGCTTTCTAGAGAAACAGCCCCGCATCTAACAAGGCACCAATTTCTAAACGGCTTAATTGAATTAACGAGAAGATTATTCACTTGGCAGGATGTTGTGTGTATGGGATGGGGGTGGAAGTTGTTGATCGCAGAGCAGCCAGATTCAGGCACAATTGGCTACCGCTGTCAATTTAATTAGTGGTATAGATTCTGTGTCAAATAGTTCTTTATTCCAGTACTTGGTGTTAAAAGAAGTATCAATCATCCTTGGTCTATTTGTTTGAGTGCGTTCAGTTACTACTCTGGGTTTCAAAGATACCATGCTTTGTCTTTCCCATTCATTCACTCACTCAACAATGAGCACCCGTGATACCAGGACCTGGGGGTACAAGATGACCCAGAACCCTGAAGACTGTGCAGATGGACTTGAAGGAGAACTCCTTACTTTGCACTCCAAGAGATTTCCTTTATGGCTTCACCCAAAATTTTGGGTTTTAGTTAGAAAATGTGTATAGAACAACTGATTAAAAGGTTAATGTCAGCATCCTGGGATTTAAACAACCCATTGTTTTGCCCTCTGGTTTGTGGCATTTAAAATCGCATTTCCTCAGACTGGTAGACGCTGAGAACGGACTGCTGGTTGGCAGAGGGGAGGGGGGTTGGGGAGCTGGGTGAAGAAAGGCGAAGGGACTGAGAAACACAAATTGGTAGTTACAGAGTAAGTCACGGGAACGCGAAGTTCGGCGCAGGGAATACAGTCCAACAACATTGTAACGACTGTGTATGGTGCCAGGTGGGTACTAGATGTATCGGGGGTGGGGTGGGGGGACACTTTGTAAAGTATATGAGGTCTGTCCTGAAAGTAGCCAGCCATACACTATGAAAAGTAGACACATTTACTGAAGAAGATACAAGACTCATTGTACATAGGACAATGACACCTCAGTCCCCTTCAGAGTAGGCGCCTTGTGACCTCACACAGTTAGTTCTCCCAATTGCCATCAGGTGCCCCATTGTATTTTCCTGACTCTCATTGATGGTCTGAGATCTCTTTCCTCTTAAAGTTGATTTTACTTTTGGGAAAGCCAGAAGTCACAGGGTGCTAAATCTGGGCTGTAGGGGGGCTGAATCACCTGGGTGATTTGATGTTTTGCCAAAAAACCATGTACTCGACATGGTGCATGAAAGTGTGAATTGTGATGAAGCTGCCAATCACCAGTTGCGCATAGCTGCAGCCTTCTGAACCATCCCAATAGTTTCTGTAGAGGAATGTTTGGGCTTAAAGCAAAATTTGATGCAGACTCATTGCTCTATTCGGTCAGTCATTTTGAATGTGACGGCCACACAGTACACGTGCTCATTCAATGGCATCTACCGCCCCCACTGACTGGTGCAGTGAAGTCATCATTGTTCACACATGTGCATTCCAGTCCGCTCCCCTTGGCTGCCAGGTTGCATCCATGTCATGCAAACCGTTTTTGTTATATTAACAATGGTAGGACTTTTTCCAGACAGACCTCATATGATTGTCTAATCACTATGCTGTCTGTATACCTTAAAATAACATAAAATAATATTGGATGTAAACTGTAATTGAAACAAATTAAATTAAAAAATTAATAAAGTTACACTTCCTGACATGGTTGGAGTTACCTTTTTCAGGTTGTCTTTTAACACAGTGGAGTTGGGGTTTCTCATGGCACTAGCAAAAGTCCGGACTGATCTGAGGCTCCCCAGTCCCCAAATCCCCAGCTCCCATCTGTCTTTTCACCTCTGCAGTATTACAGCTGTGGATCTCACCACACCTGATTAAAACAAAACTTGGGTACATTTTAAAATGGCTGGGGCCTTGGCTGCTGTGTGGATTGAGTGCCAGCCTGTGAACCAAAGAGTCTCTGGTTCGATTCCCAGTCAGGGCTCATGTCTGGGTTGTGAGCCAATTCCCCAGTAGAGGATACGAAAGAGGCAATCACACACTGACGTTTCTCTCCCTCTCTTTCTCCCTTCATTTCTCTCTCTAAAAATAAATAAATAAAATAATAAAATAAAATGGCTGCAGCCTCTGCTATTGGCATCTCCTTGTCGTTTGAGCTTCCTCACGGTATGGCAGCTGTGTTGCAGGAGTGGACATCCCAGAAGAGAGAGACGGACGGGAGCAGCATCGCCCTTCTGACAGAGCCTCAGAGGTCTCATTTGGTCACATTCTCCTTGGTAGAAGCTTGTCAGTAAGAGCAACCCCCCTTCCAGGGGAGGGAATTCAACTCCACCTCTCCATGGGAAGGGTGCCAGGGAATTTGCAGCCATGTTTGAAAAACCACCACAGATGGATTTTATTCACGATCTATTCCCGGGTCCTTAAATAACTAATGAGCTGAGCTGAGGCTGAGAGGGACAGTCCTGCTCAGTTCGGCTGTTTCCACACGTGAAGTTAGGTTCAGCTTTGTGAGTGGTGTTTTTGTCATCTTTCACCCCATCCTCCCGGGCAGCGCCCGTCCTCAAAACCTGGTACCCCCTCTAAGGTTTTACAGTTCCTTACATTGTGCTCTTTAATGTCTTAACTGGTGCTAAATTATTTAAACTAATTCAAAATTATTTTAAGTTCCAATTTGAAATTTTATTTTCATCTTCCTGTCAAGCCACTTACTTAACACAATGTGGAGAAAAGTATTTGCTTAGAGAAAGGTGTGTGGGCCCAAATTAAAAACAAAAATAAACAAACATTTAACAGTCAACCAATTAAAATGTGATTAAAGGTAGGTTCTGTGGAACGTGGAAAATGGGAAGTAAGATTGTAGCTATCATGTCACTTGGAAGAATTTATGTTTTCCTGATCTGGTTGTTGCTTTTCTTTTCATTGATTGCAAGAGGGAGAGGATTTGAAGAACACAGCAGACAGAGTGTTCAACCTCCTGATGCTTAAGTGATTAATTCAACATTCTTAATGACTCTTGAAGACAGCAGATAGTGAGGGAGGAAGGCTGTTTCACAGGGGTTTGGTTTATTGGCAAGTCAGACCAGCGTAGCTGACTCTTCTTCAAGAAAGTATGATGACATTAGAAACGTTAACCCCAGCATGAAGACAAGGAGAAACCTGGCTGTCTAGCGAAGCTCCTAAAACATAATCACAGTGAAATGAACATTACGGTCTGGACAGAAGGAGGGCAGTTTAGGCATAAAATCCTATAGATGAATCAACAAAACCAAAGCAAGATGTGAAGTTCTCAGGGGAGGGAAAATGCTCTTCAGGGGAACATGCATGAGAAAGGGCAGAGAAAACCATTTTTCGGTTTTCAGGGGCACCTTATGGGCAGGAGGCGCTGAAAAGGCAGGCCTTTTTAGTAACAGCTCAGTAGTCTGTTAAACAACAGGAATGTTATTAAACCTACATGTTCTCAAGGCTTCACCCTTTACAGAACTTTGCAGGTTATCTTCGAGGTAGTGACTCTTCTCTTTCTGATGTGATGAAGTAAAAAACAACTACAGAAGGATCAGTAGTTTATAGCACCCCAAAAATGAGTTTGTTTTGCTTGTTGGTTGGATGCTTTTTGTTTTATATCACACATGAGTGAAATCATGTGGTTCTTGTCCTTTTCTATCTGACTTATTTCACTTAGCATGATATTCTCAAGATCTATCCATGTTGTCACAAATGGCAACAGTTCACCTTTTTCATGGCTGAGTAATATTCCATTATATGTAAGTACGGCATCTTCTTTATACATTCATCCATCAGAGGACACTTAGGTTGTTCCCTGTCTTGGCTATTGTGAATAATGCTGCAATGAACACATGGAGACTAGACTTTGGATGGTGATCATGCAATGGAATAGACAAATGATTTATTGTAGAATTATGCACCTGAAACTTATATAATGTTGTAACCAATCAGCCCTAATAAGTTCAACTTAAAAAAGAAAGACAGGGAAAGTCTCCTAAGAAGTCAGTCTTCAAGTCTCCGGGAAGGTCCGCATGCAAGCTCAGCGTGCTCAGCTCACGCTGCCCTCCTTGTACAGGGTGACAAGACATGCAGGGAGAGCAGGTATCAGGAAGGAGTCTCAAACCCCTTACCCAAGTCTCCTGTATGACTTTGCAATAAGAATGCATCTGCTTTTTCTTAAGGCAATGAAATATTGTGTTACCACAACCTTTCTTTATAAGAAACTCTCTGTTTTCATTTATGAAATGAAATGTCTCTACAGCTTCCAATTTTCCCTTAAGTCCTAAAGTCCAGTCTTAGTCTACATAGCACTGATTTCCCGTGATTTATATTGGCTGAACTCTCCTTGCTAGGCATTCAGTCATCAGGCTCTTTGTTTAAACTGTGGGGCTCCTGGCTGCTTATCGCCTTTAACCCACAAGACACCCTGACTCTCAATATATTTTTCTGTTTATTCTGAGAAAACAATAACCACTTCTACATCTTTTCTTTACTTATGCAGGATGCTTCTGCCCCTAATTTTTGAGATGCTATAAATTACAGAGAATTTCAGAATAAATGATACTACATTCTACTTTGCATTAAAATGTTCTTTGTGTCTTATTCTTCCTGTTACTTAAAGCTCCCAATGGGCAGGGAATATTATTACTTATTACCATGTCTTTTATGCTGTTCAATCAAGAGCCTTGCACAAACCATTGTCAACAGTACCTGATGTTGGATCAGTGTGTGTACTGTGTATCTGTCACACCACAGTGTGACCACCGTTCCCTACCTGGATTGTTTCGTATGACTTCAAACACCTAATATCTGGCACTCAGAATGTGTGCAAAAATATGTTGTCGAATGAGATGTTGGCTGAATAAACTTTTGTTGGATGGACGGATGGAACATCAGCTTATAACACTAACCAAAACCAGAATAAGGTTGCCTTCCTTTTAGGCAACCTGGTTATGCCCTTTTAATGAACTAGTTCACTTAATTAAGTTAACTTTCAGGAAGTGCTTTTGTCTACAATGATAAGGGGGGGGCAGGGCAGGGAGCTGTGGTGACTGGGGACGGAACATGACAGTGACGCGAGCTCTGCATCCTACTAACCCTGCGTGTGCGCGTCCTATTCATGCGAGTCACACGCGGCTGGCCTGTGGCCACCAGCATTGCTACAGAAATGCTGTGCTTCTGTGCTATTTGTTTTCCAAACAGCAGCAGCAGAATGCTTTGAGAAGAGGCCACGAGCCACTTGGAGGAGGAAATGGATCTGAAATGCCCGGAGAGGTGCAGGAAGAAGCGAGTGAGCTGAGAGATCTGGGAAGGAGAGGGCTGAGATGGCAGGAATGAGTCCCAAGTCCCTTCAAATACCTCTGCCACGCTGCGGCATTTCACTGAGCCTCGGTTTCTTCATTAGGAAAATTTGGGGATGGAACTGCCTGATTTTTAAAGTTCCTCCCACATCTAAATTATCTTGTTCTATGTGAAGCCCAGGTAAACAAAAAGTGGTGTATCTCCTTACACATGTGTCCTCTAAATAACACAGTGGGTCAGCGTGAAGGCTGTTTCCAGCTCACTCTTTTAGGGCCACTAATTCACAAGCCATTCTGTCACATCAGGGACGCTGTTTGGACACCTTAGGAGAGTGAGTCTTAGCTGGGTGTGAGCCAGGGTATGTATGTGTATGAAAGAGAGAACGAGAAAGCTTCACGGGCAGGCCTCCTGTATCTAAACTATTACCCCCGACCTTAAGACAGCACCACCCCTAACACCATCCCATTTGGGATCTGGTTGACTCTATAATTTGCAAACCTCTGCACAGTTTTAGATACAAATAGTTCTAAAACGTTGCTTCTCCCATTTTCTCTCAAAAGGGAACGAAGAATTATCTGCCTCCATGGAATGCTCCCCATTCCACTGAGTTCTTTACCTCTCTTTTCTTAAATCTTCCTGTGTCAGAGACATGCATACAGTTTGTTGTTGTCTTTGTTTTTCATCTTTAAATACGAGGAAGTGAAAAGTGATCAACAGATTCCAAGAAAGAAAGAGACATGGTTGACACTGAGGCCGCCTTTGGGGGTGGGGCGTACCTACCAGTCAAAAATGGCGATCTTAAGTGCCTTTTGCCTGGGAAAGAGAGAAGCGGGGAGACAGATGTTTCTCTTGTTTTCGTTTGGAGAACCATCGCTGCTCTGATGGGTCACCATCTGAGCGTGCCTGTGCAGAGCAGGACAGCTGTGCATGCCCAGTTCTTGTGACTCCCAGCAGGGCCCCGGGAAGGAAACTGTGGTTTGCACTTTTTTCTCTCTCTTAATTTAGAGGTCATGGCCTTTAGAATAAAGATACTAAGCAATCATTTGTTTCTACATGAGACACACCTTCCTTTCCTCTCTTTCCAACTAGTAGCTTACTCTATGGCTCTTGGTGGATAGAAACTTTTTAAGAAGCCAAAAACTAAGCCAGGAATGTGGGCAATGTCATTGTCAAATATACACACAACCTCCTTTGGGTCTACTTTGAAACATAACATGGCATTTTGTAATAGCATAAAAGCCCAAGTGACTTATGCTGGGGTTTTGCTGCATGTTAGCATCTTGGGACCTGGGTAATGACTGTTCGGGTTCTTTATCCCCTGGGATGTGAGCTCGTTTTGCAGGCTCGCTCAAGCCCATCCTTGAGTGCTAGACCCGAGCAACCAACAGTCCCGGAAATGTTGCATTCTTCTGTGCATTGAGCAGGATTTCCTGCAAAGGGTCAGGAAAACATACACATTTGCCCATTGTCTTTGTTTAAACTGTAGAAAGCCCCTGTGTCCGACTGCAGACCCTGCAGCAGCTGAGGAAGGTGGACAGGTCACTCACGCACTCTCTGGCACTGAAGGTCACCTTCACAACAAAAGCCAATGAGAATACAAGGTGTTTGTGAATCTGCCTCTTGGCCCCCCACGTTCTACTCCCTTCCATCAGCTAGTTGGTAAAATGGGAAAACTGCAGCTGGAACCAAATGGAAGCAGCAAGATACGAACCCACACCCTGGAGATGCAGTTGGGTTTGTTAGCACTTTGCTTCGTAGCACGTTTCATGCTCTATCTCCTTCCGAATAATGTGTAAGAGTGTTGGTGGGAGGGAGAAGCGGGGAGTGGGGCTGTGAATCTTGGAGTGATAGTCTCAAAGTCTTAACTGAAGAAATAAAGTTCTAAAGGGCTGAGCACTGATGTTAGGAGCCAGAAGACAGCTCAAGGATGTAGAGTGAGGGATGTCGGTCCCAAGTTTGGTAGAGTGTCTAACATCGAGTTTGCAGTAATAGAAATAACAGTAGACGCAGGGAGCAGAAAATCTGGGAGACGAATTTCAAGGTCAACAGATCTGAAGCTCTGCCCACCACAACCTGGAGCTGGCTTCCTGTACTGCAGGCATCTGTCAGCGGTACTTCCCTTATTATTCAACTACTGTCTTCCTACCCCTGCGATGCCCTTTAAGCAGCTTGCACTCCGGTGACTTTACACCTTTTGTTTGTGGCTATCTGGAGACGGACATCCACTGTGAACACACGTGGGCATTCGGTGGGTCAGCGTTTCCCAGAACGGTTCTGTTAGAAAGCTCTGTTCCGAGGGCTTCTTCGCTTATCTCTCAGAACAACTCCTGTGCTGTGGTGCTGAGTGCACAGTAGCTGTCCAAGCCTCCCCGAATTCTGAAAATTGAGTAGGCTATATAACAAGGCTGGAAATGAAAGCAAGTGTGTAGAAAAATATTCTCGGTAGGGTTGCATGTTGGTTTTTGACAAAGGACCTGCCTGCCTTATAATCCATCAAACAAATAAACCACCACAACAAAAAGGAAATAGGAATTGGCCATAGGTGTAGGATCTTTCAATAGCACCGTGGTAGCTGGGTGTTCCCTAGGTTGGAGAGGAAGGTAAACCACGTGCCAGACCATCGTTAATGGGACACCGGGACACCCCTCTCTTTTCAATCAATAAAGTCACCAGAAGGAAACTAGGAGAAACACCAAGAAACACCAAGACTTCTGCGTGTCTCACGAACACGCAAAAGGTCAGCAGTAAGCTAACTGCAGTCTGGAGTGCTGTCTGTGAATTCTATTAGGATGGAAGAAAATGAGTTTTTTATTCTCAGACATGCAGCTTAAATCAGGCAATGATAAATTGACCCAGAATAATTTTACACGCAGAGAGATCACAAACACAGTCCTGGAACGATGACGAGAGTGAGAAACTAGGTCCCTATTCCCTGACAAGTTCACAGCAAGGTCTTCACGTGGACAGCGCCACCAGCTTGGGCAAACTAAGCAGGCTGAGGAGCGCCAAGTTCAACCTGCGCTAAGACTCGGTTCCAGGTTCTGTTTTATTTTTCTCCCAGGAAGTTACATAAAGGAACTTGCATTCCCATTATTTAAAAAACTGGAAAAAAGAATGCGTATTAACACCAGCAGTCCAAGTAGTATGTCATAATTGCCTAAAGATAAGAACTGTATCATTCTATTTATATAAAGTACAAAACAGCCCAAACTAACCTATGCTGTTAGAGGTCAGCATAGTAATTACCCTTGTTTGGAGGGTGGGAGTTAATGACTCTGAGGGGCTTCTGGGGTGCGGGTGGCATTCTAGTTTTGTAGGTCAAGAAAGTTGATTATTTTTTATTAGTTCCCCCAGGAGCACGAGTCTCTAGAAAATGACTTATAATAATCAGATAGACACACACAAACACACACTCTCAAAAATCGATTTTAAGCAAGAATTCTACGGAGACACACTTGCTCTTACAGTGGAGGAAGACTTCCATCATCATCTGTACTTGTGATTTGTAGTCCAAAGACTTCTTGAGAAATTGAATTAGCATGAGACGTTAGCTTGTTGAATGCGGTCGGAGGAAAGGAAACTAGCTTATCTTGTTGAGCATGCAGGTAAATTTTATTGAGCACCTACTATAGTCAGGCACGGTGGTGGGTTCTAGGTACTTTCACATGTTCTTTCATCCAACCTTGTTCAGTCCTCAGTGATCTTGTAAAATTACTGTTCTCCTGTTAAAAATGAGTCAATCAGTGCTCAGAGAGGTTAAGTGATATTCCTAGCATCACTTTTTATCAAGGTATAACTGATATATAACCTCATATTCGTTTCAGGCATACAACATGATGATTGAGTATTTGTGCGCACTACAAAATGATCCCCACCATAAGCCTGCTTACCATCCCTCAGTGCACACAGTTGCAAAATTTGTTTTCCTATGATGAGGCTTTTTAAGGCTTACTCCCTTAGCACTTTCAAACATGCAACAAGGTATCATCAACTATACTCACCATGCTGAACATTATGTCCCCATGACTCACTTAGTTTATACTTAGGAGTTTGTTCCTTCTGAACCTCTTCACCCATTTCACTCCCCGCTGCCCTCCTTGACCCCCCAGCAACCACCAATCTGTTCTCTGTATCTTTGAGTTTAGTTTCATTTTTATTTGCTTTGCTTTGCTTGTAATGGTGTTTGTTTTGTTTTTCAGATGCCACATATAAGTGAAATTACACAGTGTTTTTCTCTTTCTGACTGATTTCACTTAGCATGATGTCCACCGGGTCCATCTGTGTTGTCACAAATGACAAGATTTCATTCTTTTTTATGGCTGAGTAGTGTTCCATTGTGAAAAATATATATATATCTCACATCTTTTTTACCCATTCATCCACTGATGAACAGTTAGATTGTTTCCACATCTCAGCTATTGTAAATTACGCTGCAGTGAATATGAGAGATATACGTATGTTTGAGTCAGGGTTTTTATTTTCTTTGGATAAGGATCCACAAGTGAAATTCCTGGATCATATGGTAGTTTTATTTTTACTTTTTTGAGGAGCTGCCATTCTGTTTTCCATGGTGGCTGCGCTAATTTACGTTCCAATTATAAGGAATACACACCAATGTGCATCATGGAGTATGGTCTTTTAAATGTACCGTTGAATTGTGGTTTGCTGATATGTTGTCAAAGATGTTTGCATCTATGCAAATATCATAGGTATTGGCCTTAATTTTCTTTTCTTGTGGTATCCTTGTCTGGTTTTGGGATCAGGTTCATGCTGGCCTCAGAAAATGAGTTTGGAAGTGTTCCTTCATCTTTCATTTTTTGGAAGAGTTTGAGCAGGATTAATATTAATTCTTCCTTTATGTAAACTTTCCAGTTCTGGAAGAAGTATCCTGTAGGTTGAAGTCAAAAGGAAGGGCCAAACCTTTTCAGGTGTCTTTGAAGGAAGACAATCTGTTTCAAGTGTCTTTGAAGGAAGGCAATGGTTGTGTGGCAGTTGGACTTGAAAACAGCCTTCCCTGCATCTCTGAGTAGCCTCCTCCTGCACCACGGTGAGCGATGGAACAAATAGGATATTACAGAAACGCTCGTGTGCGATTTCTGAGCCTCAGCCATAAACACATTCCCCTTCCACATTCATTTACATTGATTCTCATGAGTTTCCATTTCTAAGTGTACTATTTTGCAAAATTACTCTCTCATTCAGGAGATGCACCTTTTCTGAGGCCTGTAGCTCCCCATGGGCTGGGTGCCTGGAACCCACTAGAAGGAAGCAGAGTAACCACTGAGGGGGGTTGGGGAAAACAAGAGGGAGCTTGAGCTGTCGAGGGACACGGCATCATGTGAACTTCCTCCATCTGCGCTGACGTTGCTCAGTCTGCCTGCCCTCTGCGTGGCACGCAGGCTGCTCAAGAAGAGTCACTGAAATTAATGCTTAGGGTCAGGATTTTATAGGACTATGTGTGTGTGTGTGTGTGTGTGTGTGTGTGTGTGTGTGTAAAACACCAGCGAATTTTGTCTAGCTACGAGGAAAAGAACGTTCAATCTTCCTCCCAGGCTGAAAGATACTAAGGTGTATTTGAGCTTTGCATTTCCTTTTTCTTTATTAATTAGCAGGGACATCGGCATTAACACAGGATCATTAATTTATGATCCAGCGAGTCTTTTCCACCTCTAGCCTCCCTGATGAAAGAGGATGAAACAAAAAGGAGCCGTTTGATCAAGGCGTCTCCCACGGATTTGAAAGATGGCCCTTGTGTAATGTTCGGGACACTGGTTTTGCAGTTATCTATCTAGTTCGCCGTGCGATGGACATATTAATAAAAAATGGAGGCACTAAAGTCAGATTTTGTATTTCTAATTGGTAAATGACTAATCTCTAGAAATTCTAAATAAAGCTGTTTCTCAGAGCTAAAACCCCAGCTTCCTCTGAGGGATGGTCAGAAAATGTAATTGAAATGAAAAATAGCTGTTAGGCTTATTCTTTTAGGGCACATCCTCATCCTTCTGTATCCGTTTTCTTCTCTGAGTGTGGGTCTTGGTGAGTGTTTCTGATACAATGTTTTGGAGACAGAGTCCTTAACCAAACAGAATCAGAAACAAAAGGAAACGTACCACAAATGTATTAGTTTCGGATTGCTGCAGTAACAAGTTACCACCAACTCAGTGCTTTAAAACCGCTATGGTCTTATGCTCAGGAGGACTGAGGTCTGACCGGGGCCTCACTGGGCTAAAAGAGTGGGGTCCACAGGGTTTCATTTTTTTCTGGAGGCTTTAGTAGCCCGTCATTTCCTTGCCTTTTATGGCTTCCAGGGGCCGTCACATTCCTTGATTTATGACCCCCTTTCTCCATGGTCAAAGTCGGCTGAGGTAAGTCCTCAGGTGGCATTGCTCTGACCCTTCGTCTGCAGCCCTGCCTCCCTCTCCCACATGTAAGGGCCCTTGTGATTACATGGGGCCACCTGGATAATCCAGGGTAATCTCCCCATCTTGAACCCCTTAGCTTAATCACGTCTGCAAAGTCTCTTTTGCCGTGCAAGGTAACATATTCTGAGTTTCAGAGAAGAGGGCTTGGGCATTTTTAGGGGCCATTATTCTGCCCACCACAACAGTTTTGAGAGTGTCTAAAAGTAACCTTCTAACATTCATTTAGGAGGCCGTGTGTTCGTCCTCCTGAAAAATGGTGTTTTAAAGTTACAAGAAGCAAGTGAATCCTCCATATCTGCACCCACTAAACTATCCTATGGACAGACCTGGGCAGCCAACCGCAGGGCATCTGCTTCCCTTCGCAGTGATCTTCCCTCTGATCTGACCAGGAAACGGGGAAAGGGCGCACGGCCCCGAGCACCGGCGCTGTCTCGGGAGGGACCACGCCTTCCTCAGTGGGGGAGTTGTTGCTGTTTTCAAGATTCCACCACAGTATCAAGCCTTGGTCCTGTGGTACTGTTGTATCTAGAAAATTTTATGTTTAAGAATATTTGAACTATAGAGAAGAAATAGGTCTTAAATTCTTTACAGAAATAGGGAAGGCAGCTATGATGTCCCTCCATTTGGCTTTATTCTGGTCTCTCTCCACAAGAGGCAGGCACATCACGGGTCCACATTTTGGGTTAGGTTAACCATTTTCTTCCCAATAGTCATTATTTATGGACTTGAGCAAGCAATGCATTTCTTAACCATGCACTTTTCCTACTAATACTTATACCGTGTGTTCATCTGCAAATTCATGAGTATTATTTGCATGATATGTAATTGGTATTTTATAAAATTGGAATGGTTTCATAAGTCTGACAGTGTGGCATGTGCTCAGTAATTTAATATACACAAAATTTGTTCAATTTTGATCAGGTTACAAACAATAAATGAAATAGCTACAATTACAAAGGACACATGTTTAACCAGTCAAAAATTTCGGTCAAATATACCCTCCATATGTGATTTTAATATACCTGAATATGCCACCTGGAATTCCAAACATGAAATAAGATGAAACAGTGTCCATTTGGGCTTCTCAGATAGAATCAGGGCAAAGTGAGTAAAGGAAGATTTATTTCTCTGCTGGGCAAATGGCACAGATTTCCTTTTGATGGTCAACTGTTTCCAACACAGTTAGACAGGGCTCTGGTGTTGCAGACCCCACCCTTCATCACAAACATACTTAAAGTTACAATAAGGATAAATGGGAGACATGTGCGGCCCACATTTTCATTCCTATGAAAGCATCTTGGACAAATGAGAAGGAAAGACGGAGTGTTTTATTATTTTTTTTACCCAAATCCTACAGGTGGTTTCAGTTACTCAATCTGTTTGTCTAATTGCTCGAATGTTACCTACACAATATTGGGAGCAGATCTTCCTTTGTGAGGTTCCGTAATCAGCTTCTGAATGTGGCCGCTCTCGCATAAATCCCCTTTTCCTGTGCGCAAAGGCTGAAAAATGCTGTGTTCCTGTCTTACCTTTGCCATTCTGTTTCAAGAAGCTGGATTTGACAAGCAGAGCATTAAAAAAAAAAAAAAAAAATGGGCAGGGGGCCGCCGCCAGCTGTTGCTAAGAAAACAACTGTAGCTTCCTGCTTAGGTAGCTGCCCCCCTAACTTCATGTCCCTGCAGCGTTGGCAGTGATTGGGAGGGGTCACGGGGGCCATTCCTCTCTCGGGGGGACCACGAGAATATTAATATTAATGCAATAGCTGCTCCTTCAGATGGAAATGGATAAGATGAAATGAGTTAAAGGAGGCTTGATCAATCATTCCATTTCTTGGCAAGAAAATGATGCCTTTGCATTTAAGAAAGAACATCTGGGTGGAATCACGGTGGTTAAAAGAACTGGGTGGTTGGCAACCAAAAATTCACCTCCTTGATAGAGTTAGATTCCCCCCTCCCTCTGGGACTCCTGGCCCTGCTGGGGGCCAAAGCAGGACTTTGAAAGGCTTCACTTGAAAAGATGTGCTCGCATTTCAGCACTCCCTCTGTGACCTCGCTGCTTCCTGATTTATTAGCACGGTCCAAGAAGGCATCTGGAGTAGCTGGTCAGCTGGTCTGAGCCTGAAGAAAGGGTGGTCACCCCGGAAAGCTTTCTGACTCAGTGACCGCACATCTGGCCCATGAAGCTCTTTCTGCTCCCACGGCTTGAGGAGTGTCGGTGACCAAGAGCACTTGGGAGCAGCAGACAGTTGGCCACACCTTTCAAAGTCTGGGAGAGTCAGGAGGTTGCTGCTGGCTTGTGAGCAGGGCCCCAGCAAGGCTGGGGCACAAAGGCATCTTGCGCATGGCAGATAGACACAGGTTTGTGAAGACATGAAGTACTTCAAGGTTTTGCTGCTGAAAGCACAAGTGAGGCCTTGTGCAGGGAACAAAAAGGTGGCCTCAGGGAGGGGGTGGGGACGCCCTGCTCCATTCACTGTTCTCTCTCTGAATAGTGATGACCCCACACGGAGACATTTGTGACCTGCATTCCCCTTTGCCAGATGCCAGACAGTTGTAAGTCAGCCACATAAGCGGCCTTTCCGGCGACGTTCTTGCCACCCATCCACTCTCCCAGCTTTGGGATACAGAGAGAGCTGGGGCCCATCGGGGCGAAATCAGCACTCGACATAAATGGGGAGGATTATGGGAAGGCGAAAGCATGCAACTCCAAGTCAGGATAAAGAGAAGGCAGGTATTCAAAGAGGGTCTTCCAACCTGATATGGTTTTAAAAATTAGAGTCACAGCCTAACAGGTACACCTCATCTTCCCACAGAGCATCCCTGGCGCAGGACTCCTTCCCTCCACCTGGATGTTTATTTGCAATACCTTAATGGCACACCCTCCAGCTGCTACCTTTTATATAATGAAGCTCATCCTAGAAGCCTTGGCAGAGCAGCCCGGTAATGAGTGTGTCCCTTATAATGACCCCAGCCCTCTCCCTCTGTCCTTCTCTCTCTCTCTCTCTCTCTCTCTCTTTTACCTTATGTGATTCTTGATGTTGTATCCTCGCCAATTATTTAAAATATCACGAACATCCTCAGGGAACACTCTTGTTCGCATATTTGCACATGATGTGACATTTCCTGTTGTTTAAAGAGAATTGTCGTGTTTTCCCTGTTAGATGATAAGCTCCATAACACCTCTGAGCTCCCAGTGCCTAGAATCATGTCTGGCATTTAGGTGCTCAATGGATACTTGTTGATTAAGTGAATCAATGAATGAACGAATGTACATCTAGCCTTGATCCCCTAAGACCACAGAGGCTAGTGAAGTACTATACGTATGACCAAAAGCAGAAGGCTGACATTGAACCAGGCAGTGAAATACTGGCCAAGTTCCATTCCATAAGATGACGATTGATCCAATTAACTATTGTTCCATTTTGGGGCCACAAGCAGGTGAGATACGTCAAAGTCCCTCATGAAAACATGCATCCATACACGTGGTTTCTAAAGAAACTCTATTCTGCTCTTTAGTACATTATGTTATTGCTATGGAAACAGCAATATTTTAAAGAAGAACACTGGAACTTTCCAAATACAGTATTTATTCTTCTTGTACTAGCAAAATAATGTGTTTTGCCTAAGAACTTGTTAGGTGGCCTGCAGCTAAATATAAAGAGACAGATTCTCATCATGTGTAAGTCTAGGAGAAAATGTGGACCACCGGCTTCACAAGATGCATTTTAAAATAAACTCAGTGCAAAGTTTTAGACATATTGAGGCCTTTAATGAAACACTTAATATGTTAAATTTGGGGTTTTTAGTTAGAAAAACTATTTGTATTTAAACCCCAGACACACCCTTTGCAGGGTGACAAGTTGGAATTGCCTGTGGATATCTAGAATGGTGGTCCCCAACCTTTTTGGCCCCAGGGACTGGTTTCACGGAAGACAGTTCTTCCACGGACTGGGAGACGGCGGAGGGCAGGGGGGAGGGATGGTTTTGGGATGATTCAAATGCATTGCATCAAACTCACCTCCTGCTGTGCAGCCTGGTTCCTAATAGGCCCGGACCAGTACCGGTTCGTGGCCCAGAAGTTGGGGACCTCTGATCTAGAGGACCAACATCACATGTTACTTTTTCCTGTTACTTCATCAGCGTGGTCCTAGCTTTCCTGGAGCAACATCACATTTTAGCCAAAAGGTCATGAGCAAAAGCGCAAACCCAGGCCTAGGCCCTGGCAGCGCAGGAGAAGAGGACCGAGGCAGGGCTGGATGAGTGTCCTCAAAGCACCACCCAGCTCTGCACACAGAAGCTCAGTAACATTGATGACATCCACATGTACAATTTTGCTCTCCTTACTGAGCTGTTTTTAAAGCAAACTGAGATAGATGCATTTTTGCAAACTTCTCTTGGTGCTGATAAAAAAAATAATTAGGAGCAATTTGTTAAGCATTGTGTGATCATAATTTTTACCCTGTGTTACATGCAAAATTGACTTTAGCATTCCAGTGTTTTAGCACTTGATTTTCATTCAATAAGGTATGCATGTGCAGAGGTGGTAACAGCCCTCTTCTCTCCTGGTGACAGAAAGAACATCCCTCGAAGCCGGAGAGGCCGAGGAGAGCTCTCGGCCTCCACCGTGGGCGAGCTGTTCGCCCTTGAGCGGGGGAGTACCTCCCTGTGCTTCGCTCAGTCCCGCAACTTCTAGGGTCGCCCAAAGGAGAGCACACATAGAGAACCTGAAACAAGTCTCAGTGAACATTGTCTTCTTTTCCCTGATAGTGTAAAATAAACTTGCATTTCTCTCTATTGTTATTTTCTATTCTGTTAAAGTGAGTCTTTCAATCTCCCAGCAGGTGAAAATTATTAAAATCTTGTTTCCATGGACATAGTTTATTTAAACCAAACATTCTTCCTGTCAGTAACTTAGTTCAGGATAAACACGTACTTCACAAAATGTATTGCTCACATTAGTATAATTTATAATTACGTGATATCTTCCATGCAAGAGCTCAAAGGGTTTTGACAAGTAAAAGCCCTTTACTTAGACAAATAAAAAACACTTGCAATCTCTAAGGATATAGGTAAATACATTTCATCAATAGTGAAGTTAATAATAACAGGTTAAACGATTTGCACAAGATTTTATACTACCTTTGTGACATGCCCGAGAAAACACAAAACTTCTGCATCCTTGAGTGGCAAGTATGGGGCATGTGTATGTCACTCTCCTCTTTCTGTGACTTCATCAGCTGTCACAAGCTGACCACACACCATTTCACCTTGATCCTCAGGATTTTCAGCACAACTGTCCAAGCAGCCACCATTGAGCAGGTAGAGTGGCGTTATTAGTTAAATCCCTATGTCTTCCTTGAGTTGGAACTATTTCCCAAGTGTTTTCTGCATTGGGAATGAATTCACATAAAGGAGCACAAAGCTTCATTCGCTTGCTTCTTTTCTATTATTTTTAAATGATCACTAAAATAAAACCTTGGAAATTTACTCATTGGTTTGTTTTCATTGGACCTGGCACAATGACATTCTCAATAATTAACCCTCCAAAAGAGAACATTTGCTAAGAATCCCCTCATGCCCTCCTGCGCGGAAGAAATCGTATCCATCCGGTTCCCTGGAACCTCCCTCAACCCCAGCACTGGGCCCCACCTTTTTACTGACTGGTTCCCCGCGGGCTGCGTCTCCTTCCGCCTTCCGCATGGCCGGCCTCCATCACCTGCCTTCTGTTTCTTTCTTTGTGTCTCCTTTTGCTGGATCTTCCCCTACGCGGACTTTTAGAAGAAATCACCCTCCTGTCGGGCTCCACTGCCCAGCGGTTCTTCAACAGACTCACCGTTGGCCTGTTTCCCCACCCAGTTCATCAAACTTCCAAATCTTCCTCAGTCTTCTCAGTCTCCACCCTCTGGCTCTTTGACTCAACACAAGTCAAACCCGCCACGGAGAACACAAACGCCACTGAGAATGGCCTCCCCTGGGCACCGCCCACACCTCTGCATAGTCTCGTTCTTGGCCTCACCTTCTTTCTCCGCAGTGTCGGTCCCTCCGGTCCCTCCCCGTGGCCCCGTACCCCTCCGCTGATCCAGGACACTCTGCCCTTGTTTTTCCAGCCCTCCCTCAACACATCTACAAAATCTTTTCTTGGACAAATTTCCCTGAGCTTAGAAATGACATCAAGGGTATTCCACACCAAAAATAACCAAGGAGGCAAGCAACAACAAAACAAACGCTTTCTCCGAACTTGAGCCTAACACCTGTGCTCCATCCCACCTCTGTGTGCTTTGTCTCGAGCTTCCTCTGCCTGGGGTAAGATCCTGTCGATTCCTTAACACCCAAATCGCATGTATTTTCTTTCCCTTAATGCAAATAGTCACTGCTCTCTGGAAGGTGGGCAGCAACCTGTGCCTAAATTACCAACAGCATAATTATATGCATGTCTGCTCTCATAGCTCCTGGAAGTTAAACAAAGTCAGGAGGTGGTGTCTGGTTGATCCTTTCCCTCCCCAAGTGCCCCATGTGTGCCTGTATACAGCAGGCACTTACTTAGTCACCACCATTTAGAGAGATTAGGGATCTAAAGCTGGACGGTCTCAGAGACATGCTCTAAATGGCAAAGCTCACAAATGGCAGAACGGCCACAGATTTCAGCTCTCTGCCAACTCCTGGTACTAGTCCTGTGTTCTTAAAAATGCTACTGCAGCTGAGTCACAAGATACCATTTCGTGGTCTGTAACAAGTTTCTTTAAATGTCTATTTTCCAAAGACTTTCAAACACTTTTGTTTCATGGTGTACAGAGTGGGAGCAACATAAATGTTGAATGAGTGAACCAGTAAATATTATACATTTTGGAAGATGCTATCCATAAAGCTTAACTTTGTTAAGGGTAGGAATCAGAAATGTTTTGGTGAGCCCTGGCTGATGTGGCTCAGTGGATTGAGCACCAGCCTTAGAACCAAAGAGTGGCTGGTTCGATTCCCAGTCAGGGCACATGCCTGGGCTTCAGGCCAGGTCCCCAACAGGGGGCACTTGAGAAGCAACCACACATTAATGTTTCACTCCCTCTCTTTCTCCTTTCCTTCCCCTCTCTAAAAATAAATAAATAATATCTTTAAAAAATGTTTTGGGGAGAGGGTACCCCACGGGAGGGGTCAGTGTGCATGCGTGCCAAGGTCAAGTGTGTGCTGTGCTGGGGACCACGGAACTGCCGACAAAGAGAAGAGTTGTCCCTCAGCAGGTCCGTTCTTTTTGTTTGCTACATTTCCAAATTTAAGATTTTAACAAGTTAACATGTTTTTAAATTACAATGTAAGTATCACTTGTTTTTCAAATCTGGTTGTCAAATTCTGATCCTTAAGGTCTGAGATAAAAATATTACCAGTCACAAGGAGAATATTAAATGATTTACTTCTGCTTCCAAACTTCATGCTGAGGAAGCATCTTCAGAAGTTGAGCCAAGAGAGCAATTCCAGATAATTAAAGAAGACCGGTCAAGGCCCTTTTACTGTCCACTTTCCGTAAGGCCAGGTGGAATGTAAATTTCAATATGGGTCCTATTGGGCACATCTCTGCTGGAGAGAATTTGGGTGGCTTTGTTGTTCTTCGGGTCATGTACAGTAATTGATGTTTACCTGGGCCTAAGCTGTATGCTATTTGACAAAGATAGGATTACACACAGATCTCATGGCGCCACGGGTGTTTTCGGGAAATCGTGGATGACAAGGACTTTGCAAGTGCTGAGGAATGTACACTGCTGTGGTTCAGAACAGAGCTGGTGGACCCATCCACTTGAACTCAGAGGAAGAGTCTGTTATCTAAAGAGTGGAAGAACTTGATTGCACCTTAAAAAAAAAAAAAGCTCAGCAGAATTGCCTCACTCAAAGGCTCAAAATACGGTAATCAGAGAAAGGTAGACTTACTGGTCCAGAGAGATGGTTGAGCACTTGGAGGTGCGACGACCAGAGGCTGGTTGTGTTTGCCTTTCATTCCTCATTGCAAGGCAGGGGACCGTGTTCCCTCTCTGCAGCAAGGAGCTCACGGATTGAATATTGAGATTAAAATACATCGTCATTGCTTTAGTCAAACGAAGAGGTTGTAAATATCCAAGGGACCTGGAAGCTTAATTTAGGGAAGGGTTTGGCATGAAGTACCAGTTACAACTCCAGTTCCCAACTACCTTATGCAACCTGTCTTCCCAAGATGGATATTTCAATCTCTCATTTATTAAAAGATGAAATGTTGGAATGTAGGGTAGATTGAAATCATTTGTCAGATCACGAAGTCCTCATAACATTTCTCAGCCTTAATAATACATCTGCTCTTAGAATGTGGTCTCTTGATAATAGCTGTCTGAAAGTGTCTGAATTGGGGGATTATTTGAGACAACAGATTTCCTTCTATTTGGAGTTGAACGAGGCATCTGCTCCGCCACCATCAGCTTTGTGTGATGGTCTCAAGACATTCATAAAGGGCAGATGATTTTGAACATGATGAGAAGGGAAAAAGACTTCTGTTGACAGTATGAGAGTTGGAAAGAGGAATTAAGAACCTTTAAAGGTAGTATTTTATGTTTAGAAATATTATCCCACAGATCCTTGTCCAACCTGGAGAGAAACACAGTGGCTAGAACTGAAGGAATAATAAAGCACTCCAAACCCAGTAATTGAGTGAAGACCTTGATAGAATGCTAAGTAAAAATTCACAGACTGTTATCTGATTTGATTCGGTACAGCCAACAGAACTCAGTGGAAATGGACAACTAAAATCATTCCAAAGGCCATACGCCAAACTGGGTGTCCAACTGCAGGAGCAGACTAAACAGAATAAACAATAGTAAGTAAATCACCTTCTCTGTTTTACTTCCAAGAGAGGACGTTCCAAAAGATAAAACCATAACAAAACCTTTCTGCAACTTCAATGAGGAACCATAGACGCAAAGAAACTCAGGTCAAGAGCTCAAACACCTTTGCAGGTGTTTGGCTCATAAGGAAGAGACCACTCTCAGCTTCTTGATGGCATTCAATTAGAAAAATGATCACATATAGTTGGGCAAGTTCATTTTTAAATGAGGTGTTGCCCTTTTGTTTCCACACACACCCACAAAAATATTCTTTCCATTTAGAAAGATGGGAAAGGAAAATTTTAGCTAAGCTTCCTGATATTTGCATGTTGTCATCCTACAGATAGCTGCACAGATGGCATTAATGGACATATAACAACAATGAGATAACACTTTTGATTATAAAAAACACATCCTTCCCATGAATCAGTTCATATTACATGCACACACACATATATACAGATAATACATAGATATATGGCATTTTAAATTGAGCTGCATCCTGAGATTGTATAACTAGTGAAGCATAAAAAGTGGGTGTTCCTGAAAAAACTCCAGCTGTCCAATCACTTACCACGTAAGACAACACCTAACTGTTTGGGAAAAACTAACGGCGTTATGAGAAACATCTCCCCAGTAGTGTTGTTTTTCAAAGTGGCCTTGTTCATTGATCATTCGGTTAACTTTTGACACCACCGATCACCCTTACTTTGGGAACTTTTTGTCTCTACATTTTCTGCACCTTGTTATCTCTTGGTATCTCTTAGACAATGTCCTTGAATCAAGATTTTCTTCTCCCCCAGAGGGGATCCCAATGGTCCTGGGTTGGATGGTCAGGAACCACATCCTGGGGAGAATTTGCCAACGTGTGGGCCTTTTCCAGTTGTCCCAGCAATTGTGAAGGGTTACTGACATTTAATGGGAGGAAGGTACAGGGAGGGGACACACAGAACAGTTCCTAACGACAAGGACTGGATGCCAAAATGCAAACAGCACCACACTGCTGAGAAACACTGAAAGGGAAAATCAATTTTTTGACCTTTCATTCATTATTTCTGACCCTCCACTCGTGAGCACATCGCTTCAGCTGCTGTCAAATCTCCTGATCTCCCACGTCAGACCGGATCTCCTGATCTCCCACACTCAGGACCCCAAGTCTGTCTCTCCTACTTTGTCCCTTAGTGTCGCTCCCAGCTCTTCATACCAGTTGCTGCGGAAGATCTCCCCACGGGCAGTTCAGATGAAGATCCACCCAGCTGTCTGGCAGATGGTTCATCTTTTCTGCTTCTCCTTTATCCCAGCAGCCAAGTGATTGAGTTCTGCCAGTTCTCTTTAACCGCAACATCTTTTGGCAATGTTTCTTTTTGATTGCCACAGCTACCCCTTGGCAGACGCCTGTGCACCCTGCTCCCCTCCAACTGGCCCTCCCAGTCAAGTTATGCCTTTATCACCCATCCTATGCACTGTTGATATAACAGTTATTCTATGGAACATGCTCCATAATCCACTAAAGTGAATCTCACTGTGGCCTTCCCATGGCTCTCATATCTGTCTCCCATTTCCCCCTTCATCTTTTACTGTCCCTTGTTTAGACCTTCCACCCATCCAAGCGTATCTGCTTGGCAGCATAGCGTGAAGTTTTCAGCCTTTCTCGGTACCTCTGTACCTGTCACTAATACCAGCCCATCTCTTCTCCCTGCTACTCGGCAGTCTCAGTAGTACTGAGTGAAGCCATAGCGAACCCTGAGAAAAAGGAAAAGTCCATAATATCAGTCCTGTCTTTCTTTAAAATTCTCACATTTTGTTCATTATTAACTTTTTGGTGTTGTGATTTCTAAAAATACTGCATGAAAACCTTCTTTATCTTGGTTACTGAGCTGTGGGCATCTGAATTAAATTTGGCATCAGAAACAAACGCCTGACTCACTTTGCCCCAGTCCTGGGCCTACTCTGTGGTTTCCTCCTGCTCTGCTCCTCTGCAAGGCATCCCTGATGAAGACTTTCAGAGCCCAGGGTCCCTTGATCGAATCTTGTCAGTCATCAAGTACATGTCGGCTGTATGTTCTTGACATCTGCAGGCTTGGGGCATTTGGTCCCCCTCTAGGACCAGAGGCTCCTGGGCTGTGACTATCGCAGGGTCAAGTACCCTGCCCTCCTCTTCGTGGGTGCTTAATCCAGGCCCCCGGGCAGCACACAGCGAGGGAAACTTCAGAGACAATATCACAGTATAACAATAGGAATATTGATCTTTGTGAATGTAAGAGTTTGTTTGATGAACAAAAATCCTCACATTATTCTACTACTCTCTGCGAAGGGCGATTAGCTCATCAGGAATTCTGGAAAAGTTCTTTCCCATAAGAAGGGTTAACCAGGCAGCAGCATCTTGACTGTGGTGTGGTGGCTTGCAGGCGAGTCTGAGCAACCTCTGGGTTGTGCCGGGTCCCCTGCTCGCAGTCACTTCCAAAGCTGGCCCTCCCAACGGTCAGAGACCCCTTCCATCCAAACAATCCATCGCTTTCACAGTGAAGAGTCCGAACAGCTCCTCCTACTCCGTGTGAAAACACACAGCTATTGAATAACAAGGTTAAGTATTTCCGAGGCATGTGGCAGGATAAATTAGTTCCATCTCACTAAAGAAAGAAGACACACCATGTTTGAAGATAAGCATGCGTGTATCCGAAAGCGGGATGTTAGGCTCTGAACCGGCCTTGGTGTTGCTGCTTCGAAAAGGAATGGAATTGGAAATTTGGACTCTTTAACTCCACACTTTTAATAGTTCCCTTTGCTGCCCCTCCCCTGAGAGTATTTAATTGGATTCTGATACTCAAAGATGGGCAGCTGGAAATATAGGTCAAACCTTCTTCCTTTTCTTCTGCCTTCTTCTTCATCTCTTCTTCTTTGCTTCTCACTGCCCTCTCCAGCTGTTTCCCTCTCCTTTCCCACCCAAATCCCATCACAGCTCTGCAAGTGGTTAATAGCCCCACAGAACAAGAGCAAAACGGAGTAAACTTGATGCCAATAAATTATTTCCCTATGTATACACCTTTCTAAATAGTGTAAATGTGTGATTTTTTTTTATGCGGAGCAAACACATAAATTATATGTGGGCTGTTCCAGGTACTTCTAAATGGTGATGACTTCTCTACGACTTAATTATTTTGAACTTTAGACACTCAGTAATAACCTTTTTTTTTTTTTAGCTAAAAAGGAACAGGAATAGAGATATAAGTAAACAGGAGTCACCTGACCACCCAGTTTTAATAGGGTTATTTAAGAGGCATTGTATTGTCTTCCCCTTCACTGGTATATTCCCAGCTCCTGGCACAGGCCTTGGTACATAGGAAATGCTTAAACACTACTTGGTGAATGAATAATAACAGCTAACATTTTTTAGTGCTTTGTATGCGACAAACACTTTTCTGAGCACTTTACACATATTAACTTAGGAAGGAAGAGAGGGAAAACGGAGGGAAGAAGAAGAGAGAATGAAAATGAGGAATGGGAAGATAAATGGACAAATGTCTCTATTTTCGAAAGGAGGGATATCAAGAAATACAGAAACTAAAAATTGGTAATCTCTGTATTTATTCCCATTAAAAATGTAGAAAGAGTGATTAAACAGAGAGAGAGGTTCTCAATGACGTGAGATCATGTCAAGTTCAAGATGGATCTACAAAAGAGCCTGAACTTCGGTTCCTCCACACCTGTTCTACAGGTGTGGGGTGAACAGAAATACATGGGGAACGAAATGGAAACAAGAACCCAACGCCCTTAGCCTACTGCGTGCTTAGTGAGTCACCATTATACCTCAGCCAGGAGCAAAATAAAAATGTCATCACCATCTAATGCTCCAATTGCAGAAGGAGAGTGTCCCAGTTACGGGAATTATGGGCAACGTGACAGAGGAGAAGGGACATGGGGCAAGGTGACTGAGGTGATGTGAGCAAACTTGACTTTAAAATGTTAAGGCTTTCTTTATTTACCTACATAATACGTGCCTGAAGGCGTGACTATGAAATTAAAAACAAATTAAGAGTGAAGGACCTGGCACGTGGTAAGTCTGAATGATGTGCGTTCACTTCTTTTTTCCTCTTCCTTTTCACCTCTGTTGTACTTTCTACAAGGCCAATCATGGACAGAATAGTGAATTCAATTCTGGTCTCTGCATTTCAAGGAACAAAATGACAAACTATCATTTTGTCATACCACTGGCCACAGGAAGGATGCTAGATAGGTGGAGTAGCTGAAAACTACTACCACTACTATCCTCTTATATTTCCAGAACATCTTATAATTTTCCGAAGGTTTGATCCCCAAAACAATGCTATCAGGGAAGCAGACAAACACTAATGTGACATTTTATGCATGGATCTATAAATTCCCTGAGAGATTAGGTGGCCCACCACGTGTTGCATTGCTCATACATAACCACGGTGGGACAGAAATCTAAGTTTACCAAGCACTCATCAAGCAATCTCCTCTTCATTACATTGTCTCCCTTCTAAACAAGGGTAGGAGGACCTGGGGACTATTCTGGAGCTGCTATCTAAGGGAAGACATGATAACTGACTTACAATATTAGAAGGATTGTCCTGGAGTAAAGGGAATAGACAACCGGCCCAAGCACAGACCAGGACAAACAGGTGGACGTTGCAGGGGGACACCCTGTGGCTCCTCCCACATCAGGGGGAACTTGGGAACCATTAGAGGGAAGCCACAGCAGACAAAGGTAGTGCGATATTCAGGGATGCAAAGCAGAGTTGCCTGCATTGGGACACCAGCTGAACTAGATTCATTCATTTATTCCATTGTTTCATACATAATTATTGAGCAAAACCCTGTGCTAGGCATTGTGGGAGAGGAGATAATTGAGATGTTGTCCCCGACTATGTATGTCACCTCAAATGCCCCCTATAACTTTAGAAATCATGAGTGTTTGACATTTTTGTTCAAACAGATTTTTGAGACATTTGGAGAACACAATTGGCATCAACAGTGGAGTCTTCAACAACTGACTTCGCATCCACCTCAACGCTGCCTCGTTTCTCAGTAGCCAATGGACACACAGGCAAGCGTGCCTGGCCGTGTGAGCATCGCGCTCATCTCTCTCAGCTAGAAACGCACAGTGCGACAGGATGATGGTTGTTTTCTCTTCCTCCACCCTCCTTCTGAGGGACTCATTCTCCTCGCGTTCTTGGACCATCTAGAAGGCTAGCTGAGATTTGTAGGGAGGCCAGCTCAATTCCCCACACCTTTGACATTTAAAAAATGTAACCATGTGCCATTCGAAAGCATTTCAATATTTGCATTTCTAATTCCTATAAATTACAAGCATTTATTTTATGAAACTTGGAAAGATCACTATTTGTCTCGAATTATACCGGCATCCGAATTATGCCGGCATCATACCAGAACACAGAACTGTGGAGCATATGAGACAGAAACCTGACACTCAGTTCTCTGCGATGTGTTAAACAGAAAAAAAAAAATTGTACTGCTGTATAAAAAGCTGGATAATCAGTCTCAAACCTCAAACGATAAGATTAAATTAATAAAGAAAACAATGGAAAAGGTACGCTCAAATCAGAATCTCTGAAGAGCGTCCAAGGGATGTGATGAAGAGCGGAGCAATGAAATAAAAACAAACCCCCTTAAACCGCTATGGAATTCATAATCTGGATTAAATATGGATTTCGCTCAAATCCATAACTCATGTATATTTTTCTTAAAATAGTGCATTGAAGTGCGTTTGGGGCGTTAGGAAATTGTTGCTGCTGCTTCTTGAAAGAACTGACTGCCGCGCTCTGTGGCATGCAGGAAACGATGTTGTCTATGACTGAAAGAAAAGGGAAAAGACAATAATTATCTTTTCCAGTAAATTAGTTTTGAAAGCTAGCCCTGATGGTTCACAAGCAATTTCCAGCCCACCAGATTTTCCCAGCCTTCCCTTATTTCTTAGTGTCAAAATAATGGTGCACCTAGTAAGGCTGAGCCGTCAGAGCCTTAAGAAATCACCAGAAAACACTTCTATGAATCAGAGTTCCAAATTTTATTAAAATTCTTACTTCCCACGGACTGATTTATCTCTGACTTGATCTCACGAACCCTCATCTCCCTCCAAAGTACCCAAACCTACATGTTAACAAAGTAGATTTCTCAACACAGTTGGACTAATACCTTCTACAGATGTCTGTTGAATATATCTTGAAGTCCTGAATCATCAGCTGCATACACAGAGATTTTTTCCCTCTGATTAATTATTAACTACTCGAAAAAGTAAAAATTTAAAAAATGCTCTGTTCCAAAAAGCTGTTGTTCTATTTGTTTAAGCTTTCAGACGAAGGTACAAATTTAAGAGCTGATCAGTGATTGAAAAATTTGCCTCCCCTGTGGGATCAATGAAAAGGGAGAATTTTTTTTTTTTTCTCTTCTCAGTGGCTTTCCAGGATTGAATCTGGTACCTCCAGAACAGGAAAGCGGCTGGTCAACTTGTATTTAATTACCAAATATCAAATCAGGATAAGCTCCTCTTACTTGATTCATGCCCTTCCTTCCACAATGACTCATTTCTCATCTGAATTGACCTTAAAAGGTCCAGAATGATGAACTGTCATCCAATTCTGACTTTCAGGCTTACTGGGGTCTGTGCACATTTGGCCGCATAATGCGTCTCCAATGACTTGTGACCGAAAGAAAGTAAGGCCAGGGTACTCTTTAGAATTGTACGATGGCTACAGAATCCTGCGCAAAAGAGGCCCGGACCTTTCCTTTGGATCTTCACTTCTGCTCCAGGGAAAATGGATTCCATGTTTCCAAGGGCTAGAGTGAAACAGATTCTGTCATTTCCAAGATGCATTCTTGCCTCTGGCAACTCTCCATTATGGGGAGATATTTTACACCTTCACCTGCATCTTTCGTATTCCAGCAGATATCCGGTTATTCCCCTCCAGTTTACGACTTGCACGCACCCTCCTCTGCGTGAGACCATCGTGCCCATGACAACCAGAATCAAATACCTCTGCAGCCTGCAGCCAATCTTCCCCCCGGGGTTCTGCTCAAATGCTCTCATTATGAACGATTTGCCTCAAAGTCCGTATTTTATGGTTAACCACTTTCAGAAATCTAAACTGCGTATTTTCATGTCTAGTAGAGTAAGTACTGTTACAGGTGTCAGGTCTTGGTTCCTCTTCTGACTGTGATTTCATTAGCTCTGTGATCCTGGGCAAACTGTTCACAAGCGGGGGTGGGGGGACTGATACCTTTCACAGAAGCTTGTTGAGAAAATACAGGGAGGGGTTGCACAGAAAATGCTTAGCGCACCGCCTAGTAGGCTGTTAGTCCTCAATAAATAATAATTGATATCACTTCTTGGCTATCAAATCTATAGATTAGGTGCTGAATTGTTATAACTTGAGGGAATTACCATAAACTGAAAAGTTTGCTTCTTTACGTAACTTCAAAACCTGTATGATATCCAGTTGAGATATAAACTTGGCTCACATTGAGTGAGTCTAATAACAGAATAAGCACCAGAAATACCCTGGCACCTTGGAAACATTTGAGTGGATAGAGGTTTAAATGATCTAAGAGATCGCTCATCCACAACAAACTTTATTTGCAGGTAGATTTTTGGGCTCTTTAGGACAGCCCAGTGTTTTGCAATTAAAAAAAAAATTACTGGAAAAGCTTAACATTTTCTTTAACCCATACAGGTTGGGGAAGAGGAGAGAGTGTCCCTGGCCAAGTCAAGGGTCAAAGGAGGGAAAGTAAGCCCTCAGAGAGAAGACTTCCAGGATACAGTCTGAAAGGCGAGAAGCTAAGGAAGGGTGGCTATGGCCGGATAGTGGTCACTGTGAGGTGATGGCCAGGTTGAAGGTGGAATTGATCGCTGCAAGCAGCCTGACTTTGAGTGGGGTCCTGATGTGGTCGGACACTCAAAAGTGTGGCTGACCAGTGGATGGAAGGGAGAGTCTCAGGAACACAGTCACAGGCATCTTAGGGTTGGGAAGAGCTTGGCTTCTGCCTATGTCTTAGAGAAGGTTTCATGGCATCTTAATTTGTGCTGAATTGGAGATGGGGAAAACACTGTCCTAAATTACACTTGAACTTTCCAAAGCATCAACCATCAAATGATACTTTGAAAACACTCTCTAGGCTACTTCACAGAATCGGGGCGCGGTATTTCTAGCGTGCTGGGAGACACCTTGCTTCCCCGCATCGTTCTGCAGTGTCTAAGCTCGGAGGGAGTCATGAAACTGCTGCCCAGCGCGGGGACCGTGGATCTTGCTCTTGTCCGCAGAAATGCAGCTAAGAGCAATCAGCCGTGCCTGGCTGCTTTCCCTTCCTTCTTCCTCCCTCTCCCTTCCTCTCTGCTCTCCTTTCCTCATGCAAACATGGAGCGGTTGCGCTCATTCTTCAGTTCTGGATCCTCCACAGTGCCTCGAGCATACCCGAAATGCATCCCAATGATGAAAATCTTCTCCACACCAAGTACTCGATGTAGACTATTTATTGAGATAAGAGAAAAGGAAGGTTTTTCTAATTTTATTTTTTAACTATATAATATGCGCCTGGATAGATAGATGATGTATAGAATTATGGATTTTTCTAACTGCAGCTTTAAAGTCAAAAAGAACACTTTTCTGTTTAAAAGTTATTTCTCAGAATCAGCCTTATACTTCGTCGTACTCACCAATAAAGTCGATACAATAATGAGGTTGGCCATTTAAAGCAGATCTATTGCATCTCACACTACAGGCATTGCCCCCAAAAGGAAGAACTTTGATTTCAAACTTTCCAAAGCATCAATTTCTGAAGGTAAATTGTATTAAATGACTATTAGTTGTTCTTCCTAGAGAAGACTTGGCAGAGGGGGACAGAATTTCATTGATTTGAAGGTAAAACACCAAAGGGGTAGGAGCCCGAGTTACTTACTCGCAAGGCATCAAATCCTCGTCCTTTGGTGTTTGCGAATCCCATTTCTCACACTCGGGGAGTGCTCGAGCTGGAAGGACCTCGGATGTCCCCTGGTCCCCTTGTCTAGTTTTACTCCGGGGACCTAAGACCCTCAGGGAGGCAGATGACTTGGACAAGGTCCCCCAGATGGTAGTTAGCAGAGACAGGACTGGAAGGGAGGGAACCAAGTTCCCATTCAGTGTATTTTTTCACTACGACGCGCAGCTTCTCTGAACAGAAATGCAACCTGCATCCAAAGTCTCCTGAGAGATGCCACGTGAGTTGTTTTATTATTTTTTTAAAAGTGTGATGCATTTTTTTTAATTCCACTCTGAGAAAAATGCTGCCAAGCTGTTCTCTAGGGAGTGGAGTCTCTATGAGGAGAGGAGGCTTTCCTGCTTGGAGATCGCGATGAATAATCATCCACTTAACACCTAGATGGCACCCCAAGGCCACACCGCCCTGGGGAAGAGGATCAGATGGAGAGCATCTGAACTGGGTTTGGGGGAAAGAGACTCAGAGGGAAGTTGAGGGACTTAGCAGCCCAGAGATGCATAGAATTGAAAAGTGAGCAAGACTAGAGAATGGAGGAGCTATTGGTAGCAGAAGAGATGCTCAGATATTTCTATTGCATACAAATATAATCTTTCTACAGCTATAAAATATATTTCTTTATATCCACGGAGAGCCCAATAAAGACTAATAAATGCATTGTGGCTATCCCAGGGGGTAGGGGATGCAGCATCTTACTGCGTGTGTGTGTATGTGTTTCATCCATTCAACCTTGGGGAGTACGGACAGTGTAGGGCCATAAAGGACTCTGGATGGGGTCAGACAAAAGGAAAAACATCGAGATGTATAGAACTGAAACATAATGGCTGGCTGGACTGGACAAGCATGAAGTGTTTCGTGTCCAGTTCAGTGGTAAGCCAGTGATCAGTTTCCTAAGGACATAAATTCTGAGGGCTTCCCCCTTAGTTTTAGAATAATAATAATATTTCACTAAACTTTTTGCCAAAAAGCTTTACATTAATCTAAGCCTACAGAAGAGGTCCAGGTGTTCTACTTGGTACACAGCAAAATACCAGAGAAAACTTTAATTTTTTTTAATATTTAAAATTTAAACTATTTTCGAGAGAGTATGAGATGTTATAATGTCCGGCTTCTTCTTGTCCTCTTTTCTTCACCTGCAGCGGGTGCTGAATAGATAGATATTGGTTTAGTAGCTGCCCCACGGTTTGCTAATGACTTAAGACAACGTTCCATGTGCAAAACCAAGTGACTGGCATATGCACATTCAGGAAGCATCCTTCACATGTTTTCTCCTCTAAATGCAGTCTCAGAATGTAAGAAATCTCTTGAGGTCTTATATGCAATTGATTTCATTTTTCCTTCTTTCTTCACTGATGTTGAGAGAATCTTTTCTGCAATTTTAGGGATAATGTGGTTTGACACTTAACTTTTTTCTGTACCACCTGACCACAAAACAGTGTAATGGGGGGAAAGAGCTCGTCTTCCTTGGAGTAAGTTCACATTCACTCTGAGAGCAAGGCTCTGGGGATCTGCATGTCACCCTAATGACGAATGCAGACTGTCTGGTGAAATAAAAGACGAGCCTTGTTGAAGTGTCCTCTGAAGGGTCTTCGGTCCTTGTCTCTGAACACAGACTGTCCTGGTCCCTCTCAGACACACGACTGTCTGCCATCGGAGGACAGCTCCGCAGGCAGGCACCCACCTGGCCCCCACCTGGCCCCCAGCCTGCCAGCGTGTCCAGGGAAGGGCCTGGATTTTGCACCGAAAGAGCAGTCCTTTCTTCGGACCAAATTGTTAGCTATGACTTCCTCACAAGAGAGCACCTGAAAAAAACAAGACCATTTCTACTCGCATGAAAAGATATTCAACAAAAAATCAAACCTGCATCCAGAAAAGCATTACATTTCTATTGCACATTCACCAAACTCAGCAGGTGGCGTGTTGGGCCCCTGAGTCACTATGTGTCTTCCAACAGGCCCCCAGGCTGACACAAGCAAACTTCCGAGATTAAAAAGTGACCGTGTCCTCTCCCAGGGAGGGATTTCTAGAAGGAAGCAAAGGTGGCATTGTGTTTCATCCGAAGCACGAATGATTCTAAGCAGAAATTTTTCCTTGGGATTTAAAATTCACTTTTCATAAATTTTACTTTTTTCTTTCATTTCTAATAAGTAGCTATAAATAAAAGAAGTCATAATGTTCTATTATAGCATTTTAAGCAATTCTAACAGGCTTTTTTTAATCCTCACCCAAGGACATTTTCCCCCCATTGCTTTTAGAGAGAGAGAGGAAGGGAGATAGAGGGAAATAGTGATTACTTACCTCCTGCCTTCACCCTGACTGGGGACTGAACCTGCAACCTCAGGTTTATGGGATGGCATTCCAATCAACTGAGCCACACCAGTCAGATATATTCTAATAGTTCTTGTCATATCATCATCTTCATCATCATCATCATCATCATCATCATCATGATGACCATTATTTCCAAATTAAAAGAACTATGCCTCCACATTGTTTATTTGGAGAACTTACATGGGATCATCCCTAAAAACACTGCTGTATTTTGTGATCCATTTGAACTGAAGTGCTTAGGCCTTGGTATCAACAAGCAGCCAACGACCTTTTTAAATACACCTAATTTACTGAATCCATTGCATTTACGATAATAAACAAAACCTCTGCAATGCTTCATAATAACAACAATGCCTTTCAGATGATTCTGCACTTACTGGCCAATTGCAGAGCATTCGATGTTGTTAACAATCAATTTCCCGGATATGGTAGTGCGTCAGTTTATAAATATCAAATTATATAGGTCATAGTGTTACCTTTGCAGGCCACTTGCAGGATTATATTGATATTACATAGGATAATCGCCAGACATTGTGGTAGGATATTTCTCCCTTTCTTCTTTTTCTAAAAATCTGATTCTCAGCAGGTTCTTGGGCTTTAGCACTGACAATTTTCTCTAACTCCCTGCACCCCTTCGGGATCAGGTAATTAAAAGGGTATTGATGCAAAGGGAAGCTGAACACCACATGGCTTGGCAAAGTGTTTCCATAAACTCCTGTCCTGTAGCTGTGGATACAAACTCAAGCTGGCCATGTGCAGAACTCCAGCACGTTGAGCGCACTACCCCTCGGCACCGCCAAATGTTTCAGCAGCTGCCCTTTTGTCCTGTTTCTTAAATAAACAAAGAACAGATACAAATTAATGACCTAGATTTATGGCAAAACACACTGCCTTCCCAGAGCAAATAGCCTTAAAAGAACAGATGCTAAAATCACATTTCTTACTCACAGACCCCCCCAGAGAAGATACTTCTGTGAGCACGTTAGTTTAGAGTCTATGGAAATTAATAATTAGGAGAAATGTAATCGGGTTGTGCAATGTCACGCTTACCTCTGATTTCATGAGCTTCTAGGCGTGGGCACAGCACACCCTTAGTCTGCCCCATTTTTCTCCAGGAACTTAATAGCTTTATTTCACTCTTGCTTTCTATTTGACTTTTTTTTTTTTTTTTTTGCTAAGGAAGATCAAAAGATCATTTTCCTAGGATTTTAGATAATACTTAATGATTGGATTTGGTTGCCATCATCACTCCTGTGGTTTCTAAAAGGCAGTGTCAGGAAATCTCCTTTGTTTTAGTCTGAGGCGCAGGAGGGAATTCTATAAAAGTAGGTTTGTTTCTGTCCAACTCAGTTCGAAATTTGCTCTCTGCTTTTTATTTTTCCTGGGTTTTTGTTTTTGTCGGTGCCAACTGCACAAAACAAAACCTGATAAAAACAATAAAAGCCTTGGTGGCGATTTTGCCTCCGGAGACATAGCAGAAGCTTCATAATTTATGGAAAACAGGAACGAAGCTAGGTCACCTCCCGACAGGCCTGAGAATGAAAAGGTACAGCGTGTCATTGGCCACACGTTGTGCGTTCTCTTTATCCCACACTGTACAATATTTCCAATCTTATTCAATAATTTAATATACATTTTCTTGTCAAGCTTCTTGGCAGCAGCCTATGCAGCTTGCAAGATGGACCGAGAATGCCACAGGTGGGCTGATTAGCGGGTGGCATTTCTGAATTCTAACAAGCTGTTAGCATTATGTCTGTTTGCTTTAGGTGCAGATGTGAAATGATTTGACAGTAGATTTCAAAAGTGCGTGAGTACATTTTTGTATGTCAAACTATGGAAATACGTTTTTTTAAATTTCACACATCGATGGTATGTATTGTATTTATTAATTTCAGCAAGTATATACCACTGACATGGCATGAAAATTAAGCAGCAGGATCCATAATGTATAAAGTGAACAGATTGAATAAACATCCCACACCCAGTTAATCAGAAAGTCTTATCTCACGCTTCAGAAAAAGTCAGAGGTTGGAATATCTCAGCCAGCAAAGAAGAGTCTTTGAAAAGTTTGTTTTAATTGGTTTTAGAGTGTGATGGTGAATTTTTTTTCAAAGGAGGGGAAAAAAGAAAAAGAAGCAAAAGGGAAAACAGCGACCACACGCAACAAATGGCGTGTGGAACACTTGCCAGTCACATTCAGTGACATCTGCCCTTGTCTAAAATTTCCAAGGTGATTTCAGGATTTATAAAGAGAAGTCTGCTTGACACACCAAGAGGAAATTTAAAGTAAATCTTAGTAATTTAACTCTCGGTCTATGCTTAAGGCTATGACATGGACTTTAAGCCACAGATACCCCCAAAGTCACAGAGCTAACTGGGTGGTGTCTGTCTGTAATTCCAGGCAAAGCTGAGAGCAGGGTCGGCTGTGGGGCTTCAGCAGGGGATATCTGTGCTCAGGCTTGTGGGGTCAAGGCCGTGGTAGAGGAGGAGGATACCTCCACCCCTCTCAAATGTGTTTTCTTCCCCGGTCCTTGGAGAACCCAGCCCCACTAAGAGCAGCCACGCCTGTACCTGTAAGAGCTTTACAGTGGGTGCAGATGGCAGGATGCCCCAGCTCTTCTCTGGCAGGACCTGCGAAGTCCTTCGATCACATTCCAGCAGGGTCAGAAGGGAGACCTCAGTATCCTAGTACAGCAGATACTCCAGTAGACACCAGGGAATGGAAGGAGGAAGCCCCCCCGGGAAACATGGGTCAGAATTCTGCAGCCTTCAGGAGTGAGGTGGAGGCTTCAGGATGGAAGTGCCCAGTTAGCATGTTGACTGTCAGGCATAAGTCATGGCCCCAAGCACCAAGCAACGTGACAAAGGCTAGAATTTGGTCTCCATTATGATCATTGAGGTTGAGAGCTCTAAATGATCTTTAAGAATAGCTAATACGAGACTCTGATTTGACAGGTGAAAACACCTTGGCTTAGAGAGGTGGCGTGTCAAACCCTTTCCCAAGCAGCGCTTCGTTGGTTCATCCCAGCCGTGCTGGGGGGTGAGCTGAGCAAACACGCTCCCAGGTGAGAAAAACAGATGTGGGGTGACCTTCTTGCCCATGGTCGCTACAGCTGGGCTTCATAACTCTGAATCCACTGCTGCAAAGTGATCACTAAACATCTTTGTACTCATAGTATCCATTCAGCCAATGCTTGTTGGGCACTGACTCGGCGCCAGGCCCTTCTCTAGATGCTGAGAATAAGAAGTGAATAAAATAGACAGTAATCTCTACCCAGGGAGCCTACCTTCTGGTGGGAGAGATCATTATAAACTGAATGGAGAAGTGACTTCTGTCGTATTTGAGGTGAAGAAAGGCTCTGGAGAAAGCGAAGCCTGTGAGGGTGATTCAGAGTGTGGTGGTGGGGGTGGGGGTGACAATTCAGGGAGGTAAGCCCTCCCTGTGGCAGTGAGTGCAGAGAGGGGGACCATGTCCCAGGCAGAGGGAACCAGTCGGAAGTCCCAAGGCAGGAGGTGGCCCCAAAAGATCATGGGACACCAGTGACTCAGCGAGGCTGGAACAGTCCAGAGGTTGGCCAGGAGGAGCCGGGGCATGGAGTTCTGAGGCCGTGATACAGAAGGAAGGCATTTTTGAGGGTGATCATGGGAACCTCACTATTGTGAAAGGCCCTTACATCCATTCTTATAGGAAGAAGGCTTTTGGAGCCCGACTCATTTAAACATGGATGCTGACCTTGGACAGGAAACAGGGTTCAAACAACATGTTCTGTCTCTGGTTCAAGCACTTTGCCTGCAAAACTGGAATATTTCTTGGTACAAAATGGATTTAAAATGAAAAAAAAAAAAAAAAAAAAACAAAGTTTTGCCACGGTTTTCCCCAGTGTATCATGTCTCTTTCTCTTACTACATAAGGGTGTGCGCCCTCCTCATTTCCATCTGTGTCAACATCAACAATTTAAAAATAATAATAATAATCCTAGTTCCGAAACCTAAGAGACTAGGTTTTCTTGTCTTTTTTTAAATCAGTTTTTTCCTCAGAAAAAGCCTTTGGCTAATAAACTCATTTCTCACAAGCTTATACAGGATATTCTACCATCTCAAATAAATCCAAACCTTAAAGGTAATAGGAAAAAGGGCATGACACGGAGCCCAGATGAACGTGCTCCACAGCCTAACCCAAGTGTTAGGTCCAGAGTTAAAGTTGTTAGTCCTTACCCTCAACGAGGGGCTATTGCGGGCACTTAGTAAAAATCTGTTGAGGGTTAAAACGGCATTTTCATCAGAAAAAGGTGGCCAATAGCAAAGGAAAATTATTTTTAATTTTGTTTTCTCAGTGCAATGGTAGTGTGGGTGATTTCCTCCCGCAACTCACAAGCCCTTCCGGAAACAGCGCGCATGGAGGAATGTGAGGCCACCTTTGAGAGGCGTGGAGCCCACAGGAGACCTGTCCCCCAGGGTCAGCATCTTGGGAGGCCGTTCGTCCGCAGACCGTCCACCGAGTGCGATTCCTGGGTGACAGGCTTTGATGTCCCCTCCCAGCCAGGCTCGCTCCGGGAGAAGGCGGCGTCCACAAACACTGCCTGACCTCGTGCGTTTTTCCAGCTGCTGCGGGTCGTTCCAGCCGCCTCGCTGGAGCGCAGCTGCTCCACGTTGCCTTCGCGTGCCTCCAATCAGTCACCCTGGTGGTCAGCCTGGGGGGGACCCTGCGAGTTTTCCTGCGCCCTGGATACTTACCCGTCCCTCCCCCAACACTGCTATACACAATACCTTTAAAAAGCTCAAGTTGTGAAGTAGACACTAGGCTACATTTATTTTCAGCACAAAGAAAAAACAAAACAGTTTTCCCTCCAAATCAACACTGATATTGTTAAAGAACGTTTCTTTATCACAACATGCCCATCACTGTGCAGGAGAGAGTGCCGCTGGTTGGTCTAGTGGAAGGCCGGCACCTGAGTGATGCACTCGGAGAGATGATGAATTTGCACTGATCCATTCCCACTCGCAGCGTGCCTGGTCCTCCCTGTGACCAATGGCAGGCATTTGCGAGACAGCTGGCGGGGTGAAGGGTGCAGGCTGAGGCTGTGCTAGAGCTCAGTGGCCTCTGCACGGATCAAAGGCTCATTAGCATCCCGCTCTCACCAAATCAACTCATTGGCTCAGACAATCTGTACTGCTTTAAACCTTTAGACAGCTCTAGCATTTATTTGTCACCGAGGCAGGGCTAGGGTTTGCTCTCTGACAGGTCCCATCCAAAGACACGGGGTATGCAATCCCAAAGCCATACGTATTGCAAATGCTGTAATTCTAGTTTTTTTCCCCTTTTGCAAACACAGATTAATAATTATTTCTCCAAGTTTCAAAATAACCACTTTGGGCTATAAAATATGACAGATAGATTATTAAAAGTGCAGAAACTGTCTCACCTGGAAGTACTGGTCTCAAACTACTCAAAATAGGACTTTACAGTCTAGGATGTTTCAAGGATTTCCTGAAAGATTTATAAGATTGTAGAATTTATAGTGTGCTAGTGTATGATTTTGAGTCTACCAAATATTATTCCTTTTGGTGCGGCTCTGTAGACACAATAAAAGTGGAGAACGCAAAAGACGCTGAGTTCTAATTTAGATTTTAGCGCTGACTTACTGTGTGTCTGATAGAAGGTATTTTACTCCACCATCTCCTGATTTTTGGAAATAAAGATGGGAATTTCAACAGTCAGCAATTCACCCTTGGGAAACTGTGGAAAGAATAATTTTAAGAATTGAAAAACCTCTTTATGAAAATAGAAAGTTCTGATTACAAGGTAGTAGAATTGCATTTTTTTTTATAATAAGGGGCACTTTACTGTTGATGTGGAAAACTACATTCTGGCCACATAGGATGGCCCATCCAGTCCATGCCCTGCGCAGGTTGTCCAGTCTGCGGGATGCAGCGAAGGCACCAACCTTTCTGCTGTTCATTTTCCTTTGGAGAATCCATCAGTTCTCATTATGTCAGTGCCTGGGAGGAAGAGGAGGCAGCAGCCTGCTTTCCAGCTGGAGCCTGATGTGGGTCTCGGGTCCCCAGAGCATGGGGGACCATGTGGCTTTGTGACTCCCACCCTGCAGTCGGCCTCAGGGACAATGTCCATCTTGGAGATGATAGGATGGTGGCAGCCTATGGCACCCGTCTACCTGTCCAATTCATCGAGATGATAAGCCTACGATGGCCAGACCCTTGGTTTTGTCATGTCCATACAGGAATTGGGGAGGAGGGAGGAAGAACAGTCATTTAGTTAGATCACCCTCAGAACACTATGGGAGCCGTACAGCCATCTTTAACAGCAGTAATAAAAAGATTTTAGAAAGCCTCGTGTTGCATGCAGTGCAAGCAGGAAATGGCTGTGGAGTGGAGGGGCTAATGGGTGGCTGACCTGGTGAGCCGCGTGGAGGAGGTGCTCTGTGGTCCTGGGCAGGGGCAAGGATGCTCCTGTCAGGGAGGACGGAGTGCGTCAGGGCAATAAATCAAGCCGGGAACTCCAACCATTGGGTTTGTGGTGAGGATTTGCTTCTCAGTGGGTTTCATTTTCTCACTCATCATTCTCTTTAGTGGAAAAGCAAAAAAAAAAAAAAGAAGAAGAAACTTGGGACCGTTTACATTACGGGCCAATGAGGGGTGCTCACGTCACATTAAACACTGCCCATTTTAAAGCCAACCTCTAACGAAGGACCTTTGCTCTTTGTGAAGCATGTAATTAGGTACTTGAATTCTTAACCCCACTATACATGCTAGATACGGGCAGACAGTTGTTCATACGAGTTAAAATTGAGTTTAAAATTGGAGATGCTCACTCTATGAGTCCTTAGATGTTTTCCGAGCCTAGGTGTTTCCGGTTCCACATCCCAGCCTCCTGATACAGTGACTCCTTGTATACTATTTTATGCAAATTAAATAGTAAGTCTACAGGCATATTAATATTTTAATAAATTAAAAATCTTTCATTTGTGTATATGTAAATTAGATTTTTCAGATGCCTTGCTATGTATTTGTATTTATTTATAGAAGATTACATTTCTAGTAGACCAATAAACCAGTTCCTTTCTTCAATGACAATAAAATAAAATACATGGAAGGGTTTTTAGGGAACATTGTGCTTTCACATCCAGATTGAGCGTGTTGTTAATATTGGTTTTTTCTTTTATCCTTTACATTTTGCTAAAAATAGTTTACCAAAAGCAAAGACTGCTTTAATTTAATTGTGCTTAAAAAAATCCATCATCTGCCAGGCATTAGCTTACAATAACATTAAAATTTGAAACGATAAACAACAAAAGAGAAATCCCAAATAAAAGAAATTTCACCATTGGGACACTGAAAGTCATTTGTTTATTGGTCTTTTCACCTTCACTTCCTGTGCTGGGGATTTCACAGTCAATGGCAAAGGGGAAGGATTTGGAGACAGCCGGGTGCGCTGTGAGGTGGGCAGAGTTCTTTGCTGGGCACCATGGCATGACGGCATTCTCTTGACGTTGATGCAAGAAGAAGGGTCATCACCATGCCAGGGCGAGAGCAGCAGGGGCAGCTGCCACCCCCCAGCACACGCCGCTCGACTCCGTGCTTAAAAATAACAAAGCAGAGCCATAGGAAGACAGAAGCATTCCACTAGTCGGAGTACCCATCCTCCAGAGAGGTGAGACGCCTTCAACCCCACCAAATTCCATGAGTAATGAACACGGCCCCAGCCAATTCCTGGCTTCCACAGTTCTCAACCACTTTACATGGTTTTTCTATGCCTATCAGCAATTTTAAATGTATGCTCTTCCGTGGTCCCGTCCCCTGCCATGCTGAACTGGCAGCTTGTAAAGGAAGCCAAATCTCCTCTTTCCTGCAGGCTGCTCTTCTTGGTGATGAGAGCTGTGTTTAACATTTAGTCTAGAAGAGGAGAGGACGAGGGGCAAGGGATAAAGTAAATGAAGGCAGAGGGGAAGCCAAGAGAGGAAAAGTGTAAAACATTGACGCTCGTCTCGTGCAGAGCAAAAGAATAGGGAATAGGCAACAGAAATTGTACCTACCTTCTTCAGGAGAGCTTCTTGGCTTATTCAGGAAAAAAAAATATGGAAAAGGAAAATCAAGATGGACAAAGAAAAACATCTGCCATGCAAAGAAAAGGAAGGACTCTGGCACTAAGATAAAAATGTGAGGCACACAGAAGTCAGAAAATGTTAAGTATACCAGGAAACGCCATGGAAGGTAATCTACATGTCTACACACACACACACACACACACACACACACACACAAGTCAAGGAAAAAAAATGACAAAGATGAATTTAAAAGGATTTCGATCTTAATTCATCTAAATTATTTGGCGATGTTGTCTTGTAACCTGGATTTCTTCTGGACAATTCCAGGAAACCCGTAACTGTCCTAGTGGGGCTGGGGAATCCTTGTTGACTTTAAGTCATTCCTGTTTATTGCTACAAGACCATTTTCTCCAGTTGAGTGCAGTGTTTAGGGGCTTGGGCTCCAGAGTCACACAAACTTCAGTTCAGATACTAGCTTTGCTCCTTGCCGGTTGTAGGGCTAATGATACAACTAGCTATAAGCAAGTTGTTTATAACTCTTCTATATAATGGGGATAACAACAGCAGCTCATTCATGAGGATGAAATGAGAGAATGGGTATAAATCGCTTAGTACAATGTCCAGCACACAGTAATTACTCAATAAATCTTGTTTTATTATTATTACAATTTTCACTTTGTAGGAGGAGGTGTAAAAGACCTATCCATTAGTCCAAATATAGTTGCCATTATCATTTATGGCTGGGAAGAACTTGTTTTCTTGGAAAGCTCAATTGTCTCTGCCTCTAAAATAGGATGTGTTGGTGAGCACGGGCCTGTGAACCAAAGGATCACGGTTCGATTCCCAGTCAGGGCATATGGGTGGGTTGCAGGACAGTTCCCAGCAGGAGAAGCATGAGAGGCAACCATACATTGATATTTCTCTCTCTCTTTCCTTCCCTTCCCCTCTAAAGATAAATAAATAAAATCTTAAAAAAATAAAAAATAAAATAGGATGTGTTAGGAGACAGGGTAGACAGGCCAGGAGGGAAGGGAGAATTGGATCAACTGAGCCTTACATTGAGGTAGGCTATAGTTAATTTCCACTGATATTTCCAATATAATGAATTAGAGTGTACAGGGTGGGGCAAAAGTAGGTTTCTAGTTGTTCAGATGGAAAATAATACAACAATTAATAAACAATAATAAAAGAATACAGTCTGCGTTTCACACACTCACAGCTATAAACCTACTTTTGCTCCACCCTGTATTTAGGCACAAAGTCATCTTTATAATTTATTGGCCATTTTCCTAATCATAAAATACAAATTCACTACCATTTTCTGTTTTATGTCTCCCAATACTGATGTTCTAGTTTTTAATACAACTCCACATGTAGCCAATTGCCTCAAGCAGAGCGTGACACTTTCAAATAATTTTTAAAACATTGTTCAGCCTAAATTACTTTCTATAATAAGACAAAAACCCAGTAAACAAACAAACAAACAAACAACTAAAGCACACAGCCTGATTTTTGTGGACCATCGACGCAGGGGCAGCTCGAGAGCAGCTGGCTTCCCAAGGACCCCAAGATTGCCATCACCCCACCTGAGGACGTGGCGTGAGCATGCATGCAGGTCCTCCACAAGGTCTGAGAAAGCCAGAGTTGGGGGGCAAATAGCGAAGGGAAGGTTTTCTGATGGAAGCAAACTGCGGTAAATTCAGGGTAAATACCTGCGGGGTAGGAAACTGACTTCCCAGGTTAAACAGGATCTTGGGAAAATCTGCTGGGTGAGTCTTAAAAAACATGGATGTTTGCAGACCCCATTTTACATTTCTTCTGGAAAATGAATTTTAACAGCCCAGTGACTTCTCACATGACACAGGAAGCAGGCACCATCCGAGCCCTTCAGGTACGTCTGCCTTCCGCAGGACTGACCCTACCGAGCATCCAGGAGCCGACGAAAGTCACAGCCCGCGGTGGTGCAACTGCAGCATGAGTAATAACGATCACCACAACATTGAGAAAATTGTAGACCCAACTTCCCATAGAATGAGTCTACCTCAAAATTTCTGGTTGAAACAGGAGGATGGTTAGCCACCACAGAATTATTCCTTACCTACCAGAATAAAATTGCTGAATGTCTACCTACCCCTTTTAATAATTTTCACAAATCTCCGGTGACTTACACTTGAGACTCACCGCTCACTGATGTGAAATGCACTGCTTATGACATGAATGTGTGGTACTTCGCAGGGCAGCAAGGCGTGCGAGGCCCTCTCGAAATGTCTGCGTGCGTGCGTGTGTGTGCCTGAGAGAACGAGGTGTTCTCTGCACAGGTCGCCTTTCCAATGGTGCACGGACGGGGACCTCTGTCACTGAGAGAAAGCGAGTTTTACACCCATCGCCAGAATGTTTTTTGATCATTTGGGTTGTTTTGTTTCATCCCTGCTTTTTGTTGTTTAATTTCGTTTACAGTGCAAATAGCCTCAGCAGACGCTAACAATTAATTTTGGAAAACAGAGCCAGAATCTCCTTTTATTCCCTCCCTCCCTCCCCACATGGCCCAGCTCAGCATGGAACAGAAAGGACCTCATGCTCCTCCTCTTGCCGCTGCTGGAAGGAGAAAGAGCCCTGAGTCCATCCATGTGCTGTAGGACCAAGAGCCCAGGAGGCTCGGGACACTGGCTGCAAGACAGAGGGAGGGGACAGGAGCCAAGATAGCGAGAGGCAAGGAAAGGCTCCTCTTTCAGATCCAAAGACCCTTCCGGGCTGGGCGAAGATGCCAGTTGGTGCCCGAGTCTTCAAACACTGCTCTGCTCTCCCTTCCCCGTACCAACGGGAGCACCCTCCAGCAACTTTGCTTAATTACCCTGTTCCGAGAAGCTAGAAAGCCCCCTCAGCTGAGTAGTCCACACACTGAGCCTGAACTGCCAGTGGAATCCTATTCAGAATATTCATTAAGCTCCTGAACACCCTGTGTTCCTGCCTCACTAATAAAGAACTGGAATCCAAAAGAGGATGCATTTGCTAAGCAAACCTGAACCCATAAACCCTGTCCGTGAGAGGCTCCAGGCAGGGAAAGATGGAGAGCCAACGCGTTTCTGTGCCATTGAGTTTTAAACTAGTGGCCACCAAATGGTCCTGGGTGAAGACAGAGGGGCAGAGCTGGAAGAATACTGAGCTGGGGTCCCAAGACCTGGGTTCCAATTCCTGCCTCCACTCCTTGCCTGCATGCCCTTGGACTAGTCACTCATCCTGGCTCAGTCTCCCCAACTGTAAAATTGAGTAAGAAATTCACGAGACTGTTGGAAGAACACGTGAGACAGCAAAAGGGAAAGTGCTTTGCAGACTCTAAGGGGCTATACAAACGTAAGATCTGTGTCTATGCCTAGAATGCATGACGGCGTTTCCTTGGCATGAACCAACAGGACTGAGGAGCAGGTTAGGGAAGGAGTAACCCTCTCAGGTGTACCTCTGTGATCTGTGTCTGCTTACCTGGCCCCACTGAGACTATCAAGGCTGACTCTGAACAAGTAAGGCATTGTGTATTTCCTGTTAAATAGGGAAATAGAGTATGGTCGAGACGACATGTTTTGGGATCAGAGAGACTGGATTTAAAAACTGCTCTGCTTACTGTGCATCATTGGGCAAGTTACGTAACCTTGCCAGACCCCCCTTTCCTCAGCTGGAAAACGGGGCTGAAGACGCCCTTTACAGTGCTTTGATGATGATTAAATGACAGAATGGGTGTTAAGCATTCACTCTGGTGCCTAATGCATGGTCAAGACCAGTGATAGCTGCCCAACCTTTGTCCTGGAGAGTCCACAGCACGCAGCCCCACTGTTCTTCGTAAATGCAGTTCGCCCCTGAGCAGCACGGGTTTAAATGTGTGGATCCACTGAGACGCTGCGATACCCACAGGAGCGAAGGCTCAGTGTTCGCTGAATCCTGTGTTTGCAGCAATTCAATGGAACGTAACTCCCGCGAATAATAAGATCTACCCGCAACCCCTTCAAGGGCACTGACTCTGTTTCGCTTACTTTCTTATTTTCCCATCATCACATTTGCCTGCCCCCTCAGTGCCGAGTAGAGAGCTGTGAACAGATCAGTATTCACAACGTTCACTGAGCTAAGTTGTGATTCTGACTTTGAAGAAGCATTAGCAGCTGATTGTTCATTCTGACATGTTACTGCTTGCTCCTTCGTGGGATCAAAGCTCATCTTGCAATTGGGGGGTTTGTAGGAAAGACTGCTCCACATGGCGATACACAGCAATAGTTGTGGGATACTCTCCATTTCTTCCTCGATGACGTGAAAGAGAACAGCAGCAAACGGTCATGGACTGATACACCCAAACTGTTCGTGACCCTCAGTCGAAGTACGGAAGACCGACCTGGACTTGAAGTTCTTTAAGAAGAAAGTTGTATAGAGTTCTAAAGGGAAGTAGAACCAACGAAGGGGTCTGTACTTTCAGAATCCCAATTTGGGATATGGGAGAGATTTCTAGTTTAAGTCCTGCTCAGGTGAATCTGAGCTAGATCAGGTGATCCTGATAGATCCCAGACTGGAATCTGTGAAACAGACACAGATGAAACAGTTGGCCCAGTTATTAGTAGGAGGGTGGGAATGCCCACCCTATCATAGATGAGTCTATCTTCAGGTCTGAAAAACATGGTTTTTTTTTTTATTGGCTCAATCCGAAAACTTTGACTGAGGTCTATTGTGATAGTCCTGGAGTGGAAAAGAATTTGACCTAGTCATTCTATTCACAGCACTTGAAGAATAATGTATGTCTCAAGGGGTCAAAAGAAGAGGGCACTTGGCCACACAACACTGTTACTCCTTCCACTCCTCCCTTCCACTGTTCGCCTCCACGCTCTTGGCTCTTGACCCCTGGCAGCAGGCTCTGGCCCCTCCCTTCTCTCTGCCCTTCTATGGAAGCAGGATAGGCTGCGTTCTTCAAAGTCATCAGCACAGGTCCCTAAGTAAAGAAGTGAGGCTGGGACCGGCCTGAACACAAAAAAGATGCCATTTGCATTTAATGAACAATCCATTGGTGAAACAGGCAACAGGCATAGCGGTTAATGACACAATGGTTGGTACATCCCAGCAGCTGATGAGTGTAAGGTGTTAGACAATGTGTCTTTTGGGAAGAAAAAATGAAAAATCCTCATTCCCCTTGATGACATGTCTCTTTGGATTTGGCTAGTAAACGGCCACATGTTATTTGAACTGAGAGGTAGGTGAGAAAGAGGAGCTTAGGAAAAGAATAGTCCAGAAGGCCTGGAAGGAAGGTGTGGGACGATGAATTTGGGAGGAATGTGGAGTATGAAGTTGAATGCGAGAGGGGAGAGGGACTGAAACCTCAATTATTCAACTGAGTCTTATGGTAAAAGCCCATGAACTCGGAGAGAAGGAGAACATACTCCAGCAGGCAATGGAGACCCGCCGCACGTCTCCCAGGAGGGGACTATTGTACTCTGAACTGCAATTAGAGAATGAAGGCCACAACGGTGCACAGAGGGGTGCAGAAAGATCAGAGCGGGGCAGGAGCCAGCGAGGAGGCTTTGGCGAGAGCAGGCAGCCACGAAGAATGAAGAGCGCGGTTCGGGTGGGAATGATACGGGGAAGACTGAGTCTGTGGCCTTGGGAACTGAGAGGGTGGGAGGGGTGGAGAGTGGTGCAGGGGGCGAAGGGGGATTCAGTGACAGGGATTTGGAGCTCCAGCGCCTGGGAGGCAGAGGTGTTTGGTGAGTGAGGTGGATGGGAGGTTTGGCATGTAGGGTGGAAGATGCTGGAAGCAATTGAAAATTGGCAGAACCTGGGTATGACTTCATCTGAATTACATTTCAGATATTAACGCACCAACTGTTCCAACTTTGTTTCTTTGTTACCTACCAGCTTTTCTCTAAGAAAGGATGTGCAGGCTTGATTTCTGAGAGTAATCTACACAGTTTAGCCCGGCTCTGATATACTGGTGTGTTAGAGATGACGTTTTCCCCAAAAGACTCTGAGCAGAGATTGTTACTTACGGAATTAGTAAAATCTTTATCTTATCCTTTTTGGTCCTTCCCCTGTCCCCCAATCTCATCCTACCAATTGCACACACACAAATATTGAGTTTCTGTTATTCCAAGCCCAATGTTTGCATCTCTGACAGATAGATACAGAGGTTAATAAGACACTGTGCTACCTTCAAAAGAGCTTGCAATCTGGTGCCGACTCCAATGGTTGGCTAAATTTGTGGTTACAGAACACTGACTATGCACTGAACGCTGATGTAAGAGGCACTAAGAGGTGGTATTGCCTAGCGGTTAGGCGTGGATGGTAGTGGTTTGTAGGTTGTAGGCGCTGGAGCCCAATTAGATGGACTCAAAATCTTTCTCTAATGCTTATTCATTGTGAGAACTTCAATAAAATTGTTAACGGAAAGGGAGCTCAGTTTTCCTGTCTGTAGAATGGGAGTAATAATTACTCCGTAGGGTTTTATGATGATTCAATAAGTTAATAGATATAACCTATCCCAGTATGTGCTATGAACTCATACATGTTCCTAACACACAATAAGCATTCAATAAACCTCAGCTATTATTATTAGAAAGAGTCTCATGAATATGATCTCCTTTAATCCTCGTATTAGCTGAGCAAAACTAAATATTGTGTCCCCATCCGCCAATGAGGACCTCAAGACTCAGAGAGAATCGCTGACTTGGCCCGGGTTGCCATTAAACAAAGGAGCCGTGGCGTGAGTCCAGGTGAGTCCAGAACTCACTCAGCAACATCGCAGTGCCTCTGGCTCCAGGGGAGAGTGCATGAGAGAAGATGCTATACATTTCAGTCTGACCTAGCATCTCAAAACTGGTGACAATTTTTAAATGGCTGGAAGTTAAATCATCAATAGTGATTACAGCTACTAATATAATTCTCTAAGTTTATTCCACAAGTAAGCTTTTAACATGATTTGATTTGATTATGATAATAAATTAGATTGATCAGGTATTTTCCTCTTTGATTTTGTGAACTATCTCTGGAGACACGGCTTATTGAAAAATTAGCTCCTAATTTCCTGAAACCAGTTTGCTAAAATAAATAAATGAACTGATGGATATTTAAATGTCAACTTGTAGTCAAGCATTTAAAGGCCCTGTGTGATCAGGCTTAGATCAGAGAGGCTACCTAGCCAACTCATAGAACTGTGAGCTAAATATATCATGGTTGCTTTAAACAATTAAGTTTTAGGGTGGTTTCTTACATAGCCAAAGCTAACTAATACTGACTAACAGACTAACACTGGGGTCAATAAACTTTTTCTGCAAAGGGTCCAATGGTAAATATTTGGGTTTTGCAAGCTACAAGGTCTTTGTTGAAAACTATTCAGCTCTGCTGTTGTAGACTGAAAGGAACCACAGACAGTATGGAAATAAATAGTCACGTCTGAGTTGGCCCAAAGGATGTTGTTTGTTGACCCCTGGTCTAGCACAGGAAACAGACATTACTCAAATATCACAGAAAGAAGTGTATGCTATGCATATAACCTGCAGTAGCCGCCTTGCAGCCGACGCTCACTGAGCTATCGGAAAGAATAACTGGAGAACCTGGCCCCGGATGATAATTCAGATAGTGTCTTGGTCAGCTCTCCCCAGAAGCAAACCCTGAGATAAGGCTTTGAGTGCAGGCAGTCTGTTTGGGAAGTGACCTCAGGAAGCATGGTAGGAAAGTGGAGACAGGAGAAACAGATGAAGCCACTATGGAGCAAGTTCATGAGCAGGTTACCCCATGGGCAAGTGAGACTTAGTCATCGAGGACCTTCAGGAGAAGCTCCAGGTCACCAGGGGCTGAGGGAGCTGGACTGTGTGTTCTCCAACTCCCATCCATCCTTGGTGGGGGGTGGCTGCAGGAAGAGGTGCTTCTGTGATGTTCTGGCCTCCCCCACTCCCCGCACTGCTGCAGCTAGAAAAAGCTCTTGGACAGAGTAGCAGCTCGCTGTAAGAAGCTGGGCTGGGAGGCGGAGTGCCAGGGGCGTGGGTGGGCACCGACGGCATCTGCTGCAGAAGGCTTCCCTGTGGGAGGCCGGTCTGAGCTGAGCTCTGAGACGGGCAGGATTTATAGGGGCAGAAGCCACAGCTGAAGCGTGGATGTGGGCGAGGTCACTTAGGCACATTGAGAAATAAAGAGAAGTCAGGAACTTAGTGTCTCGGAAACCTACGTCTAGTGTAGGATGAGCCTGAAAGGAGACTGTATTAACCAAAATCTCAGCTGCTTCAATCACCAAAAATTTATTCCGTCACAGTTCTGGAGGCCAGAAGTCCAAAGTCCTGTGGTGAGCAGGTGTGTGATTTTTCTGGAGGCTCTAGGGGGTTCCTTTCTTGCTTCTGCCTGGCTCCTGGGGGCTCCCAGGAACCCTTGTCATCCTGCTTTTTGACATCACTCCAGTCTCTGCCTCCATCATTGCATGGCCATCTCCCCTCTCTGTCTGCACCCAAATTTCCCCATTCTTATGAGGACACCAGTCATTGGATTAGGACCCACCCTGATGACTTTATTTTAACTTGACTTTGAGTGTAAACACCCTATTTCCAAATAAGGTCACATTCCCGGGTCCTGGGAGTTAGGGCTTGAATGTTATCTTTTGGGGGATCATATTCATGACCATTGTAAATAAGATGAAGCCTGGAGAGCATTCACTGGATTGAGAAACATGGACCTGTGTTTCTTATCAAGAGCTGATTCCATAGAGAAATGGAAGAAGAAGAATAGCCATGGATAAGAGACGAGAAATAGAGTGAGAAACTCTATCAAGATGCTGGGCAGTGAAAGGGAAGAAATGGATAGAGGTGAGGGTTTATGGGGTTGAGGGAGGATATTTTTTAAGATGGCAGAGACTGGGCATATCAGTGGAAGGACCCACTTTTGAGGGACAGGTTGAACATGAAGGTGGCCAGTATAGTTCTCAGCGGGCAGGAGAGGATGGGCACCTGGGACCAGGCTCCTCTGTTGTATGAGTTAGAGAGGAGGAGCGAAGTTCTGGAATTTCCTCCTCTGTGCTCTAGACCCTCACTTTTCCCACCAAATGGTCCCGTTTGCCCGTTTCAGGATAATCCACCTGGTAACAACTACCACTGTTCTGCCCCCAGGGAGAGCTGTTGCCCACTTTTTCCTAGTATTTCCCTAGTATTTCCGATGACTAGTATTTCCCTTCCATTTGGGCCCCTTGGCCAGTGTTTATCAATACGGTCTGTTGTGTCTACCACACCCTGTCGAAAAGGGCAGACCTGGGAGGAGGGAGCGCTGTGCGTAGGACCTTCAGTAGATGCAGCCATTATTCCACTGACCTTGAGAACAGCCCCCACAGGAAGGCAGGAGAGGATTCTTAGCCTTGCTTTACCTGAAAGGAAACTGAGACTCTAAGAAGGGTTTCAGAGGAGACCACGTGGGTTTAAACCCACTTCCTCAGATATCTTGTTGGGACTTTTTCCACTGCAAAGAGCTGCCTCCCTCAATGTGACACTAAGGTGGTTTAGAAGTTACATCAGAGTGGGAATATTATGGTTTCCAGAAAGAAATGGGTCACTTTTTCAAGCCTTGTAGAGTAACAAGAAATATCTATGGCTTTGCTTTCCTAGGGTTGGTGTCTTGGGAACCAAGTTTGCCTTCCTGAAGGAAATCATAAAACCAAATGATTCTGATAAAATTGCTATGTAAGAACTACTTCCCCATCATCTTAGATATTTATTTATCCAGCAAACATTTACTGAGCTCCTACTGTGTGCTAGGACTTGTTCTGGGGACGAGGGATAGACATGAGTGAGTTGGGTATCACCTCTGTTCTCAAGGACTTCAGGATCCAGAGAATAGCCAGACATGTGGTGGAGCGTAGGCAGGCTACCCTGGTCACATGGAGCAACGAACCCTAGGAACACACTCATGTGTTTGGAGAATAACGGTATTTCAAAGAAATTCTGTGAGAAAAGAGGAGAGGGAGAAGAGGAGGCTCTGAGAAGGGAGGAAGAGAGATCAGGCCAGAGAGAAAATAATAGTGGCAATAAAAAAATATATTTGTGTGGTCTTGGCAGCTTATGAAACGCTCTTATATAATATTTTTCACTTAATTTTCACAGCAGCCCTTGGAAAACTAAACAGTAAGTCACTTCTTCCCCACACGGGTAGCTCTTGGAGATGGATGGGCTTTTCCTAAGCAGCAATGTATTCAAAATGAATCCAGTAAGAAATCTACCCATCTTATACTACATATTCATTAGACTCGTCTTTCTGAATTGCATTTGACAGCTTTTGCCTAGTTTGGGAGGACTCAGATTTATCAAGCTTAGCCCAAGCAGTGCTCCTCACTGTCTTGTCTTAAAGGTTCCCAATTCTGCCAATGAACTCTGAAAGTTGGTTGAAGCCTCAGGCCCTGCCTTCCCCCTGTCTCTGGTTCCTCGGCTGAATGACTGTTCTCCACCATGACACAGCGGAAGTCCTTCCTGTTCTTTGGTTCGCCAGTGTGAACACCAAGAATTGACAGTTTCAGCTGGAAAACTCATTTAGGTGGCACTCTGAGCACATCTCCTAACCATGGACTTCCCTCTTCATGAAGTGATTCACACACCACACATTCATTCACCCAGCCGTTCATTTAATAAATGTATTGAATGTCCCCCATGTGCAAGACACACACATAGACCTTGTAAAAAGTTGAGATAACAAGACATACTCAAGGTATGTGGAGTCTATTGGGAAGGGTAAGGTGAGCAAACAAAGATTTTCCATGCTGGGGAAGGTGATAGGTGGGAAAAGGGAGCGGGGTGCATCCGTTATTTGATTTCCGCAGCAATCACTTACAAAGCACAAGTTAGGGGACAGGGACTATGCCAGGTTCTTTCCCATCTGTGACCTTATTTGATCCTCACAACAAAGTGGTAGACACTCATGGCTCCATTTTACAAGCAGGAACATCAAGGTTTTCCTTATTTCCTTCCATGTGGAGGGACTTCATGGGAGAAGTTTATGGTTTGGGGGTAGTGGCTCATTTGCTTTGTTTTATTTACAGTTGTAGCTGTTAAAGTTTGAAGTCTGCGTAGGATTTTAACCTTTGAATAGAGGAAGATGTAGCATGAAGCTTCAGGGACCCTGGCTTCCATGGGTTCCTTTCAAGGTCCCGAGGGAGCCATAGAATATGCTCGCATGTTCATATGTTTTTGTGAACTTTGACAAAGAAAGATATTTTAGCATTCTCTTCCTTAAAGAGGCTGTCCCAAATTGAGTATACTTCGGGTCCCACAAAGTCTGGATACGCCTCTACATTTAAAGAAAGAAGGACAAGAGGGAAAAGGAACCCGCTGAGCAAATGCAGCGAAGGAAGAAGGGTCTGTGTCCCCTGCTGGGCAGGAGCAGCCGGAGACGAGGCTGGAAAGGATGAGAGGACGACTTCCCCAGCTCCTGTCTCATCTGCATTGGCCTCCTCTTGGCAACAGGGCCACGCTCCCTACCCAGACGCCCAACAGGGCATCCTCTCTGCACCATTCCCTCTTCCTCCCGGATATTTACCTGTTCCTGTCCCACCTGCCCCTTCCCAACATCCCATGTTCATGATTCCCCCGTTGGAGGGGGGAGGAAGGAGGTTCGGGAGGGAGGGGGGAAAGGCGGAGGAAGAAAGGAAAGAAAGAAGACCTCTTTTGAAGATTTCTCTCCTCCACACTCAGCCCTTTCTGTGTCTCCCCGTTCTTGGCCGAAACCTCCTGACGGATCATCTTCACTTACTGTTTCCATTGTCTCACCTCGAATGACTACTCAACCGCGTGCAATCTGGCTTCTCCCCCACCGGCCCCAGCTCCTCGGAAACTTCTCCTGCCAAAGTCATCAGCCTCCTTACTCGAGCCACGCACTGCACTCTTCCGTCCTTATTTTCCTTGGCGTCCTAACTTAGGACCCACGTCCCCAGGTTGTCCCCTCCCGCTGTGCTCCTTCCCACACGCCCATCCCCCTTAAACACTGGTGCCCCGCAGCCTCTGTCTTAGGCTCCCTGTTGCTCAGCCACAAGGACTGTTTCTGGGTTGTGTGCCCTGGGCTCTGACTGGCCTTGTGTCCTAAGCTGGGCTCGCCACCTCACACACCCCACCCCCACCTTTCTTGCTGATTCCAAAGTCAATGTAAGAAGACCCAAAAGAGAATTTCACAGCCAGAAAGGCACTTACGTTCTCTCAGAGAGCTGCTTCATTATCAGACATGGAAATGGAGACCCAGAGAGGTTAAACTCCTGGTCTAAAGTCACACAGTGGGTTCGTGGGGGGCTCACACTGGGCAAAACCAAGTTCTCCACAGGCCTCTGTTCTCCCAGCCACACCTCTTTGGAATCTGAGGGAGGAGCAACAAAGGCAAACACACAGCCCTTTAAGTTCAATTCAGAAAGACGCAGGAAGGTCATAGGTCCGTTTCTCTCAGGCATTGGAACCTACCCCATGAAATTCAAACTGCAAGGCGAAAAGCTGCTTGCTTTTTCCAGAAAGCCAAAGCAAGGCCAGGCCAGACTTCAATTAAACGTGACCAGTGCCTTGATGCGCAGTGGAGCTGAACCTGGCCGAGGCTGCCCGCTAGGTCTTGCCCCCATGGCACCATGGAAATCTGCCTCCTGGCAAAGGGCACGTATAGATTGGCTGTGGGTGGCCCAGGGTGTGTAAACCGTTGGAAATAATGCCACTACAGTTCGCTGAGTGACTCAGAGGTGACTATGATCCTTCCTGGCACTTCGATGGGCCGCAGATGACCAGGGGTAGGGCTGTCTCTTCTCCCAAGCTGAGTAGCGCTGATGGCACAGGGGCACTGGCCAAACCAAGTCTCAACTCCCCACCACGAACCTGCTGCGTGACCTCAGGCCAGCAGCTTAGCCTCTCTGGGTCTCACCTTCCATACCCGATGACAAGACATTTGTCTGAGAGACTCTAAATACCTTTCTGGTTCTAAAGTCCTTTGTTAGGTCTTGTCACATTGATTTTGGAAAGCAAATGAGGCCAAAAGAAGCTGTGGCCACATACCCTTCCAGAGGGAGCGATGAACCCCTTGGCCAGGAAAGCCTCCTGCAGCTTACCCACTGGCGGCGTTCCTGAAATTGTGGATGTACAGCAGGTAAGTGAGAACTGTACCGTTAAAGTTCTAGAATTGCCCAAAGCTTAAAGGATTAAAGAAACTGTATATTTTTTTTAGCAAAAGGAAAAATACTTTTGGAATGCCACAAACTTCCTTTCATCTGTTTATTAACTTGAATTTCCTAATACGAATTTAACGGACTTCACAGTCAGCAGAATGGGATTGGAACCCTGGTTCGTGGAGCTGCTACCCTCTGAACTTTAGTTTCCTCATCTGTAAAATGGGTATTTATACCTATCTTGAAATCGCTGGAGAGATTCGCAGGAATTTGTCGTGAGTGACATAGAGCGTGTTAAACATGGGGTATCATTAAATGTCAGCTTTCGGGTGATGGAGCAAGACGCACGTACACACGAACTTGCCTCTCACCCCCACCCCCCAGCCTCCTTCAGGTCCTCCAGGGTAGGTTCGATCTCTCACTCCTCTCGGTAAACACCACGCACGTACTGTGCCTTGCACATGCTCAGTGGGATGAATGAATTTACCAAATAATGAAAATCACTTTTCGTTCTTCCCCAAGCCCTGCCTTCCTGGAGTTCACACAATTCCGTCCCTCTTCACAATCAACATCTCTTCGAGGTATCTTCGAGCTTCACATCAGCCTCTCATCACATTCACTGCAAGTCTGAGGGACTGTCCCTTTATGGAGAGCAGTCCTGACATGTGTGTGTCCCATCAGAACACATGTGTTTGCATGAATGTCCCATGAGAACCATGGAGCTCCAGGCAGCCGGAGGGTGGACAGCAGAGGCCCCCATTCTCCAAAAGAACAAGCTGTGAGCTCCTGCCCCCCACTGTGGGGCAGAACGTGGAGGATCCTTTACCCTTGGCTGCGGTCCAGCCCCAGGAAACCACACAGGTTTATCCTCACGCTCCTAAAATATCCTTGTAAATAAAGACATTAGTCCAGCCTCCCAGCTTACCAGACAGAGCAATGAGTATGAATGGGAGGAAGGGTGCAAGAGATGGGTGGAGGGGAATGTTACCAAAGAGACTGGAAATGTGCCTGAGAGCAGGACAGGGAGGCTGTGCTAGCTAAGGGTTGGCAGCGCCACTGTTCCACCTCCTGGGACTCAGCTAGCGTTTCCTAGTGTCCTCCCGCCCCTGGGTTAGACTGGAGAATCTAACTCATGCTCTTCCTCACGCTGCCAGTGCAGATTTCAAAGCCAGAGAGTGGAGCTACGAAATGGGCCAATGAGGAAAGTCCATGAGCAGAGAACAGGTTGGTTCCCTGGTGGGATGAACAAACTCAGGAGGTGGAAGCCACAGTGACAGTCGGTGCCGTGTCCCCAGTCCTAGCACAATGCCTGGCCCCCTCTGAACGGTGCTTGAGTGAGTGGAAGCATGAATGCAGGAAGAAACACGTAAATGAATGAACTGCTGCAGGACTGAACTAAACAAGAACACAGGTCCCTCTTCAAGGGTCAATACCATCCACTTCATAGCATGTTGCGTTCACACCCTGCGCTGCTTAGCAGTAACAAGTGAGAGAATATCTGTTGCAGGTTCCGGGACAGGGGAGAGGGTGATTTGTGGGCAGGTCCCTGGAGAGAAAGGCTGCAGCTGGGGGGAGACAGCTGCCCAGGAAGCAGATGGAAGAGAAGTGGGAGGTGGGCGCAGCTGAACCATGGGGGGAAGTCCCGGGCAGGAAAGGGGGTTGGTCAAGCAAGGACAGGAGGGGGAACTAGTACACTTGGGGTGCCCACGTGGTGCTGGGCCCTGGGCCAAGTGCCCTGCCTGTGTTGTCATTTAGTTCTTCTACGAGCTCTATAAATGTCAGTATTGTGATCTTCATTTTCTCAAGGAGAAAACTGAGCCTGGGAGAAAGGAGGAAACATATAACCGAGGTCAAGAAACTGGAAAAGAGAAGCCTTGGGATTTGAACCCAGGTTTCACCAATTAAAGGCAACATTCTTTCTCTCTCCCAGTACTGTCTCCTAGGAAAAATGAACGATGAGTTAGGGAGGGCACAGAGCATAACAATACACATGATACATAATAACCCTCCACCTCCAACCTGCTGCCTGCCACCCCACAGCCACTCAACCCAAGTCCCGTTGACCTGCTTTTCTGGGGAGATTTGTGATCCACTTCCTTCCATCCCTCTCAGCCCTACCTGAGCCCGGCCCCACCATTCACTCTCACCTGAGCCATGGCAACAGTCTCCCGATGCACGCGGCCCAGCTTGCATCTCATGCCGCCCACAGCCCCTGTCCACATGCAACCAGCGCTCTTTCTAGAGTGCAGATCGCAGTCTCACTGGCCTCCTCTAGCACGAGGTCCAGATTCCTGGGACCTGGTCTTGCCCAGAGATGCTCTGGACCCTTCCCTCCATCACAGATTGGATGATGGCTCCTCAAAAGATACTCCACATCCTAACACCCAGATCCTGCGTATGTTACCTCATTTGAAAAAAAAAAAAAAAGGTCTTTGCAGATATAATTAAGGATCTTGAAAAGAGGAGATCCTCCTGGATTAGCCGGTAGCCCTAAATCCAGCGACAAGTGTCCTTCTCAGAGCAAAAGAAGAGAAGACACAGACATGGGGTAGATGCACCTCAGGGAATTCCAGGAGCCACCTGAAGCTGGAATTCAAGTTCAAGTGCAAGGAAGGATTCTCCCACAGAGCCTCTGGAGAGAGCGCGCCCCTGCTGACATCTTTGTCTTGGACTTCCAACCTCCAGAACAGTGAGAAAGTAAATTTCTGTGGTTGTAAGCCACCAAATTTGTGGTCAGTGTTATAGCAGCCCCGGGAGATGAATACCCACCACCCCACCCCTGCCATGACATGCTCCACACACTGACTGGCCTGAGAAAGAACTCACAGGCTCTGCAAAGCTTCCTGGTTCTCGGGACCTTTGCACATGCTGATCCCTACGCCCAAAACATTCTTCCACCCTCTTTTTGTGTGTCTGACTCCTACTGTCCTGTCACTTCTGCTGAAAAGTCTTCCCTGACACATCAGCCAGGTGAGACGCCTCTTCCTGTGTGTCCCACTTACTACATAACTCCTCTTTTCCTAACATTTACAATACTCACTCTAATTTTTTGTATAATTGTCTCACTGACCAGTAAGTAAGTTCTAGAGGCAAGTACTATCCCCAGGGCTGAGTGTACAGTTTGCCCTGTGCTGATCAGTTTCGTCCTACCCTCCCACACCCAACTCAAATTCTCTTTCCCTAGGCAGGCCTGTGAACAGAAACTCTCCTCCTCTTTGGGTAGAATCCTTGGGTTCCATGGTATAATCTCCCCTGCACCCTGGCCCAGTGGTTGGGGCTCCTCCAAACTTTCTACAATTCTACTTTCACCTCGGGGAGGCTTGCAATAAGACTTACACTGTAGTGGCTATAAAGAAGTCATCACGCAGCCCCATACTTGCCTGGGCATAGTGTCCGATGTACCTGGTGACAGCGACTGGCTTGTGGATACCCACATCATCAGGTCAGATGACAGTCTCCCTTTGGGACTTAAATACAGGTGTTCAGAAGGTGCCACCCTCTTCCTTCTGGGGTCACTAGTTGGGCCAAGGCCAGGCAGTGCCGTCTTCACCTTGCCCTGTTCCCACATCATGTGAGGGAAGCCCATATTTAGCTGTACATATAGACATTGACCCAAGAAAGGGGGGGTGGGCTGGGGAGGAGAATGAGAGACCTTGATGTCATCATGCAGTCCTGGTGCCCAGTCATCCCTGAGGACATTGCCACCCCAGACCTCCTCCACAGGTGCTGGACTCAGCCCATTTTCCGTCACCTGCAAGGCAACGACCTGCTGCTTGAAGGGTATCATCTCGCCGGTCCTCCCGCCCATCCACAGGAGACCTTCGGAATCTGTTTCAGTGAGGAAAGGCCGGCCCACATTCACAACCATGAAGAGGCAAGGCTGGGATCTGAACCCTGCTGAGAGCACTAAGTGGTCTCCCATCCTGGCTTCTCACCGGGTTGGACAAGGGGAGGCTTGACGGACGAGAGAAGAGGCAAAATCCTTTGTCAGTCCCCACAGTTCCTCGAAGGCAGATCACAACCATTTGAGCAAAAATAGCAGCAATGAAATCCATATTGGTGACACCTGGGGCCTTCAGCCTCTCCACCGGGGCCACAGGGACTGAACTCGAACCAGGAGTCTCCTCCATACTCTGATTATTTTGCATCGTTAGCAATGGGGCAGTGAGTGCCTAGGGAGCGCTGAGCCAGCCACAGGTCCAAACAGCCTGTGCCTGCCATTCAAACACGCAAACCGAGTGCCCTGGGGAGGGGGGTGCATTTCCGCCTGTGATGTCGAGAGTGCCAGGAGGGTCACCACAGCTTCGGTAGAGCCTGCACGCTGGCCCTGAGGCCTCACACACATGAACCAACATCACCTTCCCAGTTGCCCCACATTCCGGACGCACGGATTCGTGTGTCCCCAGGTAGACGACACATTTGCCCGCTGTGACGGCAGTGCTGTTTGTCAGCCCTCAAACAAGGAGAAAGGGAGAAGCATCTTCTCTGGCCATTGTACTGAGTTGTCTGATCACCACCTGCCCCACCACCCCCGCCGCCTCTCCCACAGGGCACCGAGGTCACTATGAAATAGCCAAGAGGTAACAGGAGAATTGACTTCTGTGGCCTCACCAGGATGACCCAGGCAAGGATTCCGTAAAAATGTACATGGACTAGACCCCAGATTATAAAATGAGGGGTAACATGAGAGAGATTAGATGAACTAAATTCAATGAAAATTAATATTTTACAGTACTTTAGCAAACATAAATATTTCCCTTCCCTATTGAGCTGTGGGTTAGAAATTAATATCTGCAGTTAGACCTCTAGGGAGAATATGTTATTCTCATTTCCAGATAAATAATATTTTGTCATTGTTTCCCTTGTAATGGGCCCCTATTGCTTTGTGATCTCAGCACCAGCCTCATTTCAGGGAATTGTTCCCTGTCCTGCCCCTCCCGCACATGTGGCCCCCCCATGAGCCCTAAGGCCACCGCTGGGACTGCAGGTTGGTGCTAGTACCTGCCCTTGGCATAGCCCATTGGTTGATCGTTGGGCCCCCAATCCAAACCGGCCAATCAGAATTCTCCCCCAGGATATGGGAAGTGCAACTGACAAAAGAAGTCAGCCCATCCCTGGGTGTCTGAAAATGAAGACATGTGAATGCAGAAGCAGTTGGCAGCCCTGTCCCACCATGTGGACTGAGGAATAGAAAATGCCAATCAGCAGAAAGGGAATCAGAGGCAAGGAAAGGAGAAAGCATCCTGACAGCTCTGAGCCCCTCCTGCAGGCTGCGCCCAAGGCCCATCCATATTTCCCTTCTGGATTCCATTGAATCCAAGTAGCCTTATCATAAAATTCTTTTTTGGCTTAAGCTAGCTTAAGTTGGATTTCTGTTCCTTGCAACCAAAAGAGTTAGTGAATATAAGAATGTAGTCCTATTTCAGTCTCGCGTACATGCTAATGTTGAATTCCTCAACCCTTTCACTTAGTGACTTCAGAAAGAAAAAAATCTGAGTGAAAATGTTTCAGTTGACTCTTGTATGAATTAGTCACAATCATTCTCTTGTACTGCGTTTTCTCCCCCCATACAGCATTCAGGCAGGGTTTTTCTCATCTGGAATGGTCTAAGGACATGCTAGAAACACAGGAAGTGGCTAGGTCAATGGTCTAGCTACTGATGGTGAGACACGGGATTTTTGTGACAGTTACCAAGAATTTGGTCTTCTCTAATGTTCAAGTTCATTTGTGAATGTGCTGTGTTCTCTTTTGATGACTTACCTAACTCAAACACTCTTTGATCTAAGACTGACCACCGATCCCCTTGGATGCTCCAGATTCCATGAACTGTGCCCCACACAATGGCGTTTGGCTCTCCCTGTCCTAGGGAAGCTGCATGTCTACTGGAATTAGCCTTTTCCCATGCCAGACTCTGTCCCATCTTAGAAGGTAGCAGGGAGCTGTCCAACCAAGACTCCACAGAGGAGCTGAAAAGCAGAAAACCTCCCTGAAGTACAGACAGGGATGGCTCCTTAGCCGAGAGTCCTCCCCGTGAGTTCACAGCCAGTTCAAACAACGAACAGCAACAAAGGTGACATTGTCCCCATCGCCTGCCCAATAGTAGATGTGCAGTGTGAGAAGACATGGAACTAGGTAAGCTCTTGCCTGTTATACTTATTTAGGATCCCTCAGGTTTCTCTGATTAAAAAATAGAAACAGGTCCCAAACTCACTGGGCTTGACCAAAGACACAGAAGCATACATCCTGCACGTGTCTGGCATGTGTGCATGTGAATATAGTTGGATATTAAAAATCCAGAGGCCACTGGAAATCCTCCCCAGCTCTGCCTGGGCCCTCCCTCATCGTAGTGAGTCTGCCTTTGCTCCCATTGAGCCTCAGAAGCCTGAGCAGCAAATTAGTCACCATGTCTATTCTAATTGGAAAAATATTTTCACTTATCAGCCCAAGTTCAATCAGCAGTTCAGTTAAACAGGTCAAAAATACCCAAGAATTGAGAGCTGGAAAGAACCTCAGAGTCACTTGTCCCAAGAGGTTTATTTCAGACTAAGAAACAGGATTCATCAGAGAGGTGAAGTCACTTGTCCAAAATGGCACAGCCAGCTTACGGAGGACAAGAGAGGAGAATGCGTGTCCCCCCATGCCCAGCTCCAGGCTTAGAGACCCCGACTACCCTCTCCAACCTTCTTTAGAAGAGGTGCTGCCTCTTCTAAATTCTCTAGGGAGAACGTTCCAAGGCGCTGGGGGCCCTGCCGCAAGATTTCCACAGGCCTGCAGTGGGAGCCCTGCTCACAGGGATGAGGTCCAGATGTCCTCAGGTCCCCTCTGCAGACACCAGGCTCATGCTGCTGCAGTCTACCCCACGCCGCAGCCCAGCTGCACCAGGCTTCCCGGAGCCCTGGGCACCCACTCAAAATGCACCTCGGGCCGCAGCCACGACTCCTGCCTGTGGGGAAGGCCGCCCACTGCAGGGGCGTGAGATGGTTGCAAAGGCCGGTCCTCTCTCCCCGCGGCTGCCTTCCTCCCCTGGCTGTTTGCTGTGACAGTGACACTGCAGGGCAAACACAAGTCACACGGATGCCTGGCCATGCTTGGGAGAGAGGGCCAGATTGCTAAGCAGCCCAAGTGGGCCGGAGAGAAAACTGGGGCTTTCACAGAGCAGGTAGAGTTCAGTGCAAACCTGGAGTGACTTGCTAATCATTAGAGGTGGCACCTTCATTCCATTTCAAAAACTGGAGTCTCAGGGGCATGACTTTTCCTGGCAAATGAGCTTGTAAAGACAATATAAATTTGTCTGAGCTCAAGATGTGAAATAAACAGATGTCATGCCTTCTCAGCTTTCTGATTCAGGGATGTTGGTGAAATCCTGCATCGCAGGAAGCCAAGACTCACCTGAGTAGAATTATGAACTGTCATGGATGCCCACTGACCCCTCCAGAGGTGAGCCTGATTCTTCTAGATTCTAGACTCACACAGATGTGCAGGAACAGTACCCTTTCCTTGGCCCTGGCCTTCTATTGAACAATAACAGACGTGCCCAAGATGTGCAGGCTTGGGAGCTTCTAACCGGGAGAAGGTTGTGGAGGGTTTTGCTGTGCGGAGATCTCTCCGTCCCCATCTTTCCCTCTCTGTGTGTGGTTTACGTGTCAGCTGCTACCTGAGCAGAGGTGACAACTCCAGAGAGTCTGGCTGACGGGAGAAAACTGTTCTCACTCGGGTTCTATAAATTACTCACATTCTCACTTTAATATCAAGTACGATATGTATTAGAGTGCATGGTTTGGGCTAGAATCAATTTGGAAGGCTGTCAAATAAAAAACAAAATAGGCGAGTAAATCCAAAGTAAAATTCATGACATGATTTTACTCCCATTGCATTTCACTTCACAAATGCATATGTTTTACAATATCTTTAATAATAATTATTAAACATAGTAAAATACTTCCAAACTTGGCTCATTGCATAATTGTACTTCGAGGGGAAAAAAAAAATGATCCGAAACCTTGTCAATATGCCACTTCCTCCTCCCCCAGCTTTTAACAGAGCAGCCTCCAGTGGAATAATCCAAGCTGTGTTCAAGAAGTTGGCAAGTAGGTCCAATTAAATGTGGTTTTACTGTATTCTGGCGCTTGCATATCTAGTTTGCCAAGAAGTAATCTTTCACAAAAAAAAAAAAAATCTGCACTGGCCCAGACGCAGCCTGGATGGTGCAATGTATCACATAACTTTACCCCATGACTAAGATAATCATTTTTTCTTAAATAGCTGTGGAAAACGTATCACCCATCCATCACATTACTATATGAATCACAAAGCACCATCCTTTACAGAGCCTCTTCCATTTATACATGACAAACTGAAATGCATCTTCATAGCTCTGTTTATTTCAATTATTAAAAGCAAAAGGGGTTAGCGTTTCGCCACCTGAGCTGGATGTATTTATGCAGGTGCACTCCAGTCGGATTATCTGAGCGAGGCTATAAACGACCCTATTGACTATTAAATGCTGCCTTGTCAAAGCGACGCTCCTGCACTTGCACAAACCTGGGTACCTGAAACCCAGGAGGAAAATGCTTCTCTGAGATTTGCAAATGAAATCCTCAGCCTTTTTTTTTTTTTTTTTTGGCTGATGTTTGACTCACTCCTGATCTCTGCTGGGATGGGGGAGCTGACTCTCAGAGCCCCTTCCAGACACCCGACGCTCTATGTGAACCATCAGCCGTATCCAAAGTCCAGATGGAAAGCTGTCAACCCAGAGCCTCCTTCCGCTCTGACTACCGCATGATTCATCCCTGGCGTGAGCACAGGCCCGGAGGTGGCCCCACCACCTCGACTCCCATAGGTGAGCCAGGACAGAAGCACAGGTGCCCATTCCTCGGGTCAGCAGGGAGGGATCAGGTTAGAAAATGCTGCAAAGCCCGCAACCTGGCCTTTGTTGGAAACCGTCATGAGCTCATTAAAAGCAAATGCAGAAATGGTTAAACAAAATCCTTTAAACCTTTGACAAAATTGCCAGTCTATTAGAAGGACTGAGCTCACAGCACAGTCCCCCTTCCAACGTGTGCAATGGGGCGGCTAATGTCCTTTGGACTCTTGTCTATGGCACCAAGCGGAGGGAGGCAGGGGGAGGCTTGTTTGTTTTTGGTTCTTGTTGTTGTTTTTTATCTTTTTAAAAAGCCAAACCCTTAAATATATCCACCAAAACGACTGTTTCACCAAACATGTATTGTTAAAGTTATCGCCTTAAAAAAAGAGTCTCTAGAAATCATAAAATAAAAAAAGACTTGTGTCATTATATCCAGGGTGGGGGGAAGAAGGAGAAAGAAAATGGATGTGAATGCTCTAGGGAAGTGGCGTTGCATCCAAGAGCAAAGTGGACATGCTGAATGGGGGTTCTGAAGGCTGTGACGTGGAAAAGTTGGATCCGGGCAATATTCGCTCAAAGCTACAAGGAAGGTAGTAGCATCGCGTTGCATTGCATTGTGGACTCACCCAGGTGCACATCCCTCCAAATGGATTTGTTTGCCATGATCCAATAGGCCCATAGACTTGCCTTGCAGCACCACAGTGAGACTCTGTAATCACGTGAGCTAGCACATCAGGGATGTGAGCCTGAGACTGAGATGCTCTGGGCTCTTCGTCTAGCATGTGCCACCTTCTCCTGGTGAGGTCGGAGCAGCTCATTTAAATCTCTGGGCAAATCATTGAGGATGCTTCCCTGGGGAGCTGTGCCTGTTCATTACCATTATATATATTAATCATACTTTTTGGGGTTAATACGATGATGTGAGAGTAAACATAAACTGAAGCTGTCAGCCTTGGTTTCTTCAGCCTTAGGAGAAAACATTTCTGCATCCAACTTAGGTTCGCAATTAGATTAATCAGAGAGCTGAAAGGGCTTTGAAAGTTTTGTCTAAAGGAACCCAGGGTATGACATACATTATAGGAAGTTTGCATACCAGGGCATGGGCACACCTGCGAACCCACCCGAGAACGTGGGGTCCTTTTTGTTACTCTGGTACTTCAATTTTCACTCAATTTCACGTCAAATTGCTTTCCTCAGGCCCTACTTAAAACTGAAATAAAGTTGAGACTATTAGTGCTTAATGAATTTTGATCATAAAAATCCACATTGGAAAAAAAATCCATGTTGGCGAGAAGGCTTCATGACAAGGAGAAACTTCTTTTAGTGTTAAAAAAAAATTATTATTATAGTGACATCACCTTAAATGTATGTAGCACCTTTTTCTTTTCTGAAAGCTCAATGCTTTTGTATAGTCTTTTTCACATCCTGCCAAGGAAGAAGGTGAGGTGGGCGCTAATTATGATTCTCGTCTTACAAAGGGAGAAATGAGGGTGTCAGGGTGGGGCCCCCTCCCTGTCGCGTGGAGAGACCTTCCCCAACTTTCTCTCGAGTCTCCTTTCCAGCAGATGAGACCGAGAGAAGGAGGTGAGAAACGGTCCAAGGAACCAAGGCTGATTTTCAGAGTGAGTGGGGAAAATACTCAATTCCCTCGTTCCAGCAGCAGACACGTTTTGAGGCTCCTACTGGCCGCCACCCTCTGCCGTGCGTTCATGTTTCTCCTCTCTCTCCTGCACGTCCAGCACCAGCTCTGCCAGCCCTGCAGTGACTAGCCTGCAAGTAGCAGTGCCTCGCTGTGGTTGAACAAATAACATGTTTTGGAAACCTAAGCAACCCTTTCCTGGCTGGGGAGCAGGGAGGGAGGGAGCGTCAGTCAGGAGCATCCTGCCAGGGTTTCAGCTCTTGGGGAGCCTGAGGTAGAGAGGCCAAACTCTGTCCTCTGACACCAGCAAAGAGTGTGCTGCTATAATATTGTTTCTGTAGACGGTAGCATCCAAGTCAAGGAGAGAAATAGTGAAATTGCAACCTTGGGCTCAATTGGTAAATATACATAGTAGACAATGCTAATAAGTGCAATGATGGTTAAGTATATATTTACATAATGCAAATTGCGTCACCTGGGCACAACCAGAATGTGGATTTCAGATTCAGACTTGATCCAAGATGTGCCCAGAGCAAGGAATTCAACCTTCGTGGGCCCCTAAAGAGAGTGTCTAAAATTATAGATCTCCGTGGTTTGGGGAATGTATGAAACATCTACAGGTCTTCCCTTCCCTGCGCCCAGCCCTGCACCTGCTGGTCCACTTCTAGGATAAATGAAAAAACCTGGCAGACCCTTTGTCCCTCCCAGCTCCATGTTTCTGCGATTTTAGACTCGTCTCTCTGGAAGAACATGTGGTACAGCGGTCTGTAAGGAGAGAATATCGGACGCACACCCAGGTCTTCAAATAATGGGGAATAATTGGGCCATTAGATTATTATCGAATTCTGGCCATTGGATTTTTGCGATCTGAATAACAAAATTTTAACTCATTATTTCAAAAGCAACCAGTCCAGAATGCAAATTTCAAAATTCAGGATACAGATGTAAGCTTGGAATTGTTGTTGTTTATAATGCTTAAAAGTTATGTCCTTTCAGGAGAGAGGAAAATTGTATATATATTATTAAATAAGAATAACAATATGAGGAGGGATCACCTTATTCTTTGAGGATGTTATTTCACTGACTTTTAAACAGAAACACTTCAGTCATTGAAAGTCCTTCCACGCTGGTCCAGCCTACAAACTGCTGGTATTTTGAAGAAAGTTTATTTTTACTACAAGATAAGCACCTTTGCAAAGCTAATTGAAGAACTCAAGCCCTGCCTCCCTCCCCTTCTTACACCTAGGATTCTAGTACCGCTCTGAGGCATCCCTTAAGTAAAATAACATAGAAATAGAATGTGAGAGATCACCACGTTTTCCAGACTTCACACTTAGTATGAGAAACAAAACTTCTTTGTGCTCCGACACCTCCTCTGTTTTTTTTCCCTCTTCACCTAAAGATTTCATCCACTTCCATGTTTATTCTAACGAGCCCCTGAGATGCCTCCGCTCCTCCGTCCACACTCTCCGGCCTCCCTCTCTGCCTGGATGCAGTTTGCTGGTGCAGACTGCTAAACTGGGCCAATCTCAAACGCAGTTTTCATTTCCAGTGCGTTTCAATTTTTTTTTCCAAAATGGTAGAAATTCAGATACAAAGAACAATGTGGTTGAAAAATGCAGCTGTGTTACGGTGTCAGAATCAATCAATGCATAAAACAGATTGAAAAAGGGCACGGGGAGAAATGGGGCACGGGCCATCATGAGTGACCTTTAGCTGGATTCTCCACCAAAATAAGAACCTCAAGGAATCTTCCACTGGCCCGGCTTCAGCTCCTTTCAGTTTATTCAGTTGCAAAATCTGGGGGATTCTGAGGAGACCTTACTCATGCATTGCACTAACGGCTTGTGGATCGTGTCTGCTTGGACCACAAACCTGTGTCATTTTTTTCCCTTTTGTCACATCCTCAAGAGACCCTTTCCTCAAAGGCAGTTAGTTATAGAAATAACTTTGTAAATCAGATTTTCTTGGAATATAGTTTTGTGCTCCAATATCTTCCACACGAAGTGGCAGAGAGAAAGAGTCATAAATTAGAAAAAAGAATGGTTTTTACACTACATACAAATAGATGGCACTGACTTCTACGGCTGTGGCTCACAAGCAATAAATACTTTTCGTGAGCGTTGTAATTGTGCATTATTGTGCAACGGTGCTTTTCTAAATGTTGTCCAGACAGACAGCCTTGGGAAGCATGGTTGTCTAATATTCGTGCAGTAGGCACTTCGGTGTTTACACGACCCAGGTCCAAAGAAACGGTCCCCTGCAAAAGCGTATGGATACTTTCAGTCTGCTTTTAAAGACAAATGTAAGAGATTCACATGAAAAACCCACACGCCCTTACTTTGATCAAAGGCCATTTCTGAGCATGAGACATACAAAAATATTAGGGTGTCTAGTAAGGCTCTCAAAGGTGAAGCACCCACTGCACTAAGTATGATTTTTAACGGAGTGACTATGTCCTTCTTTATAGCTTTAAGTAGCATATATTTTTATATATTTTAAAATCATTCATTCTGTCAAGCTGTGTCACCTATCAAAAGTTAGCTCTGGTTGGGCAGAACACACATAAATAAGGTTAGGTCATTTTTTGGCTCATTACATGTGCATTATGTATGGAAACAACAGATTTGATGGATCCTATAGATATTGCCAATATTCAAATACATTTTCCCACATACCACTCCGTATTAACTACAAGTATACCTGTTACAAACTTCAATATTTAGGCCAACCTGACTTTTTAAAAATCCCTATAGAGTCGTTTTAAGTATGCATATTGAGATTTCATAAAAACAACTTGATTTAATGATTAACTACAGAGATTGTAACAAACTGTAAATAAGTCATTTCCGTGAATGGACTCTCTATGGGTGTCACACTGCCTCTCAAAGCCACTGTTAATATCCTCACTGAAACAGTTCCTGACTAATGTGCTACATTTTAAAGCCAAATTGGGTTTTCACTCTTCTCCTGCCAAACTAACTACAGAGAATGTCTCCTATAGCAAAATGTAGGCTCCACCAGCAACCCACCCGTGAAGGAATGGGGAAAGGGAGGAAGTACCTGCAGATTCAGGAAAAAATTAAGTTTGAATTTCCTGTAAACTGTTCTCAGTCCAGGAAAGTACCGAGCTTACATAAACCTAGGAATTATGATAACAGTATTATTAGTTGCTGTTAGAATTAAGTCAGGAAAGTTAACTGGATAAACCATCCCTCTCAAAAAAAATACAATCTATTTCTTTCAAGCACTTGAATTTTTTTAGGAAAAAAAATCTATGAGTGTGAATTGAGTGGATAATTAATTCAACAATTATGTGTAAGCAGCTGCTTATAAGGTAGTTGGGCTTAAAAATTTTTTTTTCAAGGTACTGTTCCATTTCTGAGACCTCACCCTTTCCTGTTACAAAGTTGTAAATTCAAAGGGTTTGGCTTCTTGCACAAGAAATTACAAAAATTAGTGAAGATTTTTAGGGAGTCAGTGTGCAAAAATATTGAAAGTTTAATTTTTAAAATGTCTCTGAGAAGGAATTAATATTTCTAGAAAGCTCCAGTGACATCAATAAGTTCTCATTCCTTTTGTAATATTAAGAAAATCTAAGAAGGGCTGGGGAGTGTTAGAAACATAAACTGTTTCTTTTTATGTAACTAACTTCACTTTAAGTCAAAAGATAACTGTTGTATGTATTAGACCACAGGATCCCATCATTTTAGACCACAGGATTGCAAGCCAAGATATTTTTGCCATGTTCTGAAGGCAAAAGTAGAAAAATTTTAATCTAAGGGACAGAATCCTACTTGTGTAATAAACTTGGACTATAGCCAAAATGAAACTCCTGAAAGCTATTTGCTTTTAAGAAGTAAATCTATTGCTTTATTTTTAAAAATGTATTATCTCTAGCATCATAATGGCAAATGGCTTTAATGAAAGAGATTGAGCTCTTCTGTCCTGGATTTCAAAATTCACACTTACTTGATTCAATGTCCCTTAGCAGCAATTTCAAACATTGCAATAATTACAACAAAATTTAGATTAATATCTAAAAATTAAATCTAAAATTATCTAGGTTTCCTAGCCAGAGGTATGTAAAAGTTTCCCCCATTTTATATTAGAAATCAGAGACTGTTTTAAGTTCTTTTTTTAAAAAATTGTTGTTCAAGTACAGTTGTCTGTATTTTCCTCCCACTACTCCCCAGTTTTAATTCTATAGTAATAAAATGTAATCATTTGATACAGAAAATTTTGAGATCTTAAGACCTAAAAAAAATCTGATCTGATACAATGGGATTTTTAAAGTCTAGTTTTAGATAATTTGTATTTTATTGATAAAATTTGGGAGAATCAAGTTACTTCTTTGGTTAAAAAAAACCTCTTTTCTTTGATGACAGTTCAAAAAGAGTTACTTGAAGAATGAGTATTTCAGCCACTTTAACGTGAGCTATTATATAATTTTAATATAGTGTTCACCTCTTTCTAACCTTCCAATAACCTGTTTGTACATAATTATGACAAGTCTGTTAAAAAAAAGTCTACTTGATTCATCATTAATCTGATAGCATAATTAACTAGAAAGGAAATCCAAAACCAGTATTCTTAACATTTTATACTTCTTGGATATTCCCTAGGGTACACCTAGCATACAATGCTGGGTGCACAGAGATCCAGGGCATAATTGATTATCTAAAAGAAACAGATGCTGTCCAAAGTAGATGAACTACCTGTTTAAAATACACCTATGCATTAGCCAGATGTCAAAGGGAGACTCAATTTGCTTTCCAACATGTTTATTCACAAATGACTTTTTAAAAATGTAGCAAGGAAACAACTGATTCCTTCTTTTATCAACTCTGCAGATTTCTGTAACATTCTCTTCTAGTTATGCAAAGAATTTACTTCTTCTAAATTACAAAAACATTGTTTTAGAAGTATATCCAGTTGTTTAAGACAATGCTTTTCATTTTAAATTAGATGCTACATTATGCTTTCAGTATCTTCAGAAAGCTTTGAGATACCGTGTAAGTTGTGTCCAGTTACCAGTCCTTTTTGAAGAAGCTTGTAACTGCTCAACAAATTACTTTGTGGAGCTCAAATGCACCTTCCCCTTTCACGTGAAACATTTAGTTGGTTAGAAGCAAGTGTGAGTTGCGTGTAACAGAAATCCTGTCTCAACAAAACCAGGGAAAAGTAGAATTCTAAATTGTAAACTATGGTGCTTTCTGATAAAAATCTTTTTGGATTTCCACCTGAAAGCCATCAGAGAGCTTACAACTGGTACTTTCAAGCTCTCAACCTTATATATACTGCTTTTTCTATAGAAGTAAGTTAACCTCACTATAGGCTATTTAATATAAATGCATTTTGGCAGTAATAATGTAAGACTGTATTTTCGTCTGTATGTTGAAGAGTGGGACTTACAGGCAATTACAGATTTGAGGATTTGCAAAAATCCTCATAGGTCCGTGCTGGCCCCACTCACACTCAGGACCACGTGTGCCAAACCCTCGAACGGCACCGTCAGCACGTGCGCAGGTCCGTCAGTCCTCGGGTCAACCGGCACCGTTCCTCCGCCTGCCGTGCCAACGATCCACAGCACGGAGTTGGGACGATCCCAAGAGTTAAAGAACAAAACTTTTAATGGTTGCATGTACTTAATTATATCTTTGAATTAAAACCTGGGGGCTTTTGAGCTCACACAGCAGCGAAAAGGATGTATATAAGTTAATCTTGACCCATTGAATGCCTGCTAATTCAATTGCCTAGAATTCCAGTCATTAGCCAAGCAGTCTTCCAAATGAAGACATCCGGTCTCCTTCAATTTTCCACTTAAAGCAGAACACAGAAGCAGTGATCTGACCAATCAACTTAGGATAAAATTACCCATGAAAATGACTGATGGTGCATGGATTAGGAGCTGGACAGCATATGATCGAAAACCCTATGCTGCCACTTGAAGTTTCACGGATTCGCCAATTTCGGGGGAATTACCTTCACACTCTTGATCTAGGTTGTAGAAAAAGGATCAGACTTAGAAAATGTGCAATTAGTATCTTCCTGAACGGCTAGAAGCAAACGTGTTTGCACATTTCCATCTGAGCGATTTAAAGCATTCTAATAATTTCACAAGCTCCAAATAGAACTCACACGAAAAATGATGTCATGTACGATACACATTGAGGATCTGTGTAGTACATAATCAGTTAAAATCACACACAGGAAATTGAGTTCATATAATTTATTGCAGTTAGCACACAGTTTAAAAATTCACCAACACACCAATAGTACAAAACTAAACAGCATTATAAGTTATTCCCCCCTCAGGAAAATAAGACGTACTATGATTGTCAAAGCTAGGTGTCAGTCTAAGTTTTAGAACAAAGGAAGAATGTGAAACTAATGAAAGGAAAAGTAATCACTCACAATGACCACAAAAAGAAAACCCAAAAGAAAGTCCGTTTTTTCACAGACATTGATTGTCTTCTCTAAATTAATAAAAATTATTTTAACATAAACTGTATTTAAAAAAAAAAAAACAACTAGAAACTCTTCAAGTAACTAAAGATAATGCTCCAAGGCCATTTTCACAGCTTTTTTTGTTTGTTTGTTTGCTTTAAATGCCATTACAGCCAAATTAACACACGTTTGACCAAATATTTCCAAAACAGTCCAGCAACACACAATGGAGTTTTCCATTCAGTATCTTAAGCACAAAAATAGGCTATGTTTACAGTAGTTAAGGCGATCAAATTTTAAACAAAAGCAATTAAAAAAAAAAAAAGGGAAAAACAGCAAACGTTTTCCATGCTACTCCCATAGACCTTATTTGTAAGTGCAAGACAGGAAAGCAAACACTGTGCAAAATGCTCTCGCCCGCGCGCTGGTCACTAAACCGCACGCCGGGCTGCAGCCTCTGCTGCCGCGATCCACAAGTCTACTAACCCCCTTCCCCCTGTCAATCAAGGCAGTCCAGTCCTTTCAGCCTGGGGCTTTCAGTCCATAGAATCTTTTCATGAGTTGGGGGGTGGGGGGTGGAGGGTGGGAGAGGGAGGGTGGGGAAGGAAGAAGGGGAGAGAAAGAAAAGGGGAGCAAAAGAAAAAAAATAAAAGAATGACCTATTGTCAATTTGTGCAGTAGTTACTCTAAAAATGCTCAACTGGGTAAATGTGTACACCTAAACTTTGAGCTGGCATGGGTCTGTGCAATTCGAAGTCAGTTATAAATGCACACTGCACATGCAAATCTTTAAGCCGTTTGTAAACATTTATATTCTCCTTGTTATGTAGCGAAGTTATCAATTTGCAGCTTAAGTTTTTATTCAGCTTAACAGTTTCAACTTAAAGACAGTGGGAAAGTCAATTTAAATTATATAAAATAAAAGTAAAAACAGTGCATTTACGTTCTTCATAACACCAGTTTTTTTTCCAAGTGGTGCTATTTTTCTAAGGAAATTAAATAATTTTAAACTCACTCGTTAAAGTTATACAATGCAAACAAAGACAAAAATATATTGAAACTCATGCATTTCTGTAGCGTTAATATTTACTTTTCAAGACTCAACTAAGAGCATCAATACAACCTGTCAAGTTCTTTGACACCCCCCCAGCCCATGTAATCAATTACAGTATACAAGAACAGTAATTCACATTTTTCAACACACAGTTCGACACTGCTGAAGCTGCAATATCCTTCCTCATCCCGAGCAAACCTTCACAAAGACAGCGCCCCAGCGATCCCAGTGTACGTTCATAATTTCTCTCGTTGGGAACCGTCAGAAAACCAGAAGTTGCCACAGAAAGTTTTAAGTCAACTGCTTGTTTAAAAATAGATAATCCAGCATTTCAGAAATTTTCCATTTGGGTCTAAAAGCATTCAGGTTTCCAACAGCCAGAAAAGATTCATGCAGTTTTAGACATATAAAGAGGTTAATAAAACTGGAGGGAATTTCTACTTGAAAAAAAAAAAAAGTGGGGAGAAAAAGAGCTCAAAAGACAAGGCAATGTTGACAAAATTAAGCCCTAAGAAAGCATTTTGCGACAGGACGATTTGTTTCAAAGGTTCTTATTGGCTTACTTCCCCTACACCCTCAAAGAAAAACACCTCTCTATTCTCCAACTTGCCCTAAAGTTTCTTTTATCAGTATGCTAAATTAGTAAGATTTTCATGCTATTCTAAAGTGCAAAAACAAGTTAATATCCCAACTTTTTAGTTCCAGGAAACAAGACTGCTTTTAGACCGTACCACAACTATATAGAGATCTATGTATATATATGTATATATATATATTATTTATATATATATATAAAATTATTTCCAGAGTTCTTGCGAGCTATCTTCTAAGGTCCAGTCTCTGACAGCGGGCAAGCTCAGTGCTTCACTTTTGACAGACAAGGAGTTCACCAACTCACAGTGGAACTTGCGGATGTGTCTGTACAGGTCCCCCGACTGCGTGAACCTGCGCTCGCACCACTTGCACGCGTGCGGCTTCTCGCGGGTGTGCACCACGGCGTGGCGGCTCAGGTTGTGCGAGTACTGGAAGCTCTTGCCGCACTGGGTGCAGGTGTAGGGTTTCTCGCCCGAGTGAGTCCTCTCGTGGCGCTTGAGCGTGTACATGCAGGAGAAAGTCTTCCCGCACAGCGAGCAGGTGGGCACGTTGACGTCGGCGGCCGGCTTGCTGCGGATGCCATCCTGCTCGCGGAAGTGCGTGCTCAGGTGGATCTGCAGGATGTGCGGGCTGGGGAAGACCTTGTTGCACAGCGGGCACATGAAGATCTGGCCGGCCGGGCTCAGGATGTTGGAGACATAGGGCAGCAAGCTGCTCTCCATGCCCCCCTCCACCTGGACGCGCTCGTTCTCGGGGGTCAGCATCTCATCGTCGCTGGCTTTGTCCTCCCGCTCGAGCTCCCTCAAGACCGAGTCCTCCCTCAGCGGAGCCAGATGGGCCGGCTCATACTGTACCCTGTTATTAGTGCTCACACTTTCTTTCACAGTGCTATGTTCCATGTCATAGTCATTAGTGCCCACATCACTCTCATCACAGGAAGCCTCTTTCTCCACCTTCACCTGCACCAGGTTGCTTCTCAGCACGTCCTGTGAAGAGAAATAAGAGCTGTTCAGATTTTCAACTCCTGAAAGGCTGGACTTGACAGACAGGTCCAGCACGCAGTCAACATCTGCTGAATCCCTCACGGAGGTGACAGACCTCTGGGACAAAGACTCTGTTGAGCTGCAGGGGCTGGCTACTGTTTTTCCAGCTGCTGTGGCGTGTGGCTCTGCCTCTGCGCCCCCCTGGGGGATGCCTGCGGAGTCTGAGGGCAATCGCATCCACATGTTCCCAGGCTCGGCTGCCAAGTCCCTTTTGCTGGGCAGGATGTTCAATTTCTCATCTTCTCCTTCATCTTCGTCGCTGGGCAGGTCGCCGGCCATGTGGCTGCTGCCATCGGAGAGACTCTCGACTTTGTCTGAACAACTTGAAGCGTCTTCTTCCTTTTTGGTGCTGTCTGCCTCCGTGGTGGCTTTCTCTTTCAGCTTCTTTTTGCAGACTTTGACAATGTCATACATGTGGAGATAACTGGCAGCTGCTAGCACGTCTTCAATGGGCAAGTCTTTGAACTGGAGTTTCCCTTCATACATGAATTCAAGCAGGAGAGCGAAAGCTGGGGCTGTAACAATGTCGCTGTTCAGATGAACAATGTCTCTTTTGTCCAGCTGGTCCTTGTAAAAGAGGTGGAAGTACATGCTGCACGAAGCCAGTACAGCTCGGTGCGCTCGGAACTGGGCATCTCCCACCAGAACAGTGCAGTCACAAAGAAAACCCTGATGTCTCTGCTCGCTCAGACACTGCAGCAAATGTCTACTATGGTCTGGAAACTCCATGCTGTCTTCATAACCTGGGAAGAGAGACATTTCTCATGAAAGCCCCGTCAGGAACAACTTTACAACTTCTCCACGCCAGTCCCCATACAAATAATAATAATTCAGCTTGGCGGCAGGGGTACATGTCCCTGAATTTTAATCAGGCGTATGACCCAGAGACTCCAAATCACATGCACGAAACCTAAATGCGGGAAGAAAAAGGCACCCTTTCCAAACTCCCTCACCCCAATCAGACAGTTTCTAACGCATCCCTACCTTCCCTGCACTTTCAATCAAGTTTTTAAAACCTTAATTTCAGGAGAGTCTCTTATTGAGAGTAAGAATTTAGATCTCTCTCAGAAGAAATTTAGATAGCTCTACTCATCAAATTATGTCCTACAAAACCTACCAAATAGCTCTCATTTCCAAGGGAACAAATCATATAATGAACAAAGAAAAGTCCCAAACACACTCTGGAAGATTCAGAAAACTTGTCTGAACATTCTTTTTATTACTTTTGATACTTGATTGCCCTTAGAAAGCACAATTTAAACACACACATTCAGCTGGGGGAAAAAAACCCCACATAATGAAATTGCATAATTAGTCCAGAAATTAACAAACAACTTTCTTTCAAAGTCAGAGTGTTGTTATAACGACAAAAGCCCTGTGTATAAAAACAGATGTGAATGCCTTAGGATTTGCAGGTAGAGCACACACGTATGAGATCAGAAGGAACTATACCAACAGATGGGAAAGATCATCTTTACTACAAATGAATCCAAATATTTTTTTAATGAATTGAGAAAAAAATGGTTATATTTCTTTGTAGACTCTGTACATCTAGAGAATTAGGAGCCAGAAGGGCTTTCTTTAAATCTGAAAAATCCTATCTAAACTTTGATCCTTTGCAAAAGCAATATGAGTTCCATATTAAAATGAACTCAAACTTTTAAATAAAGGCATATTATGTTCAAATGAAACTCAAAAGCTTTACAGGTTCAACATTAAAAAAAGAAAAATAAAAACCTTGCTAGAAAAAGAGAAACTATTTTTTTCCCCTGACTCTGCCTTACCTCTGTCAACAGAAAATACTTTGTTTCAACATAACTTGATATATTTTGTTTTCCCACTAGCTTCTATTCTTTCAAATAGGCATTGTTGCCCTGATTTTCTGGGGAGGGGGGGGGTGTGAAATGGAGGGAGAGACAAGGCAACGCTGTACAATGGGTCAAAATTCAACTCCTTAAAACTAAAGAAAACCCAGCTTCCCCTTTCAGAAGCGAGGGTACCAGAGGCAAGGTTCCACACCACCCATCTTGGAAAGTACACTTTGGGAATGGGTACGTATTAATTTAATATCTAAAAATTCCTTCCCTGCTTTTTCTATACTTTGCCCAAGATGGACTAAAACTTTCATCCCAACCCCAAATACCTTCTGCAAGATGCCACTGTTAGAATAAACCAAGATTTACAATACAATCACTTTAAGTGCCCCACAGCTAACATCAATCCTAATCCTTGAGAGGGCTAAAAATAAAGATTGGAGGGCAGCTCACAAGGTAGCCGTGATCAAATTAGGAGGCTGAGAGGACAGAGAGGGACGAAGAAGGAAGCTTACAAACATCTGATCCAGCTGACTGTGGCCATATGGCAGCTGCTGCCCAGATAAAGAGATTAAGAACAGAGGAGTGCGATTACAGCTGTCTGGCCAATTCAGGCGGCTCGCATCTACAAGTTCTAAATTAGTCCCTCACACAGAAACTCCTGCAAATAATTGCTGTTCGGACAAAGTAAAAGATCTCTTAAATATATATTTGAAAGAGAAATGAGGAAACCAGTCAAACTATTCTCCTGAAGACAAAAGTTTTTTTTTCCCCCTTAAAAAAAAAAAACAAAAACACCTTCGGTTTCAAAAGCACTATACAGCTGTATGTTTCAGTAGTGCTGCTGAATGGTTTGAAGAATAAAGTTTCACAGTGGAATTAATTACACAACAATCAAGCTTCTTAACTAGAATAATCTTCTCATATAAGTTTGAATGCTGGATTCCAGAGAGTTTACTATTTCTCCCCGACCCCAAAAGCAAAAGGAATCTAAAACAGCAGTGAAAAAACAACAACAGTATAAAGCATTTTAATCCACAGTGATCTCGAAAAGCAGTATTTCAAAGCCTTTCTTAACATTTCAAAACTTGAAATATTTCTGTGTATTAAAGTTATTTACTTGCTCAAGCAAAAGGGATAAAAATTACAACTACACAAGCCCAAGACTTTCAACTCCAATAAGATGTTCATTTAATACTCAATTTCATACATTATTCCTAAACTGGGTTAGAAAAGTAATGTGGTTTTTTTTAATTAAATAAACAAAACACCAAAACACAAATATGCTCCATCTAATCTCTTTGCTACTCCTACCTTTAGGACACATAAACCTGATTAAGTCCTTTCCTCTGAGTCTTGCTGGCTCCAGGTCTGTTACATCGGTGGAAAAAAAGCAGACTAAGAGAGACAGATGCAAAGTGGAGATGATGTTGGAGAGGAATGAGATACCTTCTCCACCACAGATCCGCACACAGTAACTCCCTGTCTGTGTGTTAGAATAAAAGGCTGAGGGATGGCAGGCTGTCAGCTGCTCTGACATCATGTTCAGATGGAAATGCTACCTCCAGCTGTGCTCCTTTTAATGCCATATGCTACTCCTCTACACTCCTGCCACCAGCTTTTTCTTAGGAGAACTTTTCTCTTCTGTTAGTATAAACAAAATACTTCAAAGTCTCCCTTTTTTTCCAAACTTTCTAACAGAAGAAATTGAAAAACTCAGCATATGGAGTTCTACTGTATTTATGGAATAGCAACACTTCTGCCTGAAGTTGGTGGACCGGCTTACATACTGACAGCACACTCAAGCCACGGTGCTATTCAGGAAATCCAGACTCTTTTATTCAACTCCAACGTTTAGTTTCAAAGGCAGTTTAGGGATATTTTAAACCAACCCATTTGACATCTCCAGTCCCACTGCAACATTATTACAGCACTTTTTTTTTCCTGCTAAGATAATGCTATACATGTCTCAGGCTGCTGGGAGAATATTCTCAACTATTACTTCAGCCTGGTTCACCTTATTATTTCTCTTATTTACTACTTAATCTACAACTACCCTCTCATGAAAATTTCTCACACTGCCAGCTAATGCAAATTTCGATTCTCAGTATCAACAAACTGAAAGCGCACTTTCTGAAATCCTGGAAAGTACTTCAGTTCAAGAAGACAAATTAATAGTCATAGAACCTGCTAAAGTCACTTAAAATGCATGCTGCACCTGCATATCTGATCTTTCTGCTCAGAAAAAGCAGAGCCTTGTCTTCCCCTTAATTTGTGTGCCGTAACAATCTGTTTTTGGTTCACTCTGTAATGTTCGTGATCACATGGAAACCTTTCAGGGAGAAAGGGAGGGGACAGGTCTAGTAAGTTTGGGAACTTTTTAGCTAGACTTTGTGGGCCTTTTCTAATGGCTGATGAAATCCGAACGTAATCCGGGCTAGGCTGACCGGTGTCCTGCAAGGTGCTGCGACATCTGTGAATGTCAAATACATCTCCACAGGCTCTTGGGAGGGTGAGGAGAGGAGCTGGGCCTAAGGCGCAAGTGCTGTAGCCCTGGTGATAATAAGCACCCCGTTCTCATTAGAAAACCATGGCAAAGAGTTAAAGAGTAACAAAAACCAGCGTCTCTGTCCTGTCCTCCTCGCTTTCCCAAAGTCACAATCCTAACTTTCTCTAACTTCGCGATGAATGACATAATTATGAATGCCTATTTCAGGAAGCACTCTTCGGAGATAAATTCCTTCTCAGCCACAGAACCTATTCGCCACAAATGCCCTCGCCCCATTCCAATATATCAGACATTAATCACCCCATTTACCCAGTGGGGTGGGGGCTGAGTGACAGTTTAATGAGTCGCAAGCACCGCAATGGGTCGGCGAGCGGCTCCCACTCCACAAATCAACCCCTCACGTCCGGCTACCGCGGGGTCCAGAGAGGTTGGTGAGATTGGGTTTTGTTTTTCAAAGAGGTTGGGGCGGGGGGAACCCTGGGGAGGGGGGAAGAAATGCAAATCTTTCCGTAGTTGGCTGTGCATAAAACACACGGGGAAAGAGGAAGGTTAAACCACAGGGAAGGAGGTGGAGGGCGTAGAGCCGGTGCAGCAGGAAAACACCTTAAACAACAGACATGAAAACAGACCCGGGTCAAGGCAACAACAAAAGAAAAGTCGTAAGAAGAAGCCTGGGGGAGGCGGGTGCTTGCTACCGCTTCCCCGCCGCCCCAGCAATCGAGCCCCCGGGGCCTCCCGGCAACTGCACCAGCCCGGGGGGTGGGGTAGGGGTGGACGGGGGGCTCCCCCGAAGCCCCCTCCCCCCGGGTGCCACTGCAGCTGCACCGGTCCCCGGAGCCGCGGCCGTCCCGGGCGCCACTGCAGCTGCGGCGGCTCCCAAGCCCCCTCCCCCAGCTCGCCGCCCTCCGCACCCGGGAGGCGCCACCGCAGCTGCACCGGCCGGGAGCCCGCCCCAAGCCGCAGCTGCACCGGCCGGGGGGGCGCGGCGCGGAGCCGGCCAGCCCGCACCCCGCCCGACCCCGCAGCTGCAGCGGCCCCGTCCCCGCGCCGGGGCCTCCCGCAGCTGCGCCGCCCCAACCGCTCCAACCACACAAACTAACTCCACACGCGGGGGGCGCCCCGGCCCGCCCTCCGCCCGCACTGCCCCGCCGGCCGCGGCCGCACAGCTGGCGCCCCCCGCCCGCCGGGAGCCGGGGCGCGGACGGGGCGCTGGGTCAGAGGCCGGGGGCCGGCGCCGGGACTCACACGGAGCGGCCCTAAGTCACCGCGTCCCCGCCGCCGCCGCGTCCTCCGCCTCCTCCTCCCGGCCGTCGCCGCCGCCGGACTTGGTGGGCTTCCTCCTCCTCCTCGTACCCCCCTCCCTCCCGGCCCCCCCACCCCCCAATCCCGGCTCCGTCGCCCGCTCCCCCTGCCCCCTCCCTCCCACCCGCCCCCGCTGGCAACCGGAGGAGCGCGGCGGAGCGAAGAGGGCCCCACTCTCAACGGCTCCCCATGGCAGCAGCCCAGCGGCGGGCGCAGCCTGCCAGACACAGCGAGGGAGCGAGCGAGGGAGCGAGCGCGGAGCCGCCGGGCCGGGGCGGGGGGGCGGGGGAGGGGGGCCGGCGGGGGAGGGGGCGGGAGGACGCACCACGCACGCACGCGGCGGCGCCGGCCAGATGTTTTCCCCCCCCCTTGGTCCGCCCCTCTCCTCCCCATGCCTCCCTCCCTCCCGGCTTTGGGCTTCGGCGATTGACCGAAAGCTCCCGGACCGGCGCTCCCGCCCGCCCCCAGGCCTCAGTATTCTCCAATAGGAGGACGAATTTTCAGGAGGGCGGAGGCAGTGGCCGGCAATCGTCGGACTGGCAAGAGGGCCCAGCCAATGGAAGAAGCGAACTGGAGCTGCCGCTCGCGAGTCCCAATCGAAGGCAGAAACTGTTGGAGTGGGCGGGGCCCGGGCGGGCGGGACCGGTAGCGGAGCGGTGCGGGGCGGAGTCCTCGGGCGCAGCGGCGGTGGCGGCAGCGGCGCCCCTCTGGGTGACTTGGCCGTGAGAAAGTGAAAGGAGCCCGCAGGCGGCGGCGACAGCTGCGCTGGGAGGGGCCTGTTTCCAGGCTCTGAGGCCTCGGGCGCTCTGGGGGTGCGGAGCAAGCTCCTCGGCGTGCACCGTGACAACCATAAATAATACTTTAAAACACAGTGGGGCTTGGCCACTCTAAGTTATGTAGGTATCCTCGCGAGGCGGGGCACTCGGGGACACAGATGAATCGAATCCGGCATTAGGTAGCTCGGTCGGCTCCCTGTGCTGTAGGTGACGACATCCAGGTCCTTGCCTGCCTGAGCGAAGGGGGAGTAGGGCTAAAGGACGTTCTTGCCCCGGCCTGCGGTGTCCCGTTTCCAGGTGCACGTTCGGACGCTGAGGACGCGACTGGCTCAGAGGGTCACCGTTTCTGAGCGTCTTTTTCCTTGTGCCGTCTTGTTACAGGCGCACAGCAGAGCGCCTGTATTTCTCGAACAACCTTCATGTCACATGTCTGCTTGCACTGTTACAAGTAAAGACATTGCCAAGTGACCAAATTTTAGGGAATTACAGTAAAATTGATACTTGTAGAAGCCTTAGCCTGATCCCTTAATTGGTACGTATGAAGCCACAACTTTAAACTACCGAGGGAAGATGTAAGACTGTTACATTGCTTTTCTTTCCTTCAAATAAACTTTTATTGGACTCATGTTCTTTGCGATTAAACTGTGTTAATTACGGCCACGAAGAAATGTAGAAACTTACACCTTCAAGAAATTGGAAATCTTGTTAAGGAGGCAAGAATTACAAGTAAAAAGTTGAATAGCAAATGAGAGAAATGGTTGAAGAACGTAAAACAGAAAACTGCAGAGTGAGGAAGTCAGTCACTAGTCATTGTGTTTATTCTTCGGGAACAGACCGGCACTGTCAAGCCTGTTGCTAATCAACTTGCCAGGAGACCTTTCAACTGGGCAAAATATGCTTTCACTTTGTTGCAGGTGAATTGGGTAAACTAAGTAGGAAGTATTGTGTGGGCAAATCAGACATGTTGAATCGCTAATAAAGTCAAAACAGGAGCACAGAAAATTGTGGAACTGAAATACGATTGGAGTGTCCTGTTAGAAACAGTGGTGATATTCTCTACCCTTTCTGCAACCTTTTCATGTGTCCCCATGATTGACCACTGAAGTCAAAGTCATCTCTATAACTAGAGTTTTTTATTCCATAAAATACAGGGTGAGGCAAAAGTAGGTTTACAGTTGTGAGTATGCATAAGTTTATTCTTGTATTATTGTTGATTAATTATTGTATTATTTTCCCTATAAACAACTGCAAACCTACTTTTGTTCCACCTTGTATATTGCTTCTGTGCTTCTGGTGAATTCTAGATCATTTAGTCTATCAGTAGGAAGCCCAATTTCAGTCTCACCTGTTTCAAGTTAGGGAAATTTATAAATGTTCTTGATGAATGAAATACCCATAAGAAAAGATGTGAATACAAGTGAATGCTTGACTAAGAAGTTTGGGGGTGGAGGAACAGAGGGAAAAAGTGCATTCTCAGAGCTGTTTCTCTCTAAATGTTAAAAGTAACAGATCTCTGGATGAATAGAGTGAGTTGATAGTGCAAGGACATTAAGTAATAAATTCATGAGAAAAGTAGAACGTTCAGATTGTCCCCCCAAAGCATAGAAACTCAGCTCTATGGCATCTACAGCAAAATCACAGCTCTGACAAAAAGTTTTTACAGACACACCTACCCCTAGAATGACAAAGATCTGATGGGGAGACATTGATACATCAAAAGTTGCGAGCATTGTTTTTTAGGTGTAGCAGTCATTGCTAGAACCCATTTTTGAGAGCTGAGTAGTATAGCCAGGAAATACAGATTGAGTGGATATTTAAAGAAGCAAGTGTCATCCCTCAATATGTAAAAGATTTTATAAATTTGTGGAAATGCATGGAATATTTGTATCGTCAGAATCAAAAACATGTCTGGAGTTTTGTTGTTTAAAGAAGGTGCTCTGATGGGGTACAGAAGAAAACAAAAAAGTGTGAGACAGGTTCCCCTTTCCTAAGGTTAAAGTTTAGTTGGGAAAGAAATGGCATGAGTATATAAAAATCTGAAACAACGGGGAAGCTGAATAACAATATGAGAGCGTATGGATGTCAGAGCTAAATCCGCCATTCAGTTGCTACGACCATCTCTCCCTGGTCCCTGGTGGTTGTATTTTCTCTGCCTCCCCCCACCTTTTTTTTTTTTTTTAACTTTCTGACTTTAATGTGTCTTATAAACTTACTATACAAATGATGCTTGTAATCATCTTTGGAAGGCCATCAGCATTCAAAGTGTAAATAAATTAAGACAACAGCGGTGCCATGATACAGAATGATTACTATTTTGGAGAGCACCCACTGACTCTAAATACCTTCTTCAAGTAAGTGCCTCCAAGCAGGGTTTTTTTATTTCTGCACAACAGGTTTAGCAAATTAGCAAGGTACAAAGCTACTTGATGGAATCGGACAGCCAATAAATGTCTCCTTTGTTCCTCTCCCACGGGGGGCGGGGGAGAAAAAGTGCAGAAAGTACAGTCTCTAAACTATCAGAAAAATATACCACTGCTCCCCTCTGGAGGGATTCTAGTCCTGTATAGTTCCCATTAATCCATACCTTTCCAGGAGTCCTTATATTATACACAACACAAGTCATTCTAACCTGGTTAGATTTCTTGCCAGAGAACAGGTTTTATGTCTTAATACCACATACATTTGACCAGCAACAATTTTACACTAATAAAATGGACCAAATAAAATTTAATTTGATGAGCAGCTCCATAAAATTAATGTGAACCACAGGTCAAATCTCTGTAATAAATCAGTATTTTTATTACACGTTGCATGCTGAAAAATTGTTTATCAAATTAATTTTTGAATAGTGACTTTTTATAAACTTTTTGTGTAATTGGATTTTTTTTCTGTAAAAATTAGGGAGGCAAGCATTAAAAATAAAAGAGCAGATATTTCAAAGTATAATATTTAAAATATAATAATTATAATAAAATATAATAAAGTGAGTAGAGGTGAGCCTGGTTTTGCACCTAGAGAGAAAAAACACTAACACTCTCAATGCAACTGCACACATGAAATTCCATTAACTTATTTGTTCTCTCTTTTTCTCTCTCTCTCTGTCCCTGCACCCCATTCTCTTCTGGCTTTTACAAATGAGCAGATTGAAATGGCCTAAAGGGAGGAAGAACACAGAAACACAACTGAAACAATAGTAAAAAAAGTAAATGAACAAACTGGAACACACCACAATAATGAAATGAACAGAGAACATATTCCTAAAGCATGGTGTGCGTGTGTGTGTGTGTGTGTGTGTGTGTGTGCGCGCAATCTCCTCAAAACATTTTATATACTAAATCATTCCCTGGGTTATAAATTCTATAATGCTTGAATCTGTTTATTAAATTCCTGAACTATGATAAACCATAAAAAGGAGAGAATTTATCCCGATTCTCAGCCCTGAAGACAGAAATAATGTTATCATAAGCTTTTGAGGAAAGGTCCTTAGCAGATTTATACCAGACATTAATTGGGGATACACCCTCTAGGCTGAAAGCAGAATGAGCCTACACCAGTAATTCAAACCTGTTTGAGGGTTAAGGACAGAGAGAAGCAAAAGATAGTCTTCCCAGAACTGTTTTTCCTGTGTAGCCAGTTCTTAGTTGCTTACTGTAAATCAGTGCTTTTACGTGACCGTCATAAATCCAGAGACAGCATAATAGCTAACAGAGGCTGGTAGTTCAAGGCTTGGTTACAACAAGGCTGGCCACTTCGGAGAACTAATTTAGAAAGAAAGCCAAGAGCCACCCAACCCACACCTTTCCCCTTTTTCTCAGTCTCTCTTGTCTGTTCTCTCTGTCTCTCTCCCCACCCCCTATAAAATGCATTATGCCTTGTGGCATATGGAAGGGAAAAACATACAATGATGCTTTTTACAGTTAACTTTGTGCTATAATACATTCATTATTCATTTTGTGTATGATCCCAGGCAACTTTCAAACCCCAGGCTGGCTCTCTTCCTTGCTACACAGAATGCCTTCCTGCCAAACATTGATGTGAGTTCAATCAGTTAAGAATTATTTAAATACTATCCTAAACAAAATAAATTTGTACAGACAAGTCTACCGCCCTTGAAAAATCATACTGTACCTCCAACATTCAGATATTGCAATTACTCTCTTGTTTTGGAGGTTGCATTAATTTGGATAATAAAAAGATGCATTGATTTCATCTGTGCGATTTTTACATTTAAAATAATCTGATGAAACAGGACTTTTCCAGATAAATGGATTCTGTTAGAAAAAAATTTAACATGAAACCCATGCTATTAATGCCTCATTTTTAAAATAACAAGTCTTCGAGTGCTGGTTTTTCTAAAATTTGGCAAAGAGAAATAGAGGTAGATTGTTTTGTTCAAGATGAAAGAATGCAACTTCTAAATATTTACATGCTAATATTTTTAGTTATAATCATTTGCTTAAATTGGGACTTGTAGAAATTCAGGTGCAAATAAACTTAGAAAAGGTACAGAGAAGAGAGATTACCAGTAGGTATGGATGCTGTACTGCTGAGCAAAAGATAGAAAACATTCATGTGTCTGCATTCCAATACAAGGGGAAGTTTTTCCTTCCCTTTATGCTTGGTCCGCCCTTGAATTCAGCACCTTCTTGGACTTTAAACCAGCAGAAAGGAAAATAATACATCTAAAAATCATTCACTGAGAACTTACATTAAAGAAATAAGGAGTTCACCCTCACAGTTCTTGTAAAATCTCCACCATGTACTAGGTGCCGACCATACACGAAATAATCATTCCCCTTAGATTTAGGAGGACTTCATTATGCATGAATGTCACTGTGAAACCGCTGGACAGAGAAAACATTTCATTTTTCTTTCTGTGGCTGAGAGATGCATACCAACTCGAACTATTGAAATAATATAAAAATGTCTCAATAAAAACTTTTCTTACAAAGAAATCCTATAAATTTAACACAAAAATCTCAATACGTACCAGATTCAAGCTATTCCTGGTAATCAGAGCAGACAGAGGGTTAAATCTCATTCCAGAAATTGACTTCACCCTTGGTGATAACAGGCAACTCAGAAGTTACTTCCCTTACAAAGAACTAGCATTTATGCTTAAGACTAAAATGATTATTTTTAAAGTACCCATTTTACAATGCAAATGTGTGTCTAAATAAAACTCAGTAAAAATAAGCATTTTAAATTGAAGCTGCAGTAATGACTTTATGGGAGACAATAGGAAAAGTGGTTCTTAAATATGAACTCGGAACAGATTTCCAATTCCTTCTAGGTGCCTTCAGGCTTTCTTTGTTCCTTAAAGTAGTGGCACACGTTTAACGGAGAACCCATTGCTGTGAAGTTGTTTGACAAAACTGAGGCTGTTCAGCAAGCAAAAGAAAAAAAAAAAAGGTTGAATCAAAACACAAGAGCACAAAACTGACAACTGGTCTACAATGCAAGGCCATGCCTTAGCACTTGAACTGCGGGACAGATGCAAGAATACAGGCTCACTAAGACAGAATAGCAACAAGAGTCTGCGTAACAAAGACACAGGTGCAGCAGAGCATTTTAGACAGAGACAAATGACAGGGAGAGAAGAGCAATGTCAGGGACAATGGTTTTGCAGGGGAGAGGTAGAACAGTGAGGAGCTGGTGACATGCAGGAGGGCGGGAGAGAGGTAGAGAGAAGGAAAGATCCCAGCGGGAAGTGGTCTCGGGTAGAGACCTTAGCGATGGGGAAGGTGCTGCAGCATAGAAAAAAACAGAGATGTCAACTGTCCTTTCTCAGCCCTCCGGACCCCATGCCACTCTTTTATTGCCAAAGCATGTTCTTTTCCTTTTTAAAAATATTTTTTAATTTATTTTTAGAGCGAGAGAAAGAGAGGGAGAGAAACATCGGTGTGAGAGAGAAATATCAATTGGTTACCTCTCGGATGTGCCCCAACTGGGGACCTGGTCTGCAACCCCGGGACGTGCCCTGACTGGGAATTGAACCAGCGAACTTCCACTTTGTGGCATGATGCCCAACCGACTGAACCACATTGGTCAGGGCCAAATGATGTTTTACTTTTTGTCCTTAAATAATGCTTTATGAAACAGCCAGCTCCAAAAGATTAGAGTACACTTGGTATTTAATGCTTCCCAGACATTAAGTTCCAAAATCAGAGCACAGGTGTGCACACACCTAGGTCATTAGTTTGGCTGATTTTGCTGGTAAGACCAGCTTGATGTAAATTAGATTTTCTTAATAAAAGTCAGAGCTTCATAGCACACTCATTATACAGTTTTAAGTTGGCCTTATAGAGAAATTGTGGAGATGTATTGAGTTTTCATTGAGGAATGGGAACTCTTTATTAACCTAACTAATCCTATTTCAGGAATTCATTCATTCAACAGTCACTAAACATCTAACATATATAGGGTCTCGTACTGGGCCCATCAGCCTCCATATAAAATATCTGGTCTGGATGATAACCAGATGCAAGAATTAGCGTTGGAAAGAAAGAGGGTTGAGCTACTTCAGCAAAGTGAACCAGGAAAATTCTTATGATCTAAAGAATTTTACTGACTCTATTTTTTGTTTACTATTTTTATTGACAGGATATAAGCTCTCTCAGGATGGGAAATTTTTCTATGACATTTGTACCCTGTCATGGTAATTGGCACATAATAAGCATTCAAGAAAGTGTCATAGGCAGGAGGGAGGGAGAGTGGGAGGAAGGAAGGGAGAGACGGAAAGAAATAACTTCTACATTTGCATTTTCTCCAGAGGCTGGAGGGAATAGCAGTGCTTTATATGTTCAACTGCTCCCTTTAAACTCAGGAAAAAAGGGAGAAGTATAGCTTATTCTGTAAACTATCAGAAAAGTGTTTTTTGGGGGGAACTCTGACCCACCGTAGAAATAATTCAGATGGACTCAGTGGACTAGCATATGTAAAGAGTACTTCATCTTTGAGGCATTTTAGAAATGAGTTATTCCTCAAAACATCTTTTATAGGCATACGATGTGTTATTTTCGTTACTTGAAAGAGAATGTTGATACAGAATGTTAAGAGGTTTGTCCAAGTCCTCTAATTTAAGATTGGTGAGTTGCAGGACTAGCTAGTCATCAATTCATTGTCCTCCTTCTTCAGACACTTAGGCCAATCTGAAACTAAAAGAAAAACATCCATTAGTTTTAAACAAATCAGGATCTAATGTGCTTTGAAAAGATATATAATCTCTCAGGTCTTTATCTTTAAGGAAAAAGTCCGTGATCTCAGCTGAACCACACAGACAAGCTAAAAATATAATGAAAGAAATTATTTCTGACTTTTCAAATGTAGCTTCAACTAAAGACATATGCTGTTGGTGGATATAAATCAAGGTACCTCCCAGCAAGATGCGTTTGCTCTTTCCAGAGATCCTATTAAGACAGTAGAGTCCTAATAGCAGTAAATCTCATAGAGAGGAATCTATAAAACTGTATATATGGGTGCATCCTGTGACTATAAGAGATAAAAGATTATATTTTCATTTGCATGGTTTGCTGGGTTTTATTTGGCAGATACAATAACACGAGCTATGCGGAGGCCATAAAACAAAGTGAGAACAGCAGCTCATTTGGTGGCAGACTGTAATGGTTATGGCTAAAGGGCTTCCACAATTCATCTCAAACCCTTATGCCTATATTTATTGTTGTTTAAATGAAAATCAAACTCTCACAGCCATAAGGAGGAATCTGGTCAGAAATTTGAGGTCTTTCCTTCTTACACAGCTCCCGAAATACCCAAGAGACAGCACACCTCACCTAAGCACATTAGTGCTCCATTTTCCCAGTCCTCCTCCAAACAGCTCTAAAACTCCTACAGAATGAGAGTGAGTGCAGAGAGAGGCCCTGCTCATTATTCCAACTCGCAGTTCCTAGTGAGAGAAGACTCAGAGCGATTGTAAGCCCTGGTTAAGAGATCATGTTTAGCATTCAGATGATGTTTAGCACAAGATAATACTTTGGGGAGGGGGGGCTGGGAGAGGGCAACCCAAGAAAGAGGGTTGAGGCACGTGATATTGGCCCAGACCATTCACACAAGTTCAGTGTCTTTTAATATTATTAAATGTATTTCTATCATGTCATATTTCTAAAAGAAGATTTTTTTAAATTCATGATTTGTAATCGCTTTATTCTTGCCACGTTGCCAGAGAGAAAACTTTGGCGCTCAGTTGTGATTGCTCAAGACTGTAGACTTTGCCTTTTTGGGCAAATATATATTTTTAAATAATGAGACCTGAAAAGAGTTTGTTAAAGAAAAATTTGTACCATATTATCAAATGTACATCTGGACAAGGTTTAAAAATGCCAGTGATTATCATACCAGTTCAGTGAAAATGGAACTACATGGCTTAAAAAGGTGTGTCAAATAACATTATATGTTTATTTCGATGTAAAATACAATATTGATATATAAATATAACTTTTATAATGTTAATTAAAACTGCATGCCATTCGATGAGGTAGAAATGTTTAATATCATAATATTTGTATTTCAATTAGTCTTGAAAATAAAAGAATAAATTACCTCAATCATTTTTTAAATGACCAACATACATTCTCCATACAAGTTACATAGGTAAAAAATAAATAAAAACATATGGCCTAAATCCTACCTACTATAAGGAAATTGCTATTTTTTGAAAGTGGGTTATCCCTTTTGATTTTAGAAATTCTTTATTATTTTGAGATAAATCAATATGGATATTAAAGCTATTAATTCTAACTGCCCAAATTTGAATTTTTTATACCATTTAGATTGTTATTATACACACACACGAATCAATTTGGAGGGGCAAGACAAATACAAAAAAATGTTATTTTAAACCACTGCTAACTGCAAGTGAATAATTCATTTCTTTTTTGATTTTTTAAAAAGATTTTGTTTATTTTAGAGAGAGAGGGAGGGAGGGAGGAAGAGAGAGAGAGAGAGGAAAAAAACTCAGTATGAGAGAGCAACATGGATCAGTTGCCTCTAACGTGTCCCAAATGGGGATGGAACCTACAACCCAGGCATGTGCCCTGACCGGGAATTGAACCGGCAACCTTTTGTGGGTGACGTTCAACCCACTGAGCCACACCGCCAGGGCAATGATGCATTTTTTAAATATTGAGATAATTGGCAGACTTCATCTTGCTTTGATAGTAAGCCTGAGCAGTTGTGTGCGTGTGTGTGTGTGTGAGAAAGAATAGCTTTGATTGTGTATTCCTCAAGTTTAATAGGAATCAATAAGAAAGAATACCTCGATGAACATCTTCCTGAATATGATATTACACATTTTCATCTAGGACAAAAATATGATTGTCAGAAATGCATCACAACCTGGTGTTTCTACTCTTGTCAGGAAGGCATTTCATTGCTCGCCCATGTTCATCTTTCAATCAGCTGATTTCAATGGCCTTCCAGTGGCTGCAGGGAAAATCTGACTGATGGAAAAAAAAAGGTACCGTAACACTGATGAGAATTTGAGGGAGAAAGAGAAGAAAAGATCAAAAGGTAGGGAAAAAAGAAGAAAGAAGAAGGAAGAGAGCCAAATAAAATTAGGCAAAATTTTAGGAATAAAACAATGGTACAGGTTTTCAGTTAATTCATTTATCCCTGTCTATAATTTCTTAAGTGGAAATAATATGCCCTAATATTTTAATGTAAAAGAAAATCTCCCTTCACTAAACTAAAGAATGAGGCACTAATGTCTTGTAAACATGAATATTCAAATTCTCAGATTTTGATAGCTAAGGGACTGTGTTACTGTTTGGGCTGCCGCACCACTCAGGCATGGGTGGACTTCTGAAACAAGAGAGAAACATGTAAGAAAACAAAAAATACATATCTTTTTCTTTCAAAGACATTCTAGCATGAAGAAGCATTGCTTTCTGAACCGCCTGTTATCAAGGCAAGAAGATGGTAGCATGGTCAGAACGAATATTGAGATTCTAAATAAATGAATAGAGTGATTTATGGTCCCCCCCACCCCGTCATGCTATGTGCCTTCAAACCCTAACCTCCATCACAAATATTTTTCCTTAAGTGTTTTTTTCTTCCTTTTGAGTTCTTAAAGCATATTATCATTATTATTTTTAGTGGCACCATCCCCAACAATCCTTATTTTCACTCAAAATTACAACACAGGGGACTATGGCCAATGCTACGCAGATGGTCAAATAGAAAATAAAGACTCAGTTCATGAATAATATCCACTCAGAAAGAGGACAAAAGCAACAGGAAAAAAGAGTGCAAATTGGACAAAATGTGCGTGCTATATTTAAAAAAACCCACACGCGAGCATTGTCAGAGATCATTAAGGATGCCCTGTAGTTTTAATGGTACGCCAGTGGTACCAATTTGATGTGACTGTTTGCTCTTATAGTCAATAAAAAGAGTCATAACTGCCATCAAATTTAAATTTAATTTATTTTCTACACAGCCCTTTCTGTTTTCCTTGTTTTTTTTTTTCTTTTATAACATTAACACTTTTTTTGTTAAAAAAATGTGTGAAAGATTAATTTGTAGAACGAGGGGAGCTGCGGGTGCACGGCACAGGACAGATGGCGTGGGTGGGACATGACAGTTTTCGTCTGCAGTATCATTTTGTTGTTGCTATTGCAAGTGAGCAAAATAAAGAGCTACCGCTGCCGTGATCGTTTCTTTGGGGGGCCCCTCAGATAAAGCGCGTTGCTCTACTTCATGTCCAGCCCCGCTGCTTGGGGAGCAAGCCAACCTCTCTGTACCCTGTAACGAGCCTACTCATGAACATTGTTAGCCTGAGAGCACTTGAATTTTCAAATGGCATGTATTCTAGAATTCCACCTGACTTTTGTGTCCAACACAATGAAATCGACCCTCTTTTGGTAAGCTGACTGTGTTGAAATGAAATCAGGGTCTGTCCTCCCCAAGATCCTGTATGGTAAACCCAAATGCAGGAAACTACAGCAAAAAGGAATAATTCGGTGAAGGTGGATATTTTTGTTTGTTTGTTTTTTGAGTCCCAGGCAAACATTCAACTCACGATGCATGGGGAGGGAGAAAACGGTGCAGGTTTGCATGTGAAGGTTTGCTTTTTGCCTGGAACAGCCCTAATTTACACGTAAGGGTTGTAGGAGTTCACTATTGTAAAGGTTCTTATTGCAGGATAAAGCAATTACCACAAAAAATCACTGTCATATGGCATACACAGACATGTGGGGGAAAGTAGAACTTTGAGAAGGAGGAAGAGGGGAATTCAGGACAGCACGTGGGAGGGAAGATGCGAGTTCTTCTCATGCACAAGGAGACCCACGAACAACACCTTAGCAGCTCCCTTCTTTTGGGGCAACTCAACCAACTTGCAGTGCCCAGGACATGTGACCATGATTGCAAGTCAGTGATCGGGAGGGAGGGTTATAAATAAGTGCCTATCAAAATCATCTGTGGCATCATTTGGGGGGTGGGGTTGGTGGCTAATTCATGGCAAGACAAGATTTTCTGGAAGAAAAATGTCCCCAAAACTTTTGCCTCAGTCTCACGCTTCTGTCGTAGGAAGGCAAGGCAGTCCACAAAAGGATGTTGGGGCACAGAATTGATCAAACTTGTCATCCTTGCTCAGTACTGAGTCCACTTCAGCCTTGAGATCACTGCGTTCTGAAAGCTGCACTACTTGGTGATCAAGTCATTTAAGATTGTTACGTTATTTTCCTAATTAGATGGTAGGCTTTCCCCAAGAGGGGCTGTGCCTCATACGTAATGTGTTTCATAGACCATCCCAGCACTGTGGGGTCGTGGATGTAGTGGGGGCTGTGTACAGGGAGCGTGAAGCATGATGGAGTGAGTATAAGCAAGGGCTTGGGAGGCACACCCTTTGCATTGGGTGTCAGGCTGCCCCCAGCTGGGTAACTGTAACAGCTACTTTGACATGTCAGAGCCTTGGTTTCCACCTCTGTGAACACAGGATGGCAATAATAGTATGTACCTTCATTATAGGGTTAGTGGGGAGTTAAGAGATAGTCCTTTGTAAAGCATTTAGACAGTGACAGGCAGGAAGTTAATCAGCCCTTGGTTTCCTAGGAGTCACGTTTTGGACACTCCCAACACTCGTTGCCCACGAGCACTCAAAATCCCCAATCTTTGATAGGAAAAATGGAAACATTTTACCACTGTTTTCCTTAGGGTTATTGTGGGCAAATACAGAGCTGGGATGTACATGGGTGGGTGGAGAATGAAGGAGATGATGGCTACACTTGTGAAAGCAAATATTCAGTATTGATGGGGGAGGGTGTTAGTGATGTTATAGGAAATTGGGGGAATCTGGTGTATGTACTATATGCTTATCAAAGAGAGTACATGGAAAGGACACATGATAAAGAAAGGTGTGGACCACATATCTAATTTGAAGAGAGTTACCTATTTCATGTTTGTTTCAGTATCAGAATTTCTCCGTGATTCAGTATAGTGGTAGGCGTTATGGAATGGAGTTCGGCAAGTTCTTGACATTCGCTGGAACAGATGCACAGACATAAACACCCAGAATAGAGATCTCTCCATAAATCAATACCACAACCACAATACTAGCCCTGCATAAATGGAAACAATGGCAGAGCCGGTTATTTATACTCACATGTGCATGTAATTCCTTATTTCTATGCCTCCTGATACTCAAAATGTAGTCTCTCTATTCTTCCTTTGTTCTCTGATGCAGTTCAGTTTATTCCCCAAACACCAGAGAACAGTTAACTCGCTGATTCCGGAGGAATTCTGATGGGCTGAGCCTAGGGAGAAAATAATAAGCAGTAGGTATTACATACTTTTCAATATAAACAAAAATTTGTGTGTGTGTACACAGAGGTATATCTCAAATTACATTTTGTACAAGTCAATTTTTCCCTTCACACTAAGAAGTTTGTACTTGTTAAATGCAGTAAAGGCTTCTGAATTCCACCCTTACAGCTGTTCTCCCTTTCTTCTCTAGTAATAAAACTCTCCATTTTTACCCAGTACATGGTTTCCCAAAATAAAACTACATTTCCCAGCTTCCTTTTGCAGCTTGGTATATTCATATATTCGTAGGATATGTTTTGGACAATAACATATAAAGTGTTCTGTGGCGGTTTAGAGAAAGCCCCTGTAAAAATAGTTAGTATGCCTTTTGAGCCCTTGATTCTTTGCCCCTTTCTGCTGTCTGGATGTGATGGCTGGAGCTTGGCTGACATAATGAACCATGAGAATGACAGCTTCACTATAGGGAGACCTTGAGGGGTGACTTGGAAGATGCTGCTGAATTTAATGACCGTCTAAAGTAATCGTACTGCCCTGGCTGGTGTGGATCAGTGGATTGAGCACCGGCCTGTGAACCAAAAGGTTGCCAGTTTGATTCCCAGTCAGGGCATATGCCTGGGTTGTAGGCCAGGTCCCCAGTTGGGAGCATGTGAGAGGAAGCCACACATTGATGTTTCTCTCCCTTTCTTTTTCCCTCCCTTCTTTGTCTCTAAAAATAAATAAATAGTGATCTTTAAAGTAACCATAGCAGCCCAGCACTGCCTATTTCTCAACTTTGTTTTTATAAGGGAGAAATCATATCCGTCTTGTTTAAGGCCTGGTTATTGAGAGTTTCTTTACGTGCAGCTGAACCAAATTCGAACTGATGCTTTATAGACAACTTTTTCCTAAAGTGCAATGGAAAGTAGGGATACAGGCACATGTCAGAAATATTGCAGACTCAGTTCCAGAACACCGCAATAAAGCAAATATTGAAGTAAAGCGAGACACGTGAATGTTTTGGTTTCCTGGTGCAAGTAAAAGTTATGTTTACACTATACTGTAGTCCATTAAGTGTGCAATAGTGGTATGTCTAAAAACAATGTGTATAGCTTAATCAACATATTATTGCTAAAAAAAATGTTGATCATCATCTGAGCCTTTAGCAGGTTGTAATCTTTTTGCTGGTTGTGGGTCACACCTCCATGTTGATGGCAGCCGGCTGATTAGGGCGGCGGTTGCTGAAGGCTGGGGTGATTGTGCCGATATCTTAAAATTAGATGACAGTGAATTTTGCAAGGGCTGAAAAAAGTCAATGATGGACTTTTCCTTTCACAAATGATTTCTCTGCAGCCTGTGATGCTGTTTGAGAGCATTTAACTCACAGAACTTCTTTCAAAATTGCAGTCATGCCTCTCGAAAACTGCCACTGCTTTATCAGCTACTTTTATATAATATTCTAAATCCTTTGTTGTCATTTCAACAATCTTCTCAGCATCTTCTCGAGGAATAGATGTTCTCTCAACAAATCATCTTCTTGGCTCACCCAGAAGAAGAACTCCTCATCTGTTCTTTATCATGCGATCGCCACAATTCAGTTACATCTTAAGGCTCCACTTCTGATTCTAGTTCTCACCGCTCCCATCACATCTGCAGTTACATCCTGCCCCTGAGTCTTGAACCTCTCAATGTCACCCATGAGGGTTGGCATCAATGTAATGGTGATATTTAGACCTTTTCTTATAAATCACGCATATTCTTAATGGCATCTAGAATGGTGAATCTTTTTCAGAAGGTGTTCAATTGACTTTGCCCAGGTCTATCAGAGGAATTGTCCCTGGTGGCAGCTAGAGCCTTACAAAATGCATTTCTTAAATAATATGCCTTAAAAGTCAAAATTACTCCTTGATCCATGGGGTGCAGAGTGTTTTGTGCTAACGGGAGTGAAAACAACTGTAATGCCATTGTGCATCTTTATTAGAGCTCTTGGGTGTTCAAGTGCATTGTCAATGAGCAATAATATTTTGAAAGAAATCTATTTTTCTACACAACGGGTTTCAACATGGGCTTAAATATTCAGTAAACCATGTTGTAAACAGTTGCGCTGTCACCCCAGCTTTGAAATTTCATTTATAGGGCACAGGCAGAGTAGATTTAGCATAATTCTTACGGTAAATGAGCTTCAACTTAGAGTCACCAGCTGCATTATCCCCTAACAAGAGAGTCAGCCTGTTCTTTGAAGCCAGGCATTGATTTCTCTCTAGCTGTGAAAGTCCTAGATGGCACCTTCTTCCAATAAAAGGCTATTTCATCTACACTGAAAATCTGTTGTATCTCAGATCGATCTTCTAGATCATCTGCTGCAGCTTCTATGTCAGCACTTGCTATTTTCCCTTGTACTTTGATGTTATGGAGATGACTTCTTTCCTTAAACTCCCCCAACCAACCTCTGCCACCTTCAAATTTTTCTTCTGCAGCTTCCTCACCTCTCAGCCTTCATAGAATTGAAGAGAGTTAGGGCCCTGCTTTGGATTAGGCTTTGCCTTAAGGGAATGTTACGACAGGTTTGATCTTCTATCCCGACCACTACAGTGTTCTCTATATCAGCGATAAGGCTCTCTAGCTTTCATATTATTCGTGTGTTCACTGTAGTAGCACTTTTAATTTCCTTCAAGGATCTTTCCTTTGCCTTTACAACTTGGATAGTTGGTGTCAAAGGTGTAGCTCTCAGTCTGTCTTGGCTTTCAACATGCCTTTCTCACTAAGCTTAGTCCTTTGTAGCTTTTGACTTAAAGTGAGAAATGTGTGACTCTTCCTTTCACTTGAACACTTAAAGTCTATCGTAGGGTTATTAACTGTCCTAATTACAATACTGTTGTGTCTCAGGGAATAGGGAAGCCCAAGGAGAGGGAGGGAGATGGGGAAAGAGCCAGCGCATGGAGCAGACAGAACACACACATTTATCAATGAAGTTCACAACCTTACGTGGTCATGGGTCATGGCGCCCACAGCAATAACAAAAGAAACAGCAAAGATGACTGATCATAGATCACCATGATAAATATAATAATAATGATGAAAAGGTTGAAATATCGTGAGAATCACCAAAATGTGACACAGAGACACCAAGTGAGCAAACACTGTTGGAAAAATGACGCCAACAGACTTGCCTGATCGGGGCTGCTGCAAACGTTCAATCTGTAAAAAAATGCAGTATCTATGAAGCACAGTAAAGCAAAATGCAATAAAACAAGGTGTGCCTGTGTATTGTCAGTAAAGTTGCACCTTTCAATGGAATATGACATCATGAAAATATAGCAATGCAACAAAGGCTATATTTAAATATTAGATTCTAATATCCTTCCAAAAACACATATTTAATACATGTAAAAGCATTAGGGAAAATAATGTTAGCTTTTGGAACAACACCACCCCCAACTTCAGTCACTTAACATCCAATGGTTTATTTATGACGTGACAGTCTCCTGCAGACTTTTTGGGATGAAGAAAGAATGTGGGAGCCTCTGCTCCATGCAGTTTTTCAGAGACCAAGGCTTTTTCGGTCTTAACCATCAGAGACTTGGGTCATTCTCCAAGTCTCGACAGAATAGAGAGAGTGTGTAGATCAGACAAGGGTTGTTTTTAATGGTCCTGCCTAGAATGGCGTTTGATACTTCTGCCCACATTCCACTAGCCAGAACTCAATTATAAAGCCACGAACAAACTGCAAGAGAGCCTGGGAAATGTAGTGTAACTGAGTTCCCAGGAAGAAGAGCCGGAACATGAACCAGTAGCTCTCTTTCCTAACACGTAAATGGAAAACCTAGCTTTCAATATCCCTGTTTCTAACTTCTTCTCTAAAGGTCAGATTAAACAAGGGTTACATGCTCAGAGATAAGTCATCGTGTGGCAAAATATTCTTCTCTGGTCACTTTGATATTGAAACATCTAAAGCTCCGACATTTCTGATCACGGAAGATGAGCGCCCCTAATGGTGTGGCTTCAATTGCAAGCTCTGGCTACCGGCTGTTTTTTATTTCTTTTTAAACAAGTGCATTGTGTGTATATATAGAGAGAGATACTAAATGCCTTTAAATTATTCCATGTAGGGTTGTAGCAAAGTGTTATAGATTGGTTATGTATAAAAAGGGATCAAGTCTGATTCTTTCATTTTATTTTATTTTTTTGAAATTACCATGCAAAGGGGATATAAAGTATTGCATAGGGAATATAGTCAATTCTGTTGTAATAGCTGTGTGTGGTGTTGGGTGGGATAGACTTATCAGGGCGATCCCTTCAGAAGCTGTATAAATGTGTAATCACTACACCGTTGAAACTAATACAATATTGTAGATCAACCGTTATTAAAAATTCAAAAACAATGCTATGTGAAAACTTTCCCTCTAAGATCCTAGGTTCAATATGCTTTATGTTTTTGTCAATCCTTTTTAATGAAACTCCAAAATAATTTTATAGCTAGATTATTATATAGGTAAAACAGAATATTTTTCCAATACAAAGACCTTTTTTAAAAAAAAGTTTTTATCCAGCTTTATTGAGGTATACTTGACAAATAAAAATTGCATATATTTAAGGCACACAAGACGACGTTTTTGTTTTTTCTTTTTACTTCCTGACCTTCTTCACCCATTTCTCCCACCCACCTACCCAAACCCTCACCCTGACAACCACGAATCTCTTTGTGTCTATGAGCTTTTTTTTTATTTGCTTGTTTGTTATTTATTTGGGGGTATCTGTTTGTTTTTAGATCCTGCATATAAGAGACATTACACACTGTTTGTCTCTCTGTGTCTGACTTATTTTACTTAGCATATCGCCTTCAAGGCCCGTCCTCACAAATGGGAGGACTGCATTCTTTTTTGGCTGACTACTGTTCTTTCGATTCCTACTATTGTGTTGTTCCTTCTTCTTGCTCACATGCTTTTCCCATGATGAGGGGTAATTCTTTAACGTCTATGGAGGACACTTTAAAAGTTTCCGTATGGCTTTATATCACTAAGCAAAACAATTAAAAATGTGCATAAGTGTTGGTCTGGGAATATATTGCTAGAGGTAACAATGGACCATTAAGGCAGATAGAGCTTCCCCATTGCCTCTTAAACCACTGTTGTGTATTTTATAGCCTTTGAGATTGTATGCTACCTGATACATGTGCAAATAAGATCATTCAGGGTATTTTTAATAGAGCTAGAGCTTCCAAAAACAGACTGAGAGAAAGAGAGAGAGAAAAAGGGGTGGGGAGAAATGCAGACAGATGGGTGGGTAGAGGGATGGATGGGTAGGTAGATACTACTCTATTTTCTCCAAAAATCAATCATAATGGTTTTATTGAATTAACATTTCCATCCAATTCTGGGTAATTAACTATTTAATGAATCATGATTGGGTTAAAGAATAAGAGATTCAAGAGGAGTAGAGCCCCAGATTCCATTTTAACAGAAATACTAGATGCTGTCTGCACCAGAGGACCCATAATTACTGTCCAACATGTTTTATCTTGAGAATCCTTCATTTTTATAAAAGTTTACCAGCTCCATTTTCAGAACTGGTCAGAAGATGTTGCTACGGTTAACTGTCATTTCTTTTCATGGTCTGATTCTGACGTTCAGCTCCTTTCCAGAAGTTTGAGGCATAGGCTAGGCAGAAGGCAAATTTTAGAGTATTTGTCTATTTCCCAAGTGAAAATATAAGACAAGATTTAGTGTTTTGGATTGTTCGCTGGAACTGTGAGTGGACTTAAATTTTTTATATTAATGAAAGAAGGCTGAAGAATAAAAGGAGACAGGGTATAAAGGTGCTTTTGTAAAACCAAGAAGAATTTTAGGTTAAAAATAAAATGATTTTCAGTTGACTTCTGTATGTTTCAAGGAAGCCCCGATATAGGATTATTAGATTTGCTACTATTGGAGCCACATATTAGGATTATTTTGTTACATGCCCAATAAGCTTAGCATACAGTGGTCACTCAAATAGTTTTGAAGGAACAGATTGAATGACCAGGAGCCCAGAGGCCTGGGAGAAGTGTGGTGGGGCGGGGCGGGGAAGGGGTGGCGGTGGTCTTTAACTTCGGTGAGAAATGAGGAGACTCCCGAGGATGCTGGGCCTGCAACACACCTGGGCAGTGGGGCTCTACCGCCCTGAGAGATGTACGAATAAGGTTCCCAATCCAAATGCAGGGACTGCTCTGCTCTTATCTGCCATGAGGGAGACACCAAGCATCTGCCAGTGTTTTGTGGCTTAGGAAAGGAAAGACTTTTTTTTTTTTGGCTGTCTCACCATGGCTCTGAGGTTTAGGAAAATCATCAGGAACACTTGAGCCTTCCAGTGCTTTTTAGTGTGGGCTAACCCTTCATTCCCTCAAGTCTTTTCCCATGTATTCAGGCTTAGAGGTCTGGCCATGGGCCTAGGTCACTAATTTGTGAATTTTAGTGCTCATTAGAATCACTTGGGGGCTTTCCCCAAAATACCAGTTGCCAGGATCCCTCCCCTCTCAGACTTATGGAATCCAAATCTCCAAGGGGAGGGGCTGGACAGGGGGTCCCGGGATGTGTGCCTTAAAAAGCCTCCTTGTTGAATCTGCCACTTGTCAAAGATCAGAAAACCTGGCCTGCCTCACCCCTGCAGTTGAATGAAACTCAGCGTTAATTGGGACTTCGAATGCAGTTGTCACAGCTTTGGGTCTCTCATTAGTAACTGAGTGCTCATGAGGAAGATGTTAACCTCATTGCAGTCTCTGTCCCCACCTCTAGGAGGCAGGGTAGAGTCTGGGCATCTTTATAATGTGCTGCTGTATCAAACATTTACAATTTATCTGACACCTGGCCATTTGGACTGAGTTTTTGCGAACATACGAGCATTAGAAAAAAGTAAGTTTGAACAAGTACAGGTGAACTATTCGTAATTGGAAAAACCATATCTAAGAGAATGAATACTCATTTAGTACCATCAAAAAGAATTACTGTGTTTCTTAGTAAATAAGAGTCTAGAATTTGATGAAATGCGATTACTATTTTCTTAATTTAGAAAACCCAGAAAGTAGATTATATCCAGTTAAGAACAATCTGTTCTATGACCAAAGACCCTTTTAAACAAGAGGCCAAAGTCAAAATATTGGATTGCAGTTATGAAACTATCCAATAACTAAAAAATGGAATCATTCCCATTATTATTTTTCAAGTTCCTTTTATTGCCATGGCTTTAATAGATTGCAGAGAGAAAGAAAAAAAAAAGGACCCCTTGGGACTAATATTGTGTGGTATTTTTTATTCAGCCTGCTGTCTCTTTGAAACACCGATTTCCATCTATTCTAAGTCTTTTGATATAGATCAGTTAAACTCGAATGAACAGAGTCTTCTCATTTAGTTTGCTTATCCGAACAACAGGAATGGAGTGTGCTTTTTCCCCTTGAATAGTTTATAAATAGTCCATATAAAACTGCCCATTACCTTTTCATACATTTAACCTCGTTTGTGAAAATTGACGCTGCCTCAAACCTCCGGGCCTTTCAGCAGCTAAAGGAAACTCTTTAAACTTAAACGTATATGACAGGAAAAATCAGCAAATCCTAATGTTCAAACCCCAAGGGGGCAGCCTGCACACAGATGAAAATATGACCATGCACAAACACAGATTTTGCTGCGTGACACTGGGCCTAGAGGAGAAAACCAAAGGCAGCGCCAGAGATTGCACTCACAGAGGTAAGAGGACCCAGAGCCCAAGGGCATCCACACTCAATCAGAAACTCGAAATCCTGCCATTGTCTCAGACCACAGCCTAAGACCGAGAGTGCATGCATCGCGGCACATTTTTGTTAATTCACATGGACTTAGTAATGCATTTCACTAACTCTGCCGTCAGACGTTGAGGCAGCAGGTGAAACAAGTTAGTTTTAGGAGTCTAGCCAAGGGCCATTTGCTCCTTTGTGAGTGGGTTCTAAGAAGGCCAAAGCCAGAATATGAAGACAGATCATTATCTGGGCAGTGGATACAGGGCCAAACCGCCCCACAAAGGGGTACCATTGACCGCACAGGAAACTAGATGAGAGACAACATGTGGTTAATACAGACCCATTACTATTAGGAGAAAAACAGCCACAAGCCCCAATGCTGATGGTGGTTGAAACGTTTCGTATTCAGAGAATGGCTTGTGAATTGGTTTGGCTACATGCTTGACCAAGGGGCCTGCCATGCAAAATTCATCTAAAGACTAATTTGCTTCTTAGGTAAGGGGCAAACAATAGTAGCAATTACATTCAAACTGAAATGCAATTTATTTGGTTCCTCTTGTTTCCTAACTGCTAATGGAATGACACGACATAGCTTCCAGTTCTCATCAAGATGAATTAGGGCAAGTCAGAAGCTGTTTCAGGCTCACAGAGTGCCTTTGTGATGTGGTATAACAGGCGTCTGCTGGGAGAGAATGGCACTAAGAAATGCCTCCTGAAGTTAAGGGTGTAGAATGCCTCGTTCATTCCTTTGTTTGTTCAAGAAGGCTTCATTGAACTCTTCCCACAAGGTGTGAGGGTCACCAAGACACCCACAACACTGTGCCTTTTAGGCCCCCTCATTGATAGTGTCATTGATTCTTCTTTGTTGTTGTTGTCGTCGTCATCATCATCATCATCATCATCATCATCATCATCATGTAAATAAAGGCTCCACACAACAAATACAGTTCCACACTTGCATTGCTATTCATTTCTGGATGAGGATTCTCATTTCAGTGACTATAGGAGAAACAGGATTGCCAGCCACACTTTCCTCAGATGGAGCCAAGCAACTCATTCTACCCTGCCCTGGGCTGTGAACCTGTGAATCCTGCAGGTTGAAAACTCAAAAGAAGTTAACACTCAACCTTTCAACTGTCTCTTCTCTTGCCAGGACAGTTGAGGAGGCCTCGTGACGAGATGGCAGAGCTACAGGATCCCTTGATTGTCGAGTTACAGTGTGATGGATGGACACCTGGGCGGGTCACTCAGCCCATAATGGACTTCCTGAGTGAGGAGCAGACCTTCGTGGTATTACGTCATTGACACTTGGGGGGCTATTTTTTTTTTTTTACTGCAGTGTAACATAACTTATCCTGCCTAGTACTATTTATTGATAAATGCTTATTTCGCTTAAGACTTTAGAGGAGACAAGAAGTCACCCACTCTGTAGAAATGGAAGGGCCTTTACAAATATATCTCCCAATGGAAAAAAATCAACTTCTCCCCCTGGGTCTTTTCCTCTCAAGCAACCTGGCCACACTGACTCTTCCCAGGAGGTCAGACTGTAACAGCTGCTGTCTCCCTCAGGTCTGGTTTCTTGGGGCACCCAAATTCCTCCAGGCATTCTGGCCTCAGTTTAGTGCAGGCAATATTGGGATTTGCCAAGCACAACCCTGTTACCAAGAAATGAAACTAAAATAAACTAAGCGCAAATGTATAGAAACAGATGGGTTTGCCAAGTGTAGATTTCTAATAAAAGTGTATTTGATCCTCCTCTTCCAAAGCATTGGCAGATGTTTTGCGGCGCTATGTCCCGCACCTATTTAGCGAAGGCGTACTAAAGCAGGAAGGGGCCATCAGAAACACCTCACGACGTGGTCGGATGCTAGCTTTGTTTATTCCTTCCCACCCCAAATGACAACACAGAAAAACACTCCCTTCTACGGAACAATCATATTGCTTATGAGCAATACAACTTTTGAAGAGCAATAGTCTCATCAATAATTAATTTGTGATTTTAGAGCACTTTGCATGTTTGAAGTAATAACCATGGCATCGTGAACGATAATACTCACCATCAGATTTTAAGCCTATTCATGCGCAGAGGAGGGTAAGGAAGTTCTTTATAATTGTAAATTATTCCTAAGCTCTAGAAAATTCAGTTCACCCTGATAAACATTACTTAATTTCAAATCCTTCTATTAAAATATATCATTGTTGGGGCAACAAGCTCCCCATTTAATTGCCAGTTCTTTCAAAATAGAACTATATGGAATCTTACTTGGGTGAGAGAAAAGTGACCGCAGGTGGGAAGTTAATGCTTTCAGGGTACGGTTTAACTCCCTGGGAGAAGTAACTCATATATATTTCTAGTTTAAAAAATCAAGCGCCTTTCTTCTTGAGTGTACTATGGCTTAATCTTCTCTAAACACGGGGGTGTGGTGCACTGGTTAAGAGTGGGGATTCTGCAGTTAGGTTCATGGATTTTAACTCTCCCTCTGCCACTTAACTAGCCATGTGACCTTGACCATGTTCTTTAACCCTCCTGGGCCCCATCTTACCTGTAAAATGAAGATTACAATGGTCCATCCTTAAAGCAGGACTCTACATAGCACGCGCAATCAAGGGCTTGTTGACTAAAAACACATTCACAAACCAGCTATGAAATAGGAAAATGGTGAAAAATACCAATTCTGGATTCTCCACGACACACCAAACTTGAATGCAGAAAAGTTTCTCACGCCAACCCCCATAAATAGTCACAAAAAAATAATGGGTATAGGAACTGGCTGTTGGAAGAACTCAAATTCTGAGGACTCAGACTTTGGGTAATTATGTGAAGGTGAATTATTCCCTCAAATATGCCAATGTTGGGCTAAAGGTTGTCCAGGGCTCTGGAGGTCTGCAGGAGCCCAGGGAGCCCAGCACAGGTGCCCGACCAGAGCGGGCATGGGGAGTGCAGGTGCGCTCTCCCACACGGGCAGCTGCGGAGTTCAGAAAGTTCTGACAACCGAATGTTGCTCATCTGTTTGTTTTTAGTACGTGCAGAGCAAACTTGCTCGGCATCCAAACCCCCGTGGAACAGAGGCGAGGCCATTTGGAGTCTTTATTTCCCCGTCTCAGTGTGAATCTTCCTGTGTCTCACTACAGAAATGATGATGCGTTTGTTATGGGTGCTTCCCCAGGCCTCGCTGGGGTGTTGTGTGATTTATGCCCTATGGTCTCTTCCTAGAATCTGGATCCCATCTGGCCCCAACAATTTCAGATAAGAGACTGTGGACCCGAACTTTCCTCCATGTGACGATTTCTGTTTGGAATGTTTGGAAACAGGAAGGCTGTCCACAACGCTAGGCTGCTCCGCTGTCTCTAGGGTTGAGATGTGAGTTCCACGGAATCTTCTCTCTCGCCTCCTCAAGGCCAGAAGGGAAAAGAATGGAGCCTTGGAGAGGGGGGGAAGGGGAGGCTTTGACAAAATATTAGAATTGTTCTGGGAAGTCTTTTCTCCCAGGAAACTGCTGCTGGCAAGTCTGCTGTGAAGATTTAAAGGGGCGGCTGGGTGGGGGTGGAGACCAGGATGCAGAGGCTCAGCAGCAAAGTATTCCCTCTCAGTAGGCCAGAGCTGTGAGTTAGCCCTAAGGAGAAAGAAGGCTGCTCCAGGCAGAAGCCTGAGGACTTTGGCAGACGTGACTTCACAGAGTTCTAACAGGAAGGCTGTGCCGCTGCCCAAGCCAGGTTTGTGTTTGAGTCTGAACACTGCAGTTTTCTTTAGTCTCACTCACCTTGCTTACTTTAAGGTCCCAGAAGGCAACCAAATTAAGGTCAGGGGCAGCCAGATCCTCCTGCTCATCACTGAGATTTGAATTCTGTGATCACTCATCATTATTAGGGGTTAACTAGATAGCTTCTAAGCTTCTCACCTATAAACTCACAACCCCAACAAAACAGTATACCTAGATGACCCCAGGGCCACTGCCACCTCTTGAAACCAAGATGATTAAGGCTCAGAGCCCCAGATCCACAGCCTGTAGAAGCCAGAACCCTTCGGACAGCATCTACGGATCCTGCTAGAGAAGGCCTGTCTTTCCCATGATGACCTCCTCCCCATGTGTTGCATCTGCCCTGCAACCAGAACCTACATGTGGAACTTAGTGCCTGCTCGCAGAACACACTCTCACGTGGAGCAAACTGAGTATGTGGTGGACTTCTGCCAAGATGTGGAGGTGGGCAAGGAGGGTGTTTATTTACACTGCTGTAAGCTCAAACAAGTTCGACTGAATATTAGACACTGCTGTGCATGAAAAATGAAACCATTGCCCTGATTGGTGTGGCTCAGTTAGTTGGCTGGGCATTGTCCCACTAAGTGAAAGGTCACCAGATCGATTCCTGGTTGGAGTTCATGTCTAGGCTGCATGTCTGATCCCCGGCTGGGGCCTGGACAAGAGGCAGCTGATCGATGTTTCTCCCCCTCTCTTTCTCCTTCCCTTCCCTTCTCTATGGAATAAAATAAAATACAATAAAATAACAAAGTAAAATAAAACCACCCCTTCAATCATAGGGACATATTTGGCTGGTCCTCTTTATCTTACTAATGACCATAGCCCAGCACTGTCCAACAGAAAAATAATACACATACGCAATTCAATATTTTCTAGTGGCTGCATTTCAAATTAACTTATTAATGTTTATTATTTACTAACTTATGAATACAATTACTGATATTTTCTTTAATTCAGTATTATTATTGGGAATACTAGAATTTCAACATAGATAAATAATTCAAAAATGTTAATGAGGCCTTTTACACAGCTTTTCATAATGAGGCCTTCAACACAATGTACTTCACACTTAGAGGCACCTCAATGGCTCAAGTGGACTTGACCCATTCGAGTGCTCAGCGGTCCCACGTGGCTGTGGCTGCCTTGTTGTGGGGCACAGGTCTAGCCGGGTCTTCCGTCCACTCCCACCTCTCCTCCTGACCCCCTTGTTACCACCCCAGGGAATTCTGAATTCCTCTTGATTATATGAAGGCCTTCCCTGGTTTCTGCTCCTACACCCAGGGCTATTTCTGCTTAGTCAACTTCTATTTAAAAAGAGCCACATTTCTTAGAAGTTGGCTGTTTCAAGAGCAGCTTCTTTTCTCCCCTGACCTTAGAAACTAATTAGCATCACCATCTCACAGAGAGGGGAGCTTAAGTCCAAAAGTGAAAGATTTCTCATGGATATACAATCAGGCTATGGCAAGACCAGGTGAGTCCCTGACAAGGTTTTGCTTGTCAGTCGTGAATTTGCCAGATCGGGCAACTGAAGTTGCTTAGAAAGAAAATCAAGTGCGTTGCACTTACCACTGTGCTTCCAAATGCTTAAGGGAAATTAGGATTTAATGTAGATGACACTAACAGCTCGAGGGGAATTCAGTCCTTTCAACCTGAGTCCATCAAAAACTGATCCAGGTGGGTGCTTCCTCTTATTTTATACAAAATGTATGACATTTATCAACAATTAGATTCATAACATAAACTTCAAGGTTTTGGGAAACTGGATCTTTATATGTGTAATTTTAATTTAAACCCCCAGGTCTGTTGTGTGGCTCGAAGCAGGGGACAGGTTCTTGGCACCTTGTGTCCATGACAGTCCCCCACTGAGCCTCTATACAACTGAGTTTGTCCAGGAAGGTCACAGTCAGGAAGTTTCCAGCATGAATGACAGCTTGGTGATGCCACAGGATGGTAAGGAGAGGGGCCTCTGGGGCGGGGAGGACAGGTGGAGCAGAAGGAGGTTGGCTACTCAACCCCCTTCATTCAACCTGGACGGGGCTGGAGTCCAGAGAACGGAAACAGGCTTTTATCGAAAGCACCCTTTCTACGTGTGCTTAGAGTGGTCCTTGTTCTCAGAGCTCATTTGTGGGCGCCCTGTCTTCTGCTCTTGAGGACACTCATTAGCATCAGCTGCTGTTGGCAGCTCACGCTCTAAGGGGTTCGGTGACATGCTGTCTTCATCCACCCAGGCTGCTGTAACAAAAATACCATAGCCAGGCTGGGCCAAACAACAAACGTTTATTTCTCAGAGTTCTGGAGGCTGGGAAGTTCAAGATCACGGTACTGGCAGACCTGGTGTCTGCTGAGAGCTCACTTCCTGGTACATAGACACCATCTTCTGGCTGTGCCCTCACGTGGTGGAAGGAATAAGGGGGCTCTCTGGGGGTCTTATTTACAAGGGCACTAATCCTGTTCACAACAGCTCCACCCTCCTGACCTAATCACTTCTTCAAGGCCCCACCTCCTGATACCATCACACTGGGAGTGAGGCTTCAACACATACATTTGGGGGATGGAGACCTTCAATCTATAACACGCACTCAAGGCTCAGGACCACAGGCAGCAGAACCTGAGCTGAGATCCCTGCCCCTTGCTCTTGGTTCCCATGGCACCAGCACATTGCACTGTCCGTAGAAGCAAAGCCCAACTTTACTTGAAAAGCAGAGGGTCCCATCTAGCAAACCAAACGAATCCATAAGCACATATCACGTGGGTGTCTTGAGCTAAGGCCTGAAAACTGCTTGACAAGGCTTCAGCGCTGTTATTCAATGAATGTGACTATTGTTTCTCTCAGCGGATTTCATTTTAATGACACAGCACTGTCCCCAGCAGGAGACTGTCTGGTGAGTGCCAGGAGGGCCAACAGTATTTAAATCACATTAGACATTGTAGGGAGTCCAAGATGGAAGGATTCACTCATGAAAGTTTTGCTAGATGACTGTCTTACCATTACTAATCTCTATCAAAGCAAGGCTTCTTCATAGTGATCCAGGGTCCTGCCCCCACAGATAAAACTCCACTTTGGGGGGAGTGGGGGTACAGCAATAGTAAAAGATATTTAACAGATGCTTCATGAAATAAGAAGCAGAAAAGAAAATACATCAGAGAAGCAGTTAACCCATTTATATTTATGTTTGTTTCAAACCAATTGTAATTAGGAGACAAAACAGAAGATTAATAAATCAGACCCATTATCAGCTGTCATCTTAGTCATCAAGCCATATGCCCATTGGGCTTCTATGATACCAGCTGAACACAGGAACCGGGGTGAGAATGAGGAATGTCACCGGGCTGGGGGACGTGGTTTTTCTCCCCACTAGAGCTAACTCTGTCATTTATCTGAGTGATAAAAACAATAATGTTATACGTAATGTTAGCAAATTTCAGCAAATAAAATACAGGACACTCAGTTACATTTAAATTGCAGATAAAAATGAATAATTTTTTAGTATAAGCAGATCCCAAATATTGCATGGGACATAATGCAATATTTAGGACATACCTATACTAAAATTTGTTATTTAAAAATATTTGTTTTATATTACATTCAAATGTCACCAGGTGCACTAGATTTCATCTGGCAATTCTACTTGTGTGTTCCTTGGGCATATATGCCTAATACACATTTCGTGAGTTAGCATTAACAGAAAATTAATAACAAGTGTAGCACAGACATGGTCTTTTTTCTCTTTTTAAGACTTTATTTATTTATTTTTAGAGAGTGGGAAAGGGAGAGAGAAAGAGAGGGAGAGAAACATCGACTGGCCACCTCTCGCACGTGCACTGACCAGAGACTGACCAGGGGGTCGAACTGTAACTCCCGCACATGCCCTGACCAGGAACGGGACCCATGAGCTTTCACTTTGCGGAATGATGTGTAACCAACTGAGCCACACCGGTCAGGGCCAGACATAGTTTTCTGTAGCCAGCATTTCACAGTGAAATAAAGATTTACTTAATTTAACTAATAAAATTTCCATCTTAGAAAAGGATATGGAGGCACCCGCCCAAGGTCACCCAGCTAAAATGCTGCGGAGTTAGGATCCAGACCCAGGTCCGCAGAGTGCAAGCCCGCTCTTCACCATGACCTTGCATCACCTTTCAGACATCGAGCCTGAAACCATGCAGAAAACCACTGCTTTAAAAAAAATTCTGGTAAAACAGATACAAGATTTATCACCTTGAGCGCTTTTCGGGTGCAGTTCAGCGGCGTTGAGTGCATTCGCATTGCTGTGCGCCCAGTCTTCCGGGTCTTGCAAAACCGAAACCCTGTTCCCATTGGACACCTCCCCACTGCCCCTCCCCCAGCCGTCGGCCACCACCATTCCACTTTCTGTTTTTATGAATTTTACTCTTCTTAGGTCCCTCAGATAAGTGGAATCACACAATGTTTTTCTGTTTAGTACTGCTTTATTCACTCAGGCTAACGTCCCCAGAGTTCACCCATGTTACAGCGTGTGTCAGAATTTCCGTCTTTGTAAAGGCTGAATAATGTCCCATTGTGTGTATACATAACATTGTGTTTATCTATTCATCTGTCCATGGACACTTGGGTTGCTTCCACATTTTGCCTTTTGTGACTAATACCGCTACAACATGGGGGCACAAAGATCTGTTTCAATCCTTTTGGGTGTGTACTCAGAAGTGAAACTACTGAATCACTTGGTAATTCTATTTTAGTTCTCTGAGACATTGCCGCACTGTCTCCCACACCAGCTGCAGCCTCTGACACTCCCACCAACGGTGCACACGAGTTCCAATTTCTCCACACCCTCATCATCACTTGTTATTTTCTGGGGTTTTTTTGTTTGTTTGTTTGTTTGATATTATCCCTCATAACGGATGTGAGGAATCATTGCTTTCTGTTTCCCTGATAAAATAAAATAAAAATCAATCTATCTATGTATATGTATACTTTACTGATTCAGCTATTGGATTTGCTGGAATCTGCAGACTACTTGACTAAGTTATTCTATTTGCCAACATAATTGGTACTAAGATCGGTTGTCACTAACAACAATGACCCACACGCACTGAGCACCTGCCGGAGGCCAGGCATCACGCTGAGTGCGCCGTGGCTGTTCCCTTGTCCAGCCCTCACTCCAACCCTGCAAGGCAGAGGCCGACTATCACTGTTGCCTTGTGACAGGTGAGGAAAAAGATGCTTGAAGAGAGTTAAAGATCTTGTCCAACGTACCTCGGCTTGTAAATCAAGGATTTATTTATTTTTTAAATTTAATTTTATTTAATTGTTGTTCTTGCACAGTTTTCTGTCTTCTACTCCCATCCCAGCCCATCACCCCAGCCCTCCCCAGCTCCCTCCCATTTCCACCCTCCCTAGTTTTTGTCCATATGTCTTTCATACTTGTTGCTCCAAACCCTTCCCCTTTCCCCTGAAATTCCCTCCCCTCTCCTCTCTGGTGACTGTCAGCCTGTTCTCAATTTCAGTGTCTTTGGTTATATTATGCTTGTTTGTTTGTTTTGTTGATTTAAATCCAAGTAACCCGGCTCCTACCCTTTGCCCCATCTTTTCGTGGATCTGCATGAGAAAAGCACCTTCAGAATCAAGTTGACCCGTCGGAATAACTATGTGTAATTACTTGGGGGAGCTGCTGCGACAATGTTTTATATCTGTATTGTCCAAAATGCTGGCTACAGATAAATATTTAATTTAAAATAATTAAAATTAAATAAAATTTCAGTTCCTTGAGTCTGTTCCAGACTTTCCAGTGGTCAGTATGTATCTAGTATTGGGTAGCACCAAGTGAGAATATTTTAATCACTACAAAAAGTTCTATTTAGATAGAGCTAGTCTGCAGTCTCTGGAAAGGCTACTACTAGGCAACTGCAGTTATGTGCTAGGAGATCAGAGAGGGGAGAATGGTATTCCCACTTAAAAATGATTTATTGAAACAGCCAATTCAGTATACTAGGTGATTTAATTAATGCCTGTGTCTATAACCATCACAGAGATGTGAGAAGAGAGCGGAATTAACAATTAATGGTCTGCCTGTACTGTTCAGAAAGGTAGAAATATGATCAAAACAATGAAAAGAAAAAGGAAATTAGGTATACTCTAGAGAAAAATGATTTTGAAAATCTAGTGTTACTTTTAAGGAAAAAATAAAAGGCAGAAGCGGCGGTATTACGAAACTTCTCTGCAGAATCTCCCTGCCTCTGGCTGCGGTGACTAAGGCCTGTGCCCAAGCCCCAGCTCCACACTGACCTGTGTGACATTGGGCCAGTTACTTAATCTCTCTTGCTGAGGTTCTTTCTGCTGTAGAGTGAGAAAAATCACGTAAAGCACGTAGATACGTATCTAGCAAATAGCGAGCATTCAACACATACTACTTATTATTATTACAAGAGGGCGACATAATATCACACATAAGAGCAATTTGTGCCTAAAACCCTCCGGGTGATGTCTCGCTGCCTACAGAATAAGCCCCAAGACCCTCAGTGCGGCCCACGGGGCACAAGTCCGTTCTGTATCTACTGGGCAGGCTTTCCCTCTCAGGGATCCCCTTGAGCCTCAGCTTTGTGGACATCACACCGCTTACAGTATTTCCAAACACCACGTCATTTTCTATTTCCACAGCTCGCTCATGCCATTGTCTGTCTGGAAGCCCCCTCCGGCGTCCTGGGCCCAGTTGACATGTACCAGTCTTCTCAGATGCAAAGGAGTTGGGTTAGGAGCCTCTCCTATGGACGTCCATTGCTTCTTTCCTACCGCTTAACATTGAAATCATCTGTTTAGATGTCTTTCTCCACCAACAAGTAGAAGACACTTAATATGTGCTAGATCCTGCTCTGTGCTTTGAGAGTATAAGGAGGAATGAAAATATGGTCCCTGCCCCCACTAAACAGAGTTTGGAAGCAGGGAGAGATCAGATCTCCGGTGCCCCTTTGTATCCTCAAATCACAGCACACGCTAGGCACATAGTAGGTGCTTAAAAATGTCAAACTAGCCTGAAACTGAGATGTAGAGAAAGGACAGCCTAGCTCAGTACTGAACTTCCTCTTAACATGTGTTTTGCTTTGTGTTTTTAAAGGAGGAATTGAAATGAATGAGCAGGGCAGATTCTAGCTAAAATTACGTAATGTCTCTTAGGCACACGCTCCCACCCTTTAAGCTCTCTGTCGTACTTCATGAGGCCACCACACCTCAGATGCCTGCTCCTGTGTCAGCTGCCCACGGGATCCTGGCCTCCCTCCGTCACTGCATTGCCTGCCTTCTGTTGCAAAGCAATGGCTAGAAATGGTTTTATTAAATAAATTTAAATACATTCATTTCAGATTAAACAAAAATTTTATTAACGCTTTAGAGCCTAAATGTTAGCCTGTGTTCCCTTTTCTACAGGGGCAGCCTCTCTGACAGAGAAATCCCCCCGTGGAATTCTCCTCTCACACAGAGCACGGAGCTGCCGGGGTATGCAGCTGGCGCTCCCGCAGCAGAAAACGAGCCCTTTGCCCACGCAGAAGCAGTAGCTAGACTACAGCAAATTTCTGTGAGAAGTACTTGAGAGTCTTGATGATTTCCAGTTAATATGGTTAATATAAAGAGAAACTGATTGAAGAGATAAGCTCCTTAAAGACAATTCACTTAAGAGGAAGTTTTAATGCTGCCAATAGAAATTGTCAGCCATATGGAAAGACAAACCTATATGGAAAAACATTCTGGGAGTTAGTGGAATCTTTCAGGATCTTCAATTACAGCTAATTTGTGTTTTTCCTGGATGGGCATTAGCAGGCCAGTTTATGTATGTAATATTATTTCACGTTATACTGGATAATATCTTCTGACTAACATAATTCAGGAGCTCAGTCCCACAGATATTTCAGGTAATGACTTAGTCATGAGGATAATAACCTCATGACACCCACCTCGGGGTTTTTCCAATATACGGCCGAATATAAGCGGGAATAACAAGTGTGTGCCCTGTTGGATGAAGATACATAACTGCTCCCCACTGCACTATGAATTTCAGGAAGACAGAGCCTGGGGCCCATTCATCTCTGAATCTATAAAGCCCAATGTGGTGCTTGGCCCAGGGAAAGAACCCAGAACATCTTGCTGAATGGGAGAAGGATGAAGGCCACTACAGAAAGAGAGAAATAAAATGGGACCAAGAATTATCTCAGGCCCTTGAGGGGCCATAGATGGCCCCTGTCCAGGGACGTAAAGAGAAAGTTAGGGCACAGTAAGTGGTATCGTCCCAGCCAACCAACTATAAATGGAATTCCCTTTGGCCAAAAGGTACAGCAGTTGAATTAAATCGGTTTGACTAAGAACTCTGTTGTTTCATTTAATTTTCACTTTAGAAATTGCCCTTTCTGATTGTCCATAACTTTCTAAAATTTCAAAGTTTTGGCTAGTTTTCTCTTCTGGCTATCAGTCCTGAGGCAACTTTAGAAAGGTTGAGAAAGAACTCTCATGTTTTTAATTTGGTAAAAATTAAATCCTCATCATTTCCTCCCTTCCAATAAGACACAAAATAGAAACAAAGTAGAGAACCAAATATCTTCCCAGGGTGAATTAATACAAATTGGGGGTTCAAGTTAGGAAATGCTAATTACTCTCTCAGAATCTTCCAAAAATGATATTTTTGTTACAAATTCTTCTTTGCCATTTCACACAAGCATAATGCCACTTTACCTTTAAACAACCGAAAGCTCCGGTGTTAAATTACATTTTCCTTCAAGGAGGATATAATTTCATATCAGCACAGCATTTTCAGGCTCACCAACCCTTGCAGTTATGATCTTCCTTACAGAGCAGAAACTGCAGAGTGAAGAGGGAAGGCCCGCTAAAGGTCAGGAAAGCAATTGGGTAAAGTAAAGGGACCTGGACGCTCCGCTGCGAGAGAGTGCCGTTGGCTGCGCTTTGCATTATTAATTGGTGTCCTGCCTGGGGAGCAGGTACTGTGGTCCAAACTTGGACTTCTGCATTGCTTCCATTTGGAGTTCAATTTTGTCTCTTCATCTTTGCTGGCATTGGCCCTGAGCTTGCTTTTTTATGGCTGGCTCCCTCAGACAATAAAAGTAACCATTTGCAGAGTCAAACAACAGGAGTGGTTTTTAGGAAACCAGCAGCCAAACATCCACCGCCCTGGCTTCCTGCCGGGTAATGAATGGGTGGCTGCTGTGGTGGTGATCCTGGGTGAGGGCGGCGTGGCTACACTCAGGATTCCCAACTACCGCCCCGCTGGCCCAGCGAGTTAAGGAATGTCTAGGTTGAGAGCAATAACGAAGGTGACTGGGCAAGAGCAGACCCTGCGCTAAGTTGCTACATTCAAAGTTGCCATAGAAACCCTGTCTGAATGTCCTCACTTCTGCAGAATTGATTTGATGTTTAAATGTTAATATGCCTTCCTACATTTAACGATGTATAAAATAGAAGGCAGATGAACATGGAAGAAAGAAAACATCCCCCAGTGTCTGAAATTCTTAAGAACTGAATACTTTCCCAACGCTAAGTCATCCTTTTAAACCCGTGACCCCGAAGAGGTAGCGTGGGGAGCCAGGACTGTGAGCTGTTCAGGGGCTTTTATGCCTTTACGTCAAATGCCGCCCTCTGGAAGGCACTGCTGTGATTCAACGAGCCCAGCTTGTGCTTGAAGCCAAATGAAATGCAAAGTTGCCTTTTCAATAGCAAACCTCACGGAGGAAGTGCCAGTTAGCAATTGTGAGAAGTTTCAGCTACTGTATTTTCACATATTCAATTTTACCACTAAAGGTCCGTGAGAAAACATTGGGAGGCCCTGTAAAGCTGGTTGCATTATCAATCAGTCTATAGCATGTTTTAAATAAATATTTCTATTCAATGTAACAAAAACCGCCAGTTGTATTGCTTGCACCTAAATTATCATCATCATTGCAAAGCAGATGCAGAACGCAAGACGAGGCAGACAATCAGCACTGTAATTTGCCCAGTAACATTGTTTTAGATCTAATTAGTGCTTATGCAGATCCTTTACAAAAATGTGAAAACTGCACCAGGATGTAATTGTTTAATGAATTTAGTGCAAAGCACATCAGCATCAATTCCATTTTCGCTGAAAAAACCAAGTTCAACTGCTATTTGCTCCAGAGCCAAAACATTGTGAATTGTGCCCACTGCGTCCTAGCCCTGCTCTGCTGGCTTGGATATTTCAAATAAATACTACAAAGTTAAAGCCTCCAGCTGCAGACCAGCCCATCTGTAGATGTTTGTTATATTTGGCAGTATTGTAGAATGATTGTGCCTTCCTGCTGGAAAAAAAGAAAAAAGAGAGAGGGAAAAAAACAAGGTTCTGTCAGCAAAAAAAAAAAAAAAAAAGTAAAAGTTTGAAATATGCATCACCCAGCGAAAGTAAAGTCTCAAATCCGAGTCTAGTTTAGCTAGCGGTGAACTTTAAACACCTGTTCTCACAGAGCCTACCATGGAACCCCAAGGACATCCTCTGTCCCTGTTCTCCCCAGCCTTTCACGTCTGCTTGCATCACAGAAAATGGGATTGGAACTACAAATGTGATGAGAACGGAATTTGGGTCATTTCTTTAACTTGTCAGGAATTGTAGTAGTCGCTTTTTGTGATCAGTGGTTGTCTTTATGGTGTTTATTTTTATTTCTTTCCTGTGGTGAAAAGCACAGAACATAAACTTTACCATCTTAACCTTTTTTAAGTGCACAGTAGAGTTGGTTCCAGCCACATCGGTGTGCAGATCTCTAAAATGTCTGTTAGGGGAATGGGGAGTTGTTCAGCGGGTGTAGAATTTCAGGTTGTGATTGGTGTTTAAATATAAAAATCCCTAACTTCTATAAGAAGAGATGAGTTAGTTGTGGATGTTTACATGATTGGCTGGAAAGGTAATTTTTGAAAAAAAATCTGTTCTGGCTTCTGCTTTTTTGGTGTGGCGCGGATGAGCTGCCAAACCAAAGCTGTCTGTTCTAAATGACTGCGGTACACACGGCAGAAGTTTGGGGAGGGCGGGGTTGGGGGGGTGCGGTATGGAGATGTTTGGGCCTGAGCTAGAAGAATTTTGTAAGGTGACAAACTGCAAATACCATTCTTCCTCATCGCCCTGCATGTTCCAATTGAGGCTGCAACAACCGTGAGAAGCTTACGTCTATGCTCTGATGGAACCAGGAATGTGTTTGATCTGTTTCTGTTGGTGATCTGTTGGGGATCCAGTCTCAGGCTGACTGCATTAAGGATCCTCAAGAAAATGACTCTGAGGAGGCCAAGATGTGCCTGCAGGAAGTTTGGGGGTTGGAGAGTATCATGGGGACCCACACCTGTGAGGAACAAGACTTTTGGTGCAGTGACAACAGAGACCTCAGCCAACCACGGGATGCTCTGAAGCTGAGGTGAGCTTTCCGAGTTGGGAGGAATTGAGGTGAGGGTGCTGGGCATTTTCACCCCTACATCAACCAGGCACCAGGTGCAGGCTGCCCCTGGTGGGGGGGTCACGTAGGCCTGGGCGAGGCTGCCCCCTGTGACTGACTGAGGCTTGGGAAGCAAGGGCCTGGGTACTGAGCCCAGGGTCTTGTTGGTGATCAGCAAAGGGGCTCCAGTCCAGTCCTTACATACCTGGATCCACTTTGTGTACTAACATTACCCCATCTGGGAACTGTGCCTCCAGGATTGCCATGGGCCACTTTCCCTCCAGAAACTTCAAGAGGAAGATTAGTGTGATGAACAATACCCGCCAAGGTTGTCACCAGTTTGGGGACTGCAATCACTCATCTCCGCCAGCGCCCCCCCAACCCCCGTTCTAAATTTCCCTCCCTCTCAGCTAGCACCTCTGTTAACACAGATGGCTTACCTGGAGGGGCGAACCTGAGCCACATCCTTTGCCCCGGTCACTCTGCGCTTCTCAAGGCTGTGCTGCTGTTCTTGTCTGTTTATCATCAGAATTTGCCATCAACAGACACTGACCGACATCACCTGGGTGGCAAGCAAGTTCTCCCCTGACCCACTGCATGACAGCGACCCTACTTTCTCGATGATCAGGCAATTCCTCCTGCCAGGTTGCAAGTCCTTTCCTTGCCTGGTAGCCTCTGGGCATGAGGATGCTGGAAAACGCATCGGCAGGTACAGTCCAAGTTCGGTGAGACTCTGGCTCTTCCCCCTGGTGGAAGCACTCCTCTGCTTGGAACCCAGACCTCTCTCCCTAGAATCCAGCAGGGGAGGGAGAGCAAGTACCGGCTCCCCAAGTGAGCCACTGGCGGCGGTAGTAGCTGGCGCTCTTCCCCTTTCACCCTCTGGTTCCGCACCTGTGCATTCTGCCTCCTAGGAACACAGTGCCATGTAATGGTCATTGACTTTGGGTCCTACCGGGTGGTGTCCCATACTTCCGAGGAATCGTCTTCAGGCCAGGGGCTCAACTGTTCCTTTTTAAGCCCGTTACATCTCTCCCTCAGGACCAGTGCAGCTCATGGTCAAATGCTTCTCACTGCATCTCCTTTGCTGTACTGGATCGAGTGGTCCAGTGCTACGTTACGTGGACTCGTGTCCGTGGGACAAACACTCTGTACGTAGGCCTTCAGAGAGTAGTGTAGGCCACACAGCAGGAAGGCTAACCCCCACCCAGAATATGTGTCAATCCTAATCAAGATAAATCACTTCCCTTCAGGGGTGGGAAGGGTGCAGTGTAATTAAGTTCCCACTAAGTGGCTGCTTGGTCTCTCTGAGGGATGCTGTTTCAACTGGGCTCAGCATTTGTCTCTGCGGTTCGCAGGGTGGACAGTCCGTGGTGGTGATGACTCACTGAGCCAGCCCCGAGGAGTGGGGCGAGCCCGGACTGGGGAGCCGGTACATAGGCTCCATCCCTGTGGTAGCGACTACTGTGTTTGTGCATCACTTCCGTCAGCCCTGGAGAAGCTGATAACAGAGGCTGGCTGACTGTGACTGGCGAATCCTTTGGGTTTTGGTTGTTTAGTGTCCCTTCTGCAGTAGACACTCTCTGATGGGCCTGAGAAAGTGATACAAAGGACTCCCTCTGCTCTTTGTGCCTGCCCCCACATTCTACCCATAGGCCCCTTCCCCAGAGTCCTTGTCCCTGTTGTTTCTAGTCTTGCTCCTTCCGGGCCTCTGGATTAACCTTTAGTCTCTACGTGGGCCCTTTCTTTTCCCTCAGAAGTAAATGACCAGGCCCATAGTCCAAAGCTCCTCCAATGGTGGAGGATTTCCCCTTACCTGTCTCAGGAGGGGCTACAATGGAGTTGCTGTCTATTTTTGGCTTGCACCACAAGCTGATCTGACCCTTCCATTTTTGTTCTTCTGTTAGCTGATCAGTAAGGGGCCATGCAGTACTCATGTGCATACACGTGGTCACCATAGAGGTGAGCTGAGGCAAGAGGAGTTGGTGTGACTGTGGTGGGTGACGTGCGTGGGCCGCCTGCTCAGGAAGCGAAGCTCGTTTGTGCCCTCTTGCTCTCCTCACGCCCATCTTTGCAGACACACCACTTCCGTCTTATGACAGCTTGTGCGTCGGCCTGCCTGACCTTATTATGACTTGGTGGGTCAGACAAAACCCAGGTAATCATGAGCTGTTCTGGCCACGTGGCCACTCAAGTTCCCATGGTCAGACGCTCCATCTCAACCAAGGCCCATTAGCCTGCCAGGAGCTATTTTTTTTTCAAATGCTCTATAATTCTCTGCTGTAGATGGTATGCTCTTGCTCCAGAACCCTAGGGACATTGTGAATCTCCTGTTGGGTTTGCCGTAAACTCCAGGAGACATCTTTTCCTACACAGACACTTCTAATAACAGAGATCCTGCTGGTCACACAGTCCAAGCCACAGGGCTGCTTACCTCACGACCTGGACCTAATACAGCGCTCTTTCTGCCATGGCCCTCCTCAGAGCCATCTGGAGGGCATGTGTCACCAAGGTCTCTATGTACTCACTGCATCTGGCTCGTGCGGACCTATTAACTTTATGTCATCGAGTCAGTGGACCAGTGTGATGCTCTTCAAATGTCCAGACAGCCCACGTTCTCTTCAGACTAAATTGCTGTGGAGAGCAGAAGAGTTGGAGGTCTGAGGAGAGATGGTATGTGTACTGTTGTCCCCTCCAAGTCAATGTAATCTGCTTCTGGTGCTCTTTTCTGACAGGGAGGGAAAAGAGCACGTTTGCAAGATCAAGGTCACATCACGCACCTGGACTGGTGGATGGAATGAGGGCTACGATTAGAACCACTACCCCCAGATACTTTAAGTCTTTATGGGTGGCACTGATCTCTACTAGCCTCCCTAGGCTATAATATTGTTTCCATCAAGTATTTTGGCCAGGAAGGGGGCCCAGCTTCAGAGGCCTCCTGTTCGGCCTTTTCTGTTACAATGGTTATTACTCATAGACTCACACACCAAAAATTCAATGTGAGGTTCTGACAATGACCAAGTACGTCATTCCAATTACACGTTCAAAGACTGAAGAAATGATCACTTGGTGGATGCAATGGACCCCAATGAATGAGTCCAGGTCCAGTCTTCCTTTATCACCTGGCCCCCACATGCTCTCTGGTGATTGAACAAGCATGATGTTGCTTCAGATCTTCAGGTATCAATTTGAACTTAGAACTGGTGGCCAGTACTCCTGGAAATGTCTGGCTGTTTTCCTTTCCTCACTGTGTGATTACCTGAGTAAAGTACTATACGTCCTTTTGGGGAGAGATTGGGCAAATCATTATCATAAACAATTGCCATTACCAAGCTTCCTGCATTGGGGTTCTTGCAGTTTTCCATTGACTTTAACCACAGGACATGGTAATACTAAGAGACATCTTAAACTTACTCTTCCTTATTTCTCCTGTGGAGCAGTTATTGAATTTTCCCCTGGTAGTCAGGACCCCAGCCAGCACCCAAACTCCCTTCTTTGCCCTTCTTTGGTTCAGAGGTGCAAGGAGCTGAAGTGGCTGGGTAGCAGCCTTAACATCCAGTTCAATGGAATCATTGTTATGTCTCCTGGTGGAAGCATTCCTCCCTCTGAAACTAAGACCTCTAGGCCAGCAGAGCATAAAGTCATGGGAACAGGAAGCAAAAATTTTGCAAGTAGGTCAGTAAGGGTGTTAGTGAGTGAAGCCTTTCTTATTTCCACCCCTTGGTTCTTGGACCTGGGAATGCTGGCTATTGGAGAAAAAACATGCCATATGCTAGATTCTGATCCAGAGCACAACCAGCTTTCTAGAGAACCTTGGCCCATACCTGAAAGGTACTGCAACTTAGCTGGTCCTGTAACTGAGTCTTTAAAAGGCCAGTCCATTGTTCCATCAAGCTAGCTGCTTTCTGATGGTGGGGACGTGGTGAGACCAGTGAATCCCATTAGCCACACTTGTACTGCTGTGAGGTACGTTCCCTGGTCAGAAGCGATGCTGTGTAGAACACCACGATGGTGGCTAGGGCATTCTATACGTCTGCAGACGGTTGTCTTGGCAGAAACATTGCACATAGAGCAGGCAAACCTGTATCCAAAGGTAGCGTCTATTTCCATAGGGACAAAGCATCTCCCCTTCCCTGATGGGAGACGTCAGTGTCATAAACCTGCCATCAGATATCTGGCTGATCGCCCCAGAGAGTGCTGCCATATTAAGGGCTCAGTGTTGGTCCTGCTGTGGGCAGATTGGGCACCCGGTGACGGCCATGGCCAGGTCTGCCTTGGTGAGTGGAAGTCCATCGTACTGAGCTCATGCATAGCCTTCATTCCTGCCACCATGGCCACGTTGTTCGAGAGCTCGCTGGGTGAGGTAGGGGTGGCTAGGGCAGGAGACTGACTGGTATCCACAGAATGGGTCGTCCCGTCTACTTGATCCTGAAATCACCCTTGGCTGAACACTCACGTGGGACACCAACAACCTTCACATTTTTTTTTTCTTTACTTCTCATCACACACAGCATCGCTTCTGATCAAAGGACTCATTCGCAGGAAGGACACTTCCTGTAGGATCGAAGAGACCACTTCACTCACAAGGAGACTCCCCAGAATTGAGGGGCTCGATGTCACCCGTTGCATTAAGGTCTCCCCACACGTTCCCGTCCCAACTTGCACGGTCCCATTTCCCCCAGCCTGTGCCTTCACTTTAGCAGCAGGTACCCAGCGAGGCTGAGCATTCTCCTTGTGTTGTAATTCAGCCAATGGCAGGATGAGGTCCCATGTTTGGATTTCAGCAGTTTCAACCATGCCGCTGCGGGAGAGAAGCCTCTCCTTCTGGCCGCACACAGACGCTTTCAGGTCATTTATACGGCACTTGAGTTGAGAATTTGAGTCCCTGAGCTCATCCTTTTCTTTCACCACCTTGTTCAGCAACATTAAGAGCCACCAACTAACATCATTATATTCTTAGTTTTCCAAAAATGTTCAGAAGCTACACATACAGAGTTACTTAGCTCCTTGCTTCTTATAAGTGTCAATTAGCAGTATCCAATGCAGATATCTTGCCTATGTCTATAAATAGTTATGTGTTCTCTTTACTACTGGAAATAGTCACTGGCATGTTTAAATCTAATCAGATAAGAGAGTCAGTTCTGGAAACAAGAGAATTAATTCAGAAAACTCATCCTTAAAATTCTGTTCCTCTACAACCACTCCAGGTACCAAAATCTATTCATCAGGGTTCTCCAGAGAAACAGAACCAATAGCATGTATGTATATAGCTATACTTAGGAGGGTATGCGTTATAGGAATTGGTTTACACACTTATGGAGGCTGAAAAGTCCCACAGTCTGCAAACTAGAGAAGCAGGAAGTGGGTGCTGTCGCTCAGTCTGAGTCCCAAGGCCTGGAGCTCCATGAACCTTATAAGTAAGTCCCGGGTCTGGTCCGCCCTTCATACGCTGCCAAGGACGTCCTCTAACTTCCACGCTTTGCCTTAAATTGGTGATTCTCCACTAGTGGCCTTTCATTGCCTTTCTCCAATGCATCGGTGGCACTCAGCAAGAGCTACCTGATGTCTTTGCACTTTTAATTACTAGTCTTCCTCACGCCATAAACTCAAACACCTGAGAACACCCAGGCCACCACTGATAAAACTTGCAACAACTGCCTCAGTACCTGATGTCAGATTATGGATGACCTAATTCCCAAAGCCTTCTGGGTAGGTACAGTTAGACCTGCATCCTGGCACTGCCTTTGGTCAGCTAATGAGTTCTAAGAAACTCATATGCAAGAAATGTATTAAGGAGTGCCCAAGGAACAGCCCCTATGAGGGACCGAGACACAAGCGGGGTCCTCTTTGTCTTACCTTCCCCTCAGCAGTTGGGCCCTGCTGGTTCCTAGCGTTTCTCATCGCTCTAAGTAACCTGAAGTCTTTGTCCTGCACCCTTCGTGGAGGTGACCCAGGCTGCTGTCATTTCTAAATGGGATGCTAGAGTCAGAGATCCCTCTGACTCAGAACGTTCTCCTATCAAACCACATTAGGACGGTTGTCCCCATAGTTTCTCTCTGTCTTTCTCTCTCTCTCCCCTCTTGAATCGGACACACACACACACACACACTTCCACATCCAGTCTCTCCAGCCATCTTTAGCTTCATACCCACACTGTTGCTTCTCTAGGTATTTGGGTAAACAAAAAATAAACATTGCCTCAGAAATGATCATTAGATCATTGTTAGTTTCTTTTTCATATCATCGTTCTTTACTTTTTGTCTACACTGGCGGATAAATGGGAGGAGTAAGAGGTGGCGGGGGCTGGGAGGGGGCAGCGGTTCTATCTCAGTGATTTCCTCAAGTTCACATTCACTCACCGAATACAGCTGACACGCGTTGCTAGAAAATGACATGATGTTCAGTGTCTTCTTCTTCTTTTTTTTTTTTGGCCTCTTGAACAACGTCTCCTAGGAATGGAGCTCTTTTTCTCAGGAGTGTGACCTGGCTTCAAAGTCTGGTGGCTGCGCCTGCTGCGGGGCTCCCCGCCCTCCGACACGGACGCGTGTAGGATCTGGATCTTCAGCGTGCTCCTGTTCGCGCTCATTTCTTGCCTTTTCTTGGGGCAACTGTGGCTTCTGGGAACACTTGTCCTTACTTGAATAGGTAGAAAGTTTACCTATTTTAGTAAGTGTTCTCTAACCACACGTCTAGAAAAGGACTGGGGGACCCAGATGACTAGTTGTAATTATTTGCAAATAAATTATCCCATAACCCATTAGAAACCATGTGGTTACAAGCAGAAAATTGAGCATCTGCACTTAGTGTTTACTCCTGTTGGAGAAACTGAAGTGGACAGGATGCGGTGTGTCACAGGCCCCCGGCGTTGGGAAGACATTTATCCGTTCTGACACGTGTATGTCATCTACCTTTTTTTGATGAAAAGCAGGAGGAATGTTTTTTTATTTCTTCCCTATCAGAGTTTATCAGGAAAGCACTGCAAACCATCCCTGCAAATGGGCCCAGCACAGGAAACAGAGCCAAGCAGCGAGCATTGCGGGTCAGTTTGAGAGGAGTAGTTATAACAAGTGAGAAAGCCATTCTGTGGCCACTGAAAAGAAAACAGAAATATAATACGCCCGCTGCTTCATATGGAATCCCTAAGGATTAACCTTCGAGAGGACTTGCACAGGTTGGGGAAATGGACACACAACGGGGGTGGAGTTTAATGGGGACCAGCGCGGCCTCTTCCACCTGGGGAAGCAGACGTAAGTAACACAATGCAAGTAAAGCGGCGTGGCCGGTTGCTCAGCTGCTTCTTAGAAGCTGGAGTAGCCCAGCTGGTTCCGAGGCCCCCGCCATGAGACTCAGGGGTAGTCCTGATACACCCGGGACCTGGGGGTCCTCTGGTTCCCTTTTCAGAGATTGGCCCTGGAACAGGTATGTCACCCAATTCTGGCCAGTGTCTCCAGGGGAGAACTCTCGGTGGTTTCTGGGGCAAGGACCCTTATAAAGAAACGTAATGAAAAACACTCCTTTGCTCCTGTCACCTGCTGTTGCATCTGCCTGTCACTTACGGGCACCGTAGCAGTCCTCTTACAAGATAAGGCGGCCCGGTCAGGTGAGCAGAGCAGGGAGACAGAAGGAACCCAGGCTGTGGGTGTGGCTGAGCTGTGGAATTACGAGCTCTGGAGTGTCCCACCTGTCCTGTCTCTTAGGGCGATAATACATTAAAAAAAAAAAAACTTTATTTCTTAACACAGTTTTAGATTTACAAAAAATTTGAGAGGATAGTACAGAGAGTTTTCATATATCCCCCCCACCCAGTTTAATCTTTTCATTTTTAATACCTTACATTAGAATGGTGCATACTTTTCAACTAATGAAGCAATACTGACATACTACTTCTAACAACAGTCTATAATTTTCATTCAGGGTTTCTTAACTCTCGCCTAATGTCGTGTTTCTCTTCCAGGACCCCACCTGGATGTGTGGCATTTAGTTGTCGTGTCTCCAGTTTCTCAAACTTTCCTTGTTTTTGATGACCTTGACATTTTTGGGAAGTGCTGGCAAAGTATTTTGCAGGATGCCTCTCTGCAAGGGTTCTTCAGAGGTGTTCCTCATGTTTATGCCGGTGTCCTGAGTTTTGGGGGAGGAAGAGAAAAGAGGCAAAGTGCCGTTTTCGTCACATCATGTCCAGGGCATGTACATACTATCAACATGGCTTCCCTGTTGATACCGAACCCTTGACCACTGGCCTGGGTAGTGTCCATCCAGCTCCCCAAGTGTCAGTTTATTCTCCCCCCTCTCACTCCGTCCTCCATAGAAGGACATCACTATGGGCAGCCAAACTTGAGTTACATAAAGTATTTAGAATTCTTTGGCTTGGCAGATTTGTCTGTTTTCCTTCATTTGTTTACTTAATCAATCATTTATTTATAACAGTATGGACTCATGGATATTTACTTTATACTTTGTCTTATAATCCAGTATTACTTTATTTGTTTTATTGCTCCGATTGTTCCAACTTTGGCCATTGGAGGAGATAATATGTTTTTTTAAGGTTATATTCAGTTGGGTTTTCTGGGGTTTTATAATAATCAATATAGCTTCTCAAAAGAAGATCTTGCTAGATCATGATTCAGCAAAGTTATCTGTGTGGTGCTTTTAAAAATTTTAGCGAGGTATGTACAGACAGGCTCATTGCCTGAAAACTTCACATTTACCCTTCTTCCTGTATCACTGGGACTAATCTAATCAGAAAAAAATAAGCCAACCATCCTACTCAGGAAATAAATACCAGTCCTTGACCTCCTACTAACAGGCTGAGTAGTATCATAAATACGGTGATCAGATTTACCAGACGCAACATTTACCAGACACAACATTGGAACACTGTAGTCAATCATACTATAAACTTTTAATCCTATGTGTGGGTACCACTGGTAATGAATTACTTTTGCTAAAAGGAGTAAAATCATGAGAAGAGAGATACAATTCAGTGAAGATACCTGTTAATGAATATCATATTCTAATATTTGACATCAGAATTCCCTTGGACACCCTCAAGTGTCTGGTCCCCAGCATCAGGCAAGTCTCTGAGCCTTTGTGACAGGAAATTCCGGATTGGTTAATAGGGTGGATGATGTTCTCTCACTACTGGAGCCACAGGGCTAATTTGTAAAGATAAACATGAAATGATAAGTGTAAAAAAGCTTTTAAAAACTTAAGTAATGTGCTAATCCAAGATGCAATAAAGTTAGCTCTCAATTATCCAAACTTGTGGACTAATTAGGGTGTTGACATCATTAAGCCCTCACCACTTCTTTAGTCCTTTGGCAGCGTTGGAAATTTCAGACACAATACATTTTTGGTAAAATCAAGTACAAGAGCATCGAGAGCAGGTGAGAAGAAGAAAACAAGTCAGGAAAAGACAGCAGAATGTGGTGTCTGAGTGGACGTGTATGGAGGTGTGTGAGTGTGTACGTGTGTGGGTGTGTGTACAACAGGGACGAGCCTACCCCTGGCCATGCCTGGTGTTGGTAGTGGTGGTGGAGGTACGGAACTAATAGAAGGTGAAGGGACAGTGACAAGGGACTAGGAAGGGAGAAGTCAACAGATGGAGACTAGAATTCAGTTGCTCTTTTTTTTTTTTTTCCAGGCTCAATGGGTAGATCTACCTCCATTGTAACCACCTGTATTCCAAGTCTGGTGGCTCATGGCGAAGTGCAAGGCCAAGGGGAACTCATTATTTCCCAGGAAGAGCTCTGGCCTCAAGGCTTGAGATGACCATGGGGGAGGAAAAGGGCTCTCCCACCTTAGATATTTACCATGTTACAGCAAATTTCTGTGCCGAGCACTCAGGAAGTGGGGGAGGGGCAAACACATCAGATTTTAATGAAAGCAAATTTGCTTCAGGCACATTTCAAATGTGAATAAAAGAATTTCCAGAGGCCTAGGCAACCTTTAGAGGCTTTGTGAAGGAATGATCTTAAAATTTTTTAAGTAAGTGACCATATCTAAAAGTGGAATGTTTCATACTATAGTCTAGAATTCTGGCTTCTCTTGAAAGTGTGAGATTTGGAAAATCTTAAACTGAATTACTTCTTGTGGGGACTCAGCTGGAGTTGAATGGTGACAGCTTTCTCCTTAGTTGGGGTGTCTTGGGTTCCGCTTCTATTGTTGTCAACTTACCCTTTTAAAGTAGCCATGTGACCTTAGTTAGTATTTTGAGTTTACAAACCCTGTTCTGTGGAGCAGGGCAGAAGAAACAAGGGTGTGGGAAGACGAAGAGGTGTGAGGAGAGGTGGCTGAGGGAATTGGGCTTATAAGAAAATGAACCGAAAGGGTTAAATCAAGGAAGAAAAATGGAGTCCCTAAACAGACAAAAGTCTTTTGAATGAATAATGCAAATTAGATATTGGGAAATACTCTTGACTAAAGACTTTTGAGAAAAAGTTTTGGGGAAATCCAACAGCTATCTGTGTGGTGTTTGAACATAGCTAACACAGGAATGAACTAATGTGCTTTATCATGAAGGATTTTGCAACGCACACATTTACAAAGTCTCATTTGGGCTCAGGATTCTAAGAAACAACAATTTCCCACATTTGGAGATATTATTATTAAAAATATTTCCCTATGCTCAGTTCAGCAGTGGATTCAAATCAACCAGGTATTATTTCAATTTCTGAAAAAAAGCAAAGAGTCTACTTGGTGTATTCCTGTTCATTTTTAAAAAAGTGATTAAATTCAAGTCCTGGCTATTAGAATTGTAAAAGAATGTAAAAGGAAGAAATTAATTTATACGAAGGTATCTAAGTAAAAATAGCCCAATTTGATTTAAGATATTCCACATATGCCCCCCAAAGCTCTTAATATTTAGGAATTAAATTACTGCAAATGAACTGGAGCCACATGTGGCCAGAGAGGCTGACAGTGAAATCAGCAAGAAACTGCTTGTTCAGCCTCTTCAAACAAAAATGAATTGTTTTGATGAATGAGAATTCTTTAATGAATTACCATATGACATGCCAGTAATTTTTTCAATGTCAAGCAGAGAGAGTTTTCATTTGTCTTTTGTTGGGCTACAGCTACTTAAAAATAATGGAAGGTCACGGCCAGAGACAACACTTCCCATTATGGCCCTCCAGAGGCAGGATGTGCCCACACTGGACCCAAGGAACCGCGGGCGGGGTGGGACCCGCCTCTCCCAGTCTCTGCCTTGCTCTTGTGTCCTCTCGGTGAAGAGGTGTGGCGGCATTTAGTGAACCCGAGGAGGACATTTGGCTACCATCAGATTTCATACATTCTACAGTGTCAGCGTCATGTTGGGTGGCTACGTTTAGAACTCTGGCACCTAAGTTGGGGACAGTACATGGAAAACATAAGGGATGTTGAGGGAGTGGAGGGGTGGCTTCTGGATCCAGAGTTGGAAAGAAAATGATAAAAGGGCACCTGAGGACCCTGGCGACCAACAGTCAGGAGCCAGGTGAGCAGCGTGCACTGAGATGCCCAGCCAGGAGCCCACTGGGGCTCAGGTGAGCTCAGCATGTGGGCGCACACATTGGGCAGACTCCTCCCAGGCCTGACCTTTGAAAGGCCACCACCTGGGTCCCTTTTTAATGCTCACATGGACATTGGGGGTCTTTCTCGCCTCTTATTGACACCTCTCCCCATTCCATCCACCTGGGTTCTGTGGTACTGGCCACACCTGGCTCCTTAGGGAAGAGAAATTCATTCTGCTGGGCTTGCTGAGAAGGCGAGACTTGATGAGGCCACAGCTACTGACAGCCATTGGCCACCACGAGCAGGGAGATTACCTAGGACCAAACTGACCCACAGGAAGGGTGGGTGGGCATTCTCAGGAGGTCAGGTATGATGGTTAACTTTATGGATCAACTTGACCGGGCTGCCTTGTGCCCAGACATTTGGTTAAACATTGTTTGGGTACATGTATTTGGGTGTTCCTGGATGAGATTAACATTTGAATCAGTAGACTGAGTAATGAGTAAGACAGATTGCCCTCCTGAGGGTGTGGGGGGCCTCATCCAATCAGGTGAAGGCCTGAACTGAACAAAAAGGATGATGCATAAGGGAAAACTGCTCTCTCTCTGTCTGACTGTCTTGGAGCTGGGACATGGGCTGGTCTTTTCCTGTCTTTAGACTCTGACTCGAATTGAAATCTACATTACTGGTCTCCTGAGCCTCAAGTTCATTGCCTTTGGATCTTGGGACTTCTTTCCTTCAGTAATAGCATAAGCCTATTCCATATAATAAATAGATAAATAGATGATTGGTAGATGGGTAGATAAACAGATACATGCATGCATACATACATACACAGAGATGTGTGGATAACATACATACGTCCTATTGGCTGTTTCTCTGGAGAATCCTAATACACAGGGTAGCCTGATACTGTGTAAATAAATTGTAGTGATTGTGGTTATTTTATTACTTTCCATACGTGAAGAAAATTGTGCCATTCTTGCTCTCTGGTTTGTTGGGACTTCCAAACCATCATGATATTTGGTGTTGGGGGATATCAGCGGAGAGGCTGCCTAGTAGTCAGCGAATCTTGCCCTCGAGCCAGGAACGCAGCTGGGATGATACTAGAAAGAGGATCCAGCTCCCAAGGGGCAGGGCAAAGAGGTGGCAAGTGGCAGGTGAAAGGACAGCCAGGCTGGGGTTGGGAACAGGCTGGGTCCCAGGAAGAACTTGAGTGAGAGCAAAGATATGGAATTATTGGTTAGAGTGAGAAACATTTGCTTTAAAAACAGATATGAGGAGGCCAAGTTGTCATTTTGTTGAGAAAGTGTAAGAAGAACACGTATATTTTCACCAAGTGAGAAGTTCCACCTCCTGCATGAGCTGGAGAGCTTGGGAAGAGCCAGTATCCCTGAGATAAAAGCATAGGCTCATCCTCAAGCCCTTGTACAAGCTCTTGGTCAGCATCTGCAGCGCACCTTGAAGAAGGAATGTCTAACGTGTGTACCATAGAAGTTCTCAGAGGAGGGCGGTTTTGCCTTCCAGGGAACACTTGGTCATGTCTGCAGACATATTTGCTTGTCACAACTAGAGGAGGACTCTTCCTAACCTCAAGTGGGTAGAGGACAGGAACATTGTTATGCATCCTATAATGTAAATGCCCTACAGAAGAGCAAAAAAGGATCCAATTCAAAATGTCAACACTCCTGCAGTTTGAGAACCCCACAGAATGAGCTCATTCCAAAGCACACCTGCAGGGAGGTGAGTGGACTGAGCTGGTGGTTGGGTGATGCACCTCCCACACCCACCTCCCACTGGGAAGCCCATGTGGCCGGGGGGGGGGGGGGGGGGGGGGAGGAACAAACAGTGTCAGGTGAGCCAGAAGGCTCCCAGAGTGTGGTTACAGGTCTTGCCGGCATGCTCATTTCCCCACTGAATGATGAACTCTTAGGACAGTCTTCTTCCTCTCCAAATCCCCGGTTGTTTATTCACTCATTCAGAGGATATTTCTTGTAAACCTATTTTGCATTAGATGCTAGAAATTCAACCGTAAGCAGGGCTTGCCTCATAGCCCACAATCTGTAAATCTTGTTGAATGATTTTCCTATTAAATTTGAGAATTTTTGATGGGTAAGAATATGTGAGAGGGTAAGGTGCTGCAGGGTAAATATTGGATTTTATTGTGTGGCAACATAGATATTTCAGACGTAGGAAGTGTGCGCAAATGTGTGCTGACCCAACGAGAGCCTACAGACAACAAACAAAACTGGAAATCCCTATTTTAAGAATCCAAAGAAGTGTCTTAAATCGATGTGTGAGCAGGTGCTGGGAGTGAGTGCAGGACCACTGGGCTCTCTGCCACTGACTGAGCTCTGACCCTGACCCTCACCCCTGCACCCCACCCTAGGAAGCATAGCCCCAGGCAGCTTAAAATACGACTTCCCATGTGGCACATACAGACTGGGCCATGCCCCTGAGAGACCTCCGTAATGTCTAGGGTCACAGTGCATAAACAAAGGAGGGGGCGTACAGAGGAAGGATAAGAGATGGGACACAATCATAGGAAGCGTCAGCGTGGGGAAGAGAGGTACAGTGACTCCAAGCCCTTCGGAAAGGCATCTGATGAATCCTCAGCATCCATTCTCTCCTTTCCAGAGTCAGCCGTGGTTTCCAGATCGCGGTCCATGGGTCAGTGACATCACGATCAGCCAGCCAAGGAGCTTTGAAAAGCCCTTGGAAAGGCTCTAACATTGTCCTTTTATCCAGATGATTCTGGGCCACAGCGCTCATCCCAGGCGTCTGCCCCCTCTGGTCTCAGCTGCCACGAACGTCGGCATCTGCCGCTCTCCTCTGGGCCAGCGGACACTTGGACTCTTTTCTTCTTTCCTTTTTTTAAACTGAATTTATTGGGGTCACGGTTTGCAAAATCACATAGGTTTTAACTATACAACTCAATGAAACCTCATCTGCACACTGCAGCATGCCCTCATCACTCCAAGCAAAGTCTCTTTCTGTCCCCATGTCCTTCTCCTTTGTCCGTCTCCTCCTACCCCCACCCCCTCTCCCTGCGGCCGTCACCACGCTGTTGCTGGTGTCTGTGTGGTACGTACATCTGTTTTTCAGCTGATCCCTTCTGGCTGAAAGGAGGTGCTTGCACGCTTTTCTCTGGCTCATCACCTTCAGCTCCTCAGCTGCTTCTCAGCAAGGACACACCTTCCCCAGGTGTGGGACCACTACACCTCCAGATATGGGGTCCTCCTCCCAGGGCTTCAGCCTGGAAGAGCTACCCTGCCTGGAGGAGGACCGGAACACGGACAAGGCAGCCCTGGGTGGGCTACGTCCTGCCCTGCGGTGGTGAGGGAAGACCAGCCGGCCTATGCTGTCACCCCGGAGAGAGCCCAGGCCAGCCCGGAGGCTTTCCAGCATTGCAGGGAAGACTGCAGGCATGGCCTGGATTCACACAGAAGCGACAGAACCATGGCCCTTGGCAGTCCCCCAGGAAGTGATCTGCCACCATGGATAGCTGAGCCCTGGAGAGTTCTTGGTCACTTCCTTGAATTACTCTGGAGTACTTCCTGGGGGTGCCCTAGCTAAGGGCCCCAGGGAGTCCCGCTAAGTCACTGGTTTCCTTAGAATCTTCTGGAGGGCCCATTACAACACAGATTGCTATTTTCATACACAGAGTTCTGGGGTGGGGCCTGAGAGCATGACGTCCAGCAAGAGGCAGATGATGGAGAGGCTATGGGTCCAGGGACCAGAACCACGGCTCTGAGTGCCTGATGCCTCGGGGAGGTGGTTGCTGTGGGAACTTCCCTGTGCAGCTCCTGGAGCTCAGGCTGTGTACATGAAAAAAAGGGCAAAGGGGTGGGAAGGGAACCGAGAAGAACAGACAAGCCAATGTCACCCCCTGTGGAATCCAACAGAACGCTTTTGGGTCCAGGGCTCTGTCCTCCGCTGGCTGTGTGACCACTGCTGCTGAACACTCGTATCTATTTCTTTAATGTCAAGGAAGCCCCTGCAGTCCCGACTCAGGTGAATAGCAGGTAACCGGAAATGATAGTTCAAGCCCTTGTCTCAGTTTTCCACAATGTTTCCCATACCGTTTTATGAGGTTATTAGGAAATCTTGCAGCACTACACCCTGTATTTCTGAGTATCAAAGTGGGGGAAAGTACTTACGTCCTTAATTTGCACTGTAATGTTCTCCGAACATTATTTTCCACTTGAATAGTTTTTATGTGACCATCTCGCCCACTAGACAGAAAGAATTAATTCCATTTTCTCTAAAATCACGTACAAAGGGTATGTTTCCCAGGAAGATATGCTTTTCACTTTTGTCATCTGCATCAGCAGCGTGCTTGCCCCATTGGGAGTTCTAATGGTCCTTTCCAGTGAAAAAGTGGCTGAAGTCTGTAAAATCCCAGCCTCAACACTCCCTGATAACTCCACACATCTTCCAAAACAGTCAACTGCCTCCGCCGAGCTCCCGGCTCCCGTCCATGGAGGCTCCCAACAAGCCCCCATGCCTCCCTGCATTTTGGAAGAGTTGACTGTACAGTTTATAAACTACCTAGATGCTTTGCTTCTCCTTTTTCTTTTCTCGCAGCCATTCCTTTCTTATCTCTTCAAAAACCATGTAGAGTGTTTTGTACAAGTGGGTTCAATAAATAGTGTTGTCTGGCTGAATAATGGCTTCTGCCTGCCTTTTCTACATGCTTCCATTTCTAAGCTCCAGCGGAGTCGGAAAAAGCTGAAGGACACTCAGAAGAAGCAGTGACTATTAGCCAGCTCTGAGAAATGTGGGGTGAAGGGCTTACACAAGCCAGAAAAGGATGCTAGTGGCTCAGCACTGAAGAATTTCGAAGACTGAACTATCCGGTTCTTTCCTCCTCACCTGTCGCTGGGTTGGGACTTGCACTTTCATGTCCCTTCCCAGTTATTTCAATGGCCTTCCCATACTGGTTATCAACTAGTTTAGAAACAAATTCACGCTAGAGCAGGATGCTGAGCAATGAGTCAATGCTCTGTGGAGATCACCAAGGTAGCCCATTAGAAGCACATGGAGGTAACCAGGGTGGTTTACGAGGGGCAACAGGGAAGCACAAGTGGCCAAAGGACATGGCTTGCCTATGAGCATCCCAGCCTAACTGCTCCAGCTTTCCTCTCTCAGCGAGGAGACATCGTCCATGGCCGAGCCCGAAATTCAGGAGTGATGCCTGGCACCTCAGTCTCCCACGACCCCTCCCATATCTGATCTGGCATTGTGTCCGTCCAATGCAGTTTTACCACTTAACGATGTCTCACATCTGTCCCTTTTCTGCACCACCCCAGTCAAACTCTTACTTTGCATCTGGAAACCTTGATAGTCTCCCGTCTGGCTTACCTGCAGTCATGCCTTCCGATCGCTCCTCCACACTGTGGCAGAGTGGTCGTTCAGCATGAGACCTGGTTGTGTTACATCTCTTCTTAGACTGGTTTGATGACTTCATTTGCTTTTAGGACAAAGATGAAACTTCACCTGGCCCTGGGTGGTCTGGTCTCCACCTACCTCTCCAACCTCACCATTCACCCAATGCCTGATACAGAGGAGACCCCCAATATTTATTGAGTAATGAATATGCCACATCTAACTGCAGATTAAAAAATAAATTAATAAATGAATAGAGAAATGAGTATGTCACCTTTCCCTTAGGACTTTGCAAAATAACCTCTCCATCCACCAAAGGGATCTTGCAGGGATCTTCACGGCATGAGAACAGATACTGGTGCTGATTGAAGTTAAGCTCCACTGTGGCTCGGAGTTCTGGATCTCAACTTGCTTCACTCATTCCATGCCTTACTTTTGGCTTCCTTTCCACAACTCATCCTGGGAATGATTCTATCATCTCATGTATTTATCTCGATGCATGATCTCATTTCTTAGGACTTAGTGACTCAGCTCCTGTGCCCCTTCAATGTTGACTATCTCTCAGGGCCCTCCCTTCCTGCTTCCCACATGATGGATCCTATATGGTCTTTCCTAGGATCACAGAAGAGACCCACACAGAACCAAGGCCTTAAATTTTTCAAGTGTCAAGGCCACCAACTCCAGAGACACTAGTTCATGATCTCTTGGAAGGATCCCAGACTCTGTATTTTAACCAGCTCTCCAGATTACTTTTTGTGCTGTGTCTGGGTCACAGCACCTGCCTCAGTATTTGCTGAGGCGTCACTCCATTGATTCTCTGCTCTCAGCTCTGTGTCTGCCAGGATGCCAACCTTGTCTATGCTAAAGTCCAAAGGAATAGTCTAAGGAAATAGTCATTCCTCTGATACAATGTTTCTTGAACCATCAAAGTATCATTGAACAAAGTTTTATGGATAACACAGTCCAAATTTTAGCACAACCAGAACTTTAATAGAACAAGAAGATAATGGATTCTTTCTTTAGACTCTATGTTCATTGTCATGAAATGTGTGATCAGATTATACTTTAAAACTCTGGTTGTCACTCACATAAAAGAATATCTTATGAAGGTCTTAGCATAGAGTCTAGCACAGCATAGGTGCTTAATAAATATTTCGTGAATGAAGAACTGATTTAAATGTGCTCTTGTCCGCCAAAAACCGTCCTCTCTAGTAGTTTTATTAATGGATCATCTTTGTAATCAGGGCTGCCAACTGTACAGACAGATGTTCTCACAAGCATGTTCCCATTTTCCATATTGAGAAGTTGAGCACCAAACCCCAACCACTTGAATCCAGACAGCAGAGTAACTGGTTGATCTCAGTGTCTGGGCTTCTACTGAGATGAACTATTCATCACACCACTGACTGAGTTTGGAAATGGTCTCTTTTGGTATATGAAAGCTATTAAAGTCCACATGAAGTCCAATGGCTTTCACATTTCACTCTGAATGTTCTACCAATCATGTTGGAAAAGCCATAGTTGAGATCAAATTAATGTTTCTTGCCTACCTGGAAAGACAGATGATCATATGTTAAGATTGAAAAACAGCAAAGTAGCCTGGGATGCCGACTCTTCCCTCCAAATCTAATCCTAGACTGAGAGACTGAGGAAGAGATGGAGAGACTGAGGCAGAGATGGAGAGACTGAGGCTGCAGGAGCACAGAGCTGAGCTTAACATGAGAGGAGTGTGGTCTGGATGCTGGATCCCCTCTTTACAATTGTTCCCTTTTCGTCCCTTGTATTTGCTTGGGGTGGTCATTCTGGGCAGCAACAGTAGCCCAGCACCTAGGACAGGTGGTGCTGGAAAGGGAACATGAGGGCAGCACAGGCCACCAGGAAGTACGGCAGAGAGCCAGGCAGGCTGGTGGGTGTAGCAGCACCTTCTCCCCGTCATCACCTTTCCTGGGACAGAAGCGCCAGGAGATTCCCTGGGGCACAGGCAACATCTGAAGTAGGAGAAACAGAAAGTGGCTGAACGAGAGGGCAAATACAAAGGGCCCATTCACCTCCAAGAGCAGCCCCAGCCTCCAAACCTAAACTAACCTGGAGGCTAGGAGCAAGCTCTTCTCTCCTTCCCCGGGGCAAGCACGGAAGTCAGTGCAGTGGCGAGTAAGAGAAGAAAAGATGAACTCACAGAGAAAAATAACAGAATAACAGTTCTGGGGAAAGCAAAAGTTCTGGGAAAGACAGAGCAGTCGTTTAAAGTGAGCATAATTAATAGCCCCAACACAGAGGAGGTGATTGGATGCTTGCAAGAGGAATAGTGACAATGAAGGTAAAGCTGTTAGAAATACTCTATACAGAAAAATATAATTTCCCAAGTACAGGAGTCAACGGGTAGATTAAATATCAGAACGGATTCAGCTGAATAAAGATTTAATGAGTGGAAGGATCAAGTCAAGGCCCTCTCAAAGAGAGCATCGGGAAAGACTGAAAGAAAAGTTAAGACGTAGGAAAAACAAGTAAAACCAACATTACCTGCAGAATAGGGGTCTCTAAAGGAGAAAAATACTGAGAAAAATATTTGAATAAATAATTTTCATAATTAGAGGAATATAGAATGTTTAGATTGAAGGGTCTCATCTAGTGCTAAGTAAGACCAAAAAACGTAATCGGAGACCTCATAGCACAACTTAGGATCGCCAGAGCCTCTTCCGCTCTGACGCACACACTCAGTGCTCACGGAGGAAACGGGACAGACGACCTTCACCGGAACACGCGGCGGACTGATGCCAGGATGCTTGATCGCAGTGAGGACACATCTTAGAAGCACTGAAGTTAAGGAACTTTGAACCTAAACATTTCCAATTAGCCAGTATTTTACTGAAATGAAGATATTTATGATGTCCAGTGGGTCTAAGGAAAATGCGTGCTACAGATTTATGCCTCTTTGCAAGACTTCCTGGGAGCAAAGGAAGGGAAATTAATCCAGAAAGAAGCTATGAGGTATTAGGAAATAGAAATAAACAAAATACTGATATATCCTATAACACAGATGAACCTGGAAAACAGTCTGTTAAGTGAAAGGAGCTAACCTAAGAAACAAATCTTCTACGACTCCATTTATATGAAATGTCCAGACCCGGAGCATTCACAGAGTCAGACAGCCAATCAGCGATGCCGCGCGCTGAGCAGGGGAGGTGAGGAGTGGTCACCAATGGGGGTGAGGTTTCTTTTGAGGGGCGATGAAAATATTCTGGAGTTAGATCATGGTGATGGTTGCACAACTTTGTGAATATGCAAAAACACCACTAAATTGTCCACTTTAAAATAATACATTTTAAATAAACTAGGAAAACATATTAGGAAAGTCAGTCTATTAAAAAAAAGAGCAATGATCTACTTTCCCTTCCTGTGACTGCCAAAAATGTACATAACACTTCAGCCTTCAAACACCAGACAACTGCAATGTGCCAGGAGGAGAGGGTGGGGGAAGAGGAGAGCAGAAACCACACTAAAAGTTCCCTTATTCAAGGCGAGGACGTAAATATGCACAAGCTTCAAGCATCGACAGGGAAAAATAAACATCAGTGGAAATCTAAAGGAAGCTGGAAGTTAACCCCAGAGAAATAGCAATATCTGTGTAGTTGAGTTCAAGCACTTACATGTTGCAATATGTATTATTTTTTGACAAACTACTTTCTGTTTATCTACTTCCTTTTTATATTTACTAAAACTATTTTATATATGTATATATTTTATATAAATAAAATACTCAATATAGAAATCTATTTATATACTTCCGGCCAAGATGGAGGCGTAGGCAGACACACTGTGCCTCCTACCACAACCAAAATTAAGGACAACAAAGATTTCGAAACAAGAAGACAACCGGAACTCAGAAAATCGAACTGTTTGGAAGTCCAACAATGATTCATCCAGACCGGTAAGAGGGGCGGAGTTGCGGCAGGAAAAAGGGGAGGTGTGGACAGGCACGCAGGCAGCAGCGGCTGGCAGCCCCCAGGTGCACAGGCGGTGACTAGCAGACCCCGGGCACCGGGCAGCGACTGTGCAGAACCAGTGAGGCCGCACAAGGCAGCTGGCTGACCGGGTGGTCCCACATTCACGCGCAGATAATCCAGGCCAAGGGGAAACTGTGGAAGGGACTGGAATCCAAGAGTGAGCACAGCAAGCTCCATTGTCTCCTCTCAGACCCCGCCCCCACATACAGCGTCACTACCCAGAGACTGGGCTGTCCCGCCCTGGGGAACACCTAAGGCTCCACCCCTCA
>PVKU01002066.1:0-170787 GCA_004027475.1 Anoura caudifer
AACTTCTGTTCCTGAATAAAATGTAGTGAGAGAAAAGCAGTGTGTATGTGCATGTAATTAAAAGATTTCTAAAAGATTATTTTAATATCAAAAGATTTTTCAATTTCATTGTCAAAGCTTAGTCCCATTCAAAACCTGTGACAAGTGCTGCATGGACAAAGTTTATTGTAATTATACACGTTTGAAGTATCTGTAATTCTTTGTAAACTGAAAAACTATGACTTAAGAGATATGCCTTCAGATTTCCTTCAAAATAGCATTTCTAAAATGTTTTCCTTCTATCATCTGATTTAAGTCATTTGCTTGACTTAGGTTTTAGAATCAGTAGTTTTTGTTCAGAGAACCCACAATTATATCATAGCATCAAAATAACTGAATTCAGTAAGATAGTGATATGAGTATAGACTAAGCAATTAAAGTCAAAATACAAAATTATACTCACTCAGTTCAGAGTTAGAATTGCAGATTTATTTTACATGTGAACCAAACTGTGCATGGTCAATAGAAAATAAGTTGATTAAAAGCTCATTGAGTTCCCAGAATTATTTTTTGCAAGCCATCCTGTTATATTTGTGCTTGCTCCTTTGAGTTTTAAGTGTCAAAGTCAGGATAATTGGAGGGAAACTAAGATGAGTGAATTATTGTAATCAGAGAGTTGAAACTAAGAATTGTATAAAAGGCCATAAAACTCCAAAGCCATTTTCAAAGGGGATGTGTGTTGCCAGGCCTAAGAAAAAGGATATTTCAGCTTGAATTCTGTACACAGTATCTCCTTGTTATAAAGTAATTGCAAATCAATGTACCTTTGAGTGTTAAATTCAGAAATAAAACTTAGATCAAAATGTAGAATGTATCCTCATGAAATTCTTTACCTTTAAGTGTTCAAATTTCCTTTCGCCCTATGCATACAGAAAAAAAATAGAATAAAAACCAAAGGTCCCATTTTTAAAAAAAACACCTCCACGATTTGAAATTTGGTTGTTCTCAAAGAGTAAAGTTTCTGCCAAATGGATGACAAGCTGTTGTCAAGGCTTAACGGGAGGGCTCTGTGGGCGTATGCAAGGGACGAACGCACAGAAACTGCATCACATTTTGAGCTCACATACTCGAAATGGAAAGAATTTAAATGTTAAAGCCTTTACTAATATTTCCTCAATAACTCTAATATTTATTCATAGACACAAAATATAAGCTTATGGCATTAGCCCTAGAAATGAAAATACTTTTTAAAGAGATATTAAAATTATTTTCAGTGCTGTTTTACCATTTTTTTCTTGAGAATCTAGAATAATGTCAATGAAATTAAAACCATGCTTACATTACAGATTAATAATATTAGTTCCCAAATATTAAGATAATAGGAAGTGTAAATATCAAGACCTACTGAGCATTCTGTGATCAATGACAAAGGTCCTTTGTTTGATCAAACTTTAGTGAGGCTCTTCAACCTTTTTCTAGGTCCACCTGTGTGCACTTATTTGTAAGGTTCAGTTTTAGCAAGAGCCTTGCTAAGTCAATGCAGCAGGAGTTCCCGATGCTCAGTATGTGATCATGCTGGAAATTTCATTGGGTCACTGAGCCTCCACCACCCCCCAGGTGACGTCTGATCACCGTAGCCTGTCTTCAGCGAAGATCCTGTCAGGTTGGTGAAGCCAGAATCTCCTTTATTTCTGATGTTTCCTCTTAGTAACTTTTCATCCACTGCCCCCCACTCTGTTCTTTGGCTATAAATTTCCACTTGCCCATGCTGTCTTTGAAATAAGCCCAGTTCTATGGCAAGTTCTCTTTTTCCTACTGCAATAGTTTCAAATAACATCTGTTATTTACCATATTAACTATTGTCCAGCTCCAGTTTTTCTCTGATACCAAGCATTGTTAGATCATTTTGCATATTTGTATCATTAAATTCTTAGCAATCATTGCATGTTTTATTATTCTCATTTCAAGCTTAGAAACTGAAAGGTCGAGATATTAAGATTCACTGAAGATCAAATAACTAGTTAGTGCTGGAGACAGAACTCCAGTGTTTCTGGGACTTTTTAAAGCCTTTATTGCAAAAGTTGTGTCAATTTTTATTTTTTCTAGTGCTTCAAAATTTTTCCCAAATATAGAAAACACAGGAGCAGTTACGTTAAACAGGCAGGTTTTTTCAGTATAGAAGATATAGATAGCTTCCCATTTTAAGATATCATAAATTTTTCTTAGCATCAACACATTTTGGAAAGAAGCCATCATCATTTTACAAGGGAGTTCCCAGAACTGAGTCAAAACAAAGCCCTTAAAAACGGAATCGTGTGAACCTTCATTTTACATGCTCTGGGGAAGTAAATGAAGAATGTTCATCCCACGTGGTAACGCTCCCGGCCGACCAGTCCTACTCTGGGAAGAGCCATGCTGCATTCCTAGAATGTTTGAGGTCGATGTGAGAGACTGACTGCATTCCCATCCACAGTAAGGAAAACAGTGTTCACATCTATCTAGCTGGAGATTACAAACTAACTCTTTATAACACAGAGCTCCCTTTGACTCTACAATTTACAAAATAGCCTTTGATGTAACCTTACAGCAATAGCCTATCATTGATTTCTATGGGAACTCACCTTATTTTGTGGTTGACAATGATGATTTATTATCTGTTAAACTCACAATAGGCAGGTTAAATAATTTAAGAAATTGACTCCCCAAGCTTAAGAATGAGACATTTTACCTCCAATCTGAGGAGGAAGGTTTGCCTTGGATGTGGAAATACAACACTACAAAGAGCATGTATCTATGTAGCCTAGGTTGGCTCACACGTGTCTTTCTGGTTTACTAGAATTTGGTTTTTGTTTTTTGTTTTCTGGGGGGTTTATTAGAATTTGTGCTTGAGATGTCAGACAACCCATTCTACACACTTTGTTAATTAAGGAGAGTAAGTGAAATATTACATTCTAGCTGTCTATCTTCTTAAACATATTATTCCCATCTCATATTCACATAGGCGTGATCATGGGTTTGAACCATGACCAGTATAGGGAAAGAAAAATAAATTCTTTGTATCTTCTTAGGTTCCCTGGCTGGGTCTGAGAATTAAGCTGACAAAAACAGGTTAACAGGAGAAAAGCATACAAATCTTATATAATATTTTTATGTGCACATGAAAGCTTTCATAGCATTAGTGGCACAACTGTACCAGGTGTTACCAGTGGAGTTAGACCTCAGCTCAGCAACCTCAGTACTTGACTTCGGCAAAGAAAGAATTCTGGGCCAAGGAACTCAAATGGAAGAAGAGTTTATTTACAAAGTCACAGGGGTAGCCAGCTGGGCTGCGTGGGCTCAAGAAACAAGTTACAGAGGCACAAAAAAGGGTCCTTGGAGCTTAGAAAAAAGAAAGAGCTAAGGCTCATACCTTGAGGGAATGAAAAGGGAGAAGGGCACAGGCACACCCCAGAGAGAGGAAGAGCACATGCTGGGTCCTCCATCCTGAGGGTTTGTGTCCCCTCTTAAAAGGTGGGGACCTTAGGGGAGATCCCAGGGGAGGATCTCAACAGAATATTCATCAGCTTTTCTAGCTGACGAATCCTTTCAGGGTTATGGCCTTTACTGATTGGCTGGGGCTAAGTGAGGGGTCATTAGCCGTTGCATCTGGCTCTTCTGCAGCCATGGTGTCTCTTCATCTGGTTTTACTGTTTTTCTGGGACTGGAGCTGAAACATAACTTGAGGCCTAAATGTCATCTCTAGTTTGACCAAAATTCTGACTCTCTGGTAAACAGACCCAAGGCTTTGTTCTTGAGATTCCTTGATGCTGATCAGAACCTCATTGTCCTGAGGGCTTAGTGCTTAAGGGAGTGGTCATTCAAGGGCTTGTATGGGAGTCTTTTGAGGCTATTCTCTGGCCCCTATGTTCCTCCTCTAAGGGGGTCTCCCACATGACTAGTGGCATGCTAGGGGAGGAAGGCTCACCCTGGGGGTGAGGTCCCACCCTACAATTGTCAGCTGCTAGGCACAGGGGGCTTTCAACCCTGGGTGACCTTACACACTTGGCCTATCATCTTTGCTCTGCTCATGCCTAACTGCCTGCTAGAGCAGGAAATAACACCCAAAGAAGCAGTTAAGTCCAAAAGCTTATATACTTTTTAAGAAAATCAATGAATGGTAAATTTGTGCAAAAATGAAAAGACAAAGGAAAACAGCTTATGCTTCTAGAGGTGGTAAATTGTTGGAAAGAGACTAGGACATGTATTAGGAAAACTGATAGAAGACAGAGGTTATTTTGGTAGGTTTATTTGTACAGATCTATTTGACTTTGACTACCAGACTTTAGTGATAAGAAAGCTCTTTTCTTGTACAAGGAGAGTACCTTTCTCATGTGTAATTTTGTGACCTGCTTTTAGACAGAAAAGGGGAAGTCAGAGAGGCCTTTTTGCATCTGCTGTTTCTCAAATGCTTTCAGCTCAAAATAATCAATATGCCAAAGTGGCATGTTTGGAGTGGCCTGTTCTGAACCTTTTACCACCATTTGTAGTAGAGAATGTATGTACTTTTGGGTCTTAGAGTCTCAGAAAATACAACAACATAACATTCTATGATTCCATTTAATTCATGCACACTATCAAGTAACAGAAGATATGAGAAAAAATTGGAGAGATGCATAAACCTCCAATTTACCAGTAGGTTTTGGTTTAATAATTGACCATCTTAGAGTTCAAGAGTTCACCCAAATGAACTGTACTGCATATAACTTAAAAAGGAGAACTTTCCAGGGAGGAGATATGTCCAGTAGCAAAAAGAAGAAAAAAAGATTTTTCTCATGATTCTCAACACTCATGTTAACTGTTTTATAGCACAGCTCTCAGTTTTATGATTTAACTAGGCAATTGCTGGTTGATTTGAGAGTATGTAACTACTAGCAAGGAAGGAGTAAACCGATATGAAAACATTGGCTATAACACACAAACCATTGGACCACCAGTGCAGAGCAATGTTCAATAAGTATGTGGTTAAAGGCTCAGTGAGAAAATGCCAAGATGACAAAGATGCTCTGGAGAACTATATTTCATATAGAAAAATGAGCACAGTTGGAAGAATGAATATGTTAAATGCTGTAATGAGTACAAGTGGGGTTTTATATTGACTCTAAGCAGAATTGGGAAAGACGCTTGCAGGCAGACCACTACACCATGAAGTCTTCTTGAATCCCAATTCTAATCTAAAGCCAAAAATGTAAACCTTGAGTAATTGATCAATACATCTTCCATTAAATGGTCAAAGCACATAATTGCTACATGATAAATGCAAAGCTCTTTATTCCTTTGGCAGTATTTAATTTCAGAAATCCATTTAAATGAAAAGAAGTTTGATAAGCAGGTAAGGCATTTGAATACTTAATGGAATCATGTAAAGAAAATAACGTTATTAAATGAGCTGTTCACAGAATATAGTGTACAACCCTAAAAACATACAACCAAAAAAAAAAAATGGCCAGTCAGAGACTATTTGCCTGGTACTTGATTCAGACACAGATGTTTAATAAACAGTGAACTCAAGCATGAGGAAGGCCTGGAGCTCAGTTTAAAATAATTGTCTCTTCTGATAATTGCTTCATATAAACATTTCTGGGAATTACCTGCTTGATCATCTCTCTAAAGAACTTTACCAACAGGAGTTTCTGAGTTAAAGTATACCAGAAAATTCTTTACACATCACAGTGACCTTGGGAAAACAGAGGTATCCTCCTTCCTTGTACATCAACTTTCTGTATTTTAATAGAGATCTATCAAATAAAAATTACGAATGAACTTTTAACATGCTGGTTTCCCAAGTCTGTAATCCTTCAATTGACCCCATTAAGGTTGGTGTGAAGAAACATTCATATGACCATATGAAGTCAAGGTCAGGTCACAGCCCACCATCTGTCCATGAGAAATGAACTGGGAGGTTGTCCATTACTGATCAGGCATGTCTGGCGCTTAAGAGCAGAAACTGATCATCTTCTAAATCTAAGCAGTTTATGTTAGACATGGGAAGTCCTTCCCACATTAATGTAAAATAGGTCATCTGTGGGGGGTGGCATTTTAGATAGAAATTGCCACTTCCTGATCATGTGGTGCCTATTACAGACTCTGCAGAGTGATTACCATTATATTGTGTATTTGTTTGACTTTGTGTTAAGGTCTTGAAGTTTACTTATGTCTTTTGCTACAGATCCTAGAGATTCTCCACTTTGTATGAGAGAGCAAACTTTATATAAATTAACCAAATTCAAAGAAGCTTGGTTTGTATTTTAGATAGTAATATAGTAAATGTGACCTTAACAAGGGCATGTACCAGCATTTAATAAAAAATCCTCAAACACAGGTTTTTTAATACAGTCTTTTAGTTTTCTTAAAAATCTAATTTCCCTCATGAAATTTCTGTTTATTACAATACCTACCTTGTATTGAACATTTAAGTCTCCCTTGCAGGCTATATTTCAAATCATTGACAATATATGGCCTTCCTTGAAAGTTATCACAAAAAGTAGAAAATAAGAAAAAAGATAAAAAGTAGAGATGGAAGTGCTGAGTGGTGACCTAGGATCACTCACCAAGTAAGGGATTGTCTCAATTCCTATTATGTGATTAAATTCATGCTTTAGCCAAATTAAAGATGACTCCATTTGGTTATGTGTAGAATAGTCAAAATCATCGTAACTGCTGAGATTCTACTTGATAGTACCTACACTAAAAAAATAAGATATTCTTGTTTCCTTGCATGCTTGTCTGAAATCCATATGAATCATTGTCAGAATGTCTTCTGTGTTGTTTGCATTCTAAATGTCCCACGTGACATTTCCCTCACCTCTGGCTAACACAACAAACACAACTACCTTGGTTCTACAAACTTGATCCAATGTTCTTAAATTTGCTATCTTTACTTTGTCTAGTTCTATTGATCTAGGCCAAAAACATTTGTTGCTGCTGTGGTTTTTGTTGTTGTTTGTTTTGTTTTTGTGCATTGTATCCTCCAGTCTCCCAACATGACTATCTATCTGCCTGTGTCTCATCCTTGCCACTGTCATCTGTAGTCCTGCAAGATGACAATAGATTGATTCAACAGGTTAATTGAACACTCTTGGCCTCACTTAGTTCAGTCATGGAATAGAGAAAAATATCATTCTACATGGTTAGGAGGGTCAAGTGAGAAAAGGATTTATCTGCTCACAAATGAGAAGTTTTTGTTTATGACAACAGCACAACTCTAAGATTCTCTGAATAACAGTAGAAACAATACCTTTCCTATTTACTTGGCGAAGAGTTATGGTCAGGATGGAATAACACCAATACTCACTACAGTCCGAGGGAAGGTATTTTGCAGGAAAAGGGTGTTCAGTTATCTCCTCAGATTAAACAGCAATTCTTGGTACCTACGTATGTATCCCAGCTCACAGGCTCCCTTCCTGGTATAAATGGACCAGGAAAGGTAATTGTTAAAAGAACCCAACTTAAGAAGGAAAATGATAATTTTAAAGCAGTTTTTGCATTTAGTGTGACATAGCTTAATGAATCATTCTTCTGAATTGCTCAAACTCATTCACATAGCACTAAACAAATCCTTGACAAATTATCTTGATTGTACTTTCTGTAATCATGGTAAGAAAAAGGTTAATTTCTAATACTATCTTTATGAACCTCAAATTTAGTCTGTTGGCATATTTCATTTAAAGAAATATTTAATTCACATCTGCTCACTCCTTCTTTTGACTTTCCATTTCCACTTTTATATCATTAATATGTATTTGCTTGCTTCCAAAGGTTTGGCATTTCCTTATGTTCATTTGCATTTTGTTCAGAAGAAAGAACAAGGATGGAGGAATAGGCTTTATTTTGTGAACTTGATGTTCTCTCTTGAACAACCTAAGCCCTTTCTACTGACATCTTTGAGAATAAAAATATTCTAAATGTAAAGGAGAATTTGAGCACATTTGTGGTCCTTGATTTCTAGACTTCATTTACAAATGGACTTTACCGGACTCAATTTAGAAACTTTATATAGCATAAATCAAGTATAGACTATCACAGCAAATACTCCCCTGAAAGTTATGCAAATAATGGCATCGTGTTAGAAAGTCCTATTATTTGTGTACCAGAAACTACAAGTCAACTGATTCAACCTATGATAGGTACTCAGGCATTGGACGTTTCCAGATGATATTTAAGGGACCTGTGTCTACAAACAGAGGTCCATGGATTTAAATCAATATGGGATAAACTAGGTATAGATGACCAGTTAAATTGATCACTTACACTGTGATCTGTGATAAACCTCTTTATCTCTATTTCTTCACCTGCAAATGAGATTGATAGACCTCCATCAACACTCTAATTAATACTGGAAATTAGAAAATTAAAATATGAAAAAGTATTTTATAGATTGCCAAACCCTATAAAACTATAAGATTTAGTAGTTGTTTTGCATTATTTTCTTTTTTCTTATTTTCTTTTTTATTTTAATTGTTTTTCTTGTACAGTTATCTGTCTTTTACTCCCATCCCAGCCCAGCACCCCAACCCTCCCCACCTCCCTCCCATATCCACCCCGCCCCCAGTTTTTGTCCATGTGTCTTTCATACTTGTTGCTCCAAACCCTTCCCCTATTCCCCTGAAATTCCCTCCCCTCTCCCCTCTAGTGACTGTCAGTCTATTCTCAATTTCAGTGTCTTTGGTTATATTATGATTGTTTGTTTGTTTTGTTGATTAGGTTCCTGTGAAAGGTGAGATCATATGGTATTTGTCTTTCACTTCCTGGCTTATTTTGCTTAACATAATGCTCTCCAGTTCCATCCATGCTGTTGCAAAGGGTAGGAGCTCCTTCTTTCTTACTGCTGCATAGAATTCCATTCTGTAAATGTACCATAGTTTTTTGATCCATTCATTTACTGATAGGCACCTAGGTTGCTTCCAACACTTGGCTATTGTAAATTATGCTGCTATGAACATTGGGGTGCATAGGTTCTTTTGGATTGGTGTTTCAGGGTTCCTAGGATGTAATCCTAGCAGTGGAATTGCTAGGTCAAAAGGTAGATACATTTTTAGTTTTCTTAGAAAATTCTATACTGCTTTCCATAGTGGTTGTACCAACCTGCAATCCCACCAACAGTGCACTAGGGTCCCCTTTTTGCCACAATCTCTCCAACACTTGTTGTTTGTTGCTTTGTTTATGATGGCCATTCTGACTGGTGTGAAGTGGTATCTCGTTGTGGTTTTAATTTGCATCTCTCTGATAGCTAGTGATATTGAGAATCTTTTTATGTGTCTCTGGATCCTCTGTATGTCCTCCTTGGAGAAGTGTCTGTTCAAGTCCTTTGCCCATTTTTAATTGGGTTGCTTGTCTTCTTAGAGTGGAGTCATGTAAGTTCTTTATATATTTTGGAGGTTAAACCCTTGTCTGAGGTATCATTGGCAAATATGTTTTCCCATACAGTTGGTTCTCTTTTTATTTTAATACTGTTTTCTTTAGCTGTGCAGAAGCTTTTTATTTTGATGAGATCCCATGTGTTTATTCTTTCCTTTATGTCCCTCGCTTTAGAGGACATATCAGTAAAAATGTTGCTGCGTTAGATATCTCAGATTTTCCTGCCTATGTTCTTCTCTAGGACTTTAATGGTGTCATGGCTTATTTTTAAACCTTTTATCCACCTTGAATTTATTTTTATGTATGCTGTAAGTTGTTGCTCAAGTTTCATTTTTTTTTTTTTTTGCACGTAGCTGTCCAGTTCTCCCAACACCACTTGTTGAAGAGGTTATTTTTACTCCATTCTATGTTGATATCCACTTTGTCAAATATTAATTGACCGTAGAGACTTAGGTTTATTTCTGGGCTCTCTGTTCTATTCCACTGGTCCATGTGCCTGTTTTTATGCCAGTACCAGGCTGTTTTGATTACAGTGGCCTTGTAATACAGTTTGGTGTCAGGTATTGTGATCCCTCCTACTTTGCTCTTCTTTCTCAAAATTGCTGCAGCTATTCAAGGTTGTTTATGGTCACATATAAATTTTTGAAGTGTTTGTTCTATGTCTATGAAATATGCCATTGGTTCTTTAATAAGTATTGCATTAAACCTGTAAATTGCCTTGGGTAGTATGGACATTTTGATGATGTTGATTCTTCCAATCCATGAGCACAGTATGTGTTTCCATTTGTTTGTGTCTTCCTTGATTTCTTTCTTCAGTGTTGTGTAGTTTTCTGCATACAGGTCTTTTACCTCCTTGGTTAGGTTTATTCCTAGGTATTTTATCTTTCTTTTTGCTATAATGAATGGGATTTTTTCCTTGATTGCTGCTTCTGCTGTTTCATTGTTGGTATACAAAAATGCCTTTGATTTCTGGATATTGGCTTTGTATCCCACTGTTTGGCCAAATTCATTTATTAGGTCAAACAGCTTTTTGGCTGAGTATATAGGATTTTCTAGGTACACTATCATGTCATCTGCAAACAATGATGGTTTTGTTTCCTCCTTTATGATTTGGATACTTTTTATTTCCTTTTCTTGTCTAATCACTGTGGCTAAGACTTCTAATGCTATATTGAATAGAAGTGGTGAAAGTGGACATCCTTGTCTTGTTTCTGATCTTAGTGGAAAAAATTTTAGTTTTTGCCTGTTGAGTATGATGTTGGCTGTAGGCCTCTCATATATGGCCTTTATTATGTTGAGGAATGCTCCCTCTATTCCCACTTTGCTGAGTGTTTTATTATAAATGGGTGTTGTACCTTATCAAATGCTTTTTCTCCATCTATTGATATGATCATGTGATTTTTGTCTTTGCTTTTGTTTATGTGATGTATTACCTTTACTGCTTTGCAAATATTGAACCATCCTTGCATCCCAGGGATGAATCCCACTTGGTCATGTTGTATGATCTTTTTAATGTGTTGTTGGATGTGGTTTGTCAATATTTTGTTGAGGATTTTAGCGTCTATGTTCATCAGCGATATTGGCCTGAAGTTTTCTTTCTTTGTTGTGTTTTTATCTGGTTTGGGGACAAGGATAATGCTGGCTTCATAAAAAGAGTTTGAGAGTCTTCCATCATTTTGGAGTTTTTAGAATAGTCTGTGAAGGATAGGGGTTAGCTCTTCCTTAAATGCTTTGTAGAATTCTCCTGTGAAACCATCTGGTCCAGGGCTTTTGTGTGTTGGGAGTTTTTTGATTACTGCTTCAATTTCATCTGCCGTTATTGATCTGTTCAGGCTTTCTGCTTCTTCTTCATTGAGTTTTGGGAGATTATATTTTTCTAGAAACTTGTCCATTTCACCTAGGTTTTCAAATTTCTTGGCATACAGTTCTTCATAGTAATTTCTTACAATCCTTTGTATTTCTGTGTTGTCAGTTGTAATCTCTCCTCCTTCATCTCTGATTGTGTTTATTTGGGTCCTCTCTCTTTTTTTCTTGATGAGCCTGCTTAAAGGCTTGTTGATTTTGTTTATCTTTTCAAAGAACCAGCTCCTGGATTCATTGATCCTTAGAATTGTGCTTTCAGTCTCTATGTCATTTAATTCTGCTCTGATGTTGCTTATTTCCTTCCTTCTACTTGCTCTGGACTGTCTTTTTTGTTTTTCCTCAAGTTCTTGTAGGCGTAGGGTTAGGTTGTTTGTTTGAAATGTTTCTATCTTTTTTAGGTAGGCCTGTATTGCTATGAACTTCCCTCTCAGGACTGCCTTCGCTGTGTCCCATAAATTTTGGGTTGTTGTGAGTTCATTTTCATTTGTTTCCAGAAACCTTTTGATTTCTTCCTTAATTTCATTCTTGACCCATTCATTGTTTCATAGCATGCTATTCAATCTCCATGACTTTGAGTGTTTTGGGTTTTTCCCCTTGAGGTTGGTTTCTATTTTCAGTCCCTTGTGGTTGGAGAAAATGCTTGGTATGATTTCAATTTTTTTAATTTGTTGAGGCTTGTTTTGTGTCCTATCATGTGGTCTATCTTTGAAAATGTTCCATGTGCATTTGAAAAGAATATGTATTTAGTCTCTTTGGAATGGAGGGTTCTATATATATATCAGTTAAGTCCATTTGATCTAGAATGTTGTTCAATGCCACAATATCTTTGTTGATATTTTGTTTGGAAGATCTGTCCATTTTTGACAGTGTGGTGTTAAAATCCCCTACTATAATTGTGTTGCTGTCAATATCTTTCTTGAAGTCCTCTAAGATTTTCTTGATGTATTTAGGTGCTTCTATGTTGTGTGCATATATATTTACAACGTTTATGTCTTCTTGGTGGATTCTTCCCTTGAGTATTATGAATTGACCTTCTGGGTCTCTCTTTATGGCTCTTCCTTTGAAGTCTATTTTGTCTGATATGAGTATTGCTACCCCAGCTCTTTTTTTTTTTTCTGCCCATTTGCTTGGAAAATTTGTTTCCAGTCCTTCACTTTGAGTCTGTGTAAGTCTTTTGTCCTGAGGTGGGTCTCTTGTAGGCAGCATATGTGTGGGTCATGCTTTCTTATCCATTCAGCTATTCTATGTCTTTTGATTGGAGCATTTAATCCATTTATGTTGAAGGTTATTATTGATAGGTACTTATTCATTGCCATTTTTATACCTGTGTTCCTTTCTCCCTCCCTCTCTCTCTCTCTCTCTCTCTTCCTTCCTTCCTTTCCTTAAAGCAGTCCCTTTAGCATCTCTTGCAGAACTGGTTTTGTAGAGGTGTATTCTTTTAGACTTCTTTTGTCTGGGAAGCTCTTTATTTGGCCTTCTATCTTGATTGAAAGCCTTGCTGGGTAGAGTAGTCTTGGTTGCAGGCCTTTGGTTCTCATTACTTGGAATATTTCTTGCCATTCTCTTCTGGCTTGGAGCATTTCCATTGAGAAGTCAGCTGCTAACCTTATCGGGGCTCCCTTGTATGTTACTTCCTTTTTCTCCCTTGCTGCCTTTAACATTCCCTCTTTGTCTTGGAATTTTGCCATTTTAATTATGATGTGTCTTGAGGTGGGCCTCTTTGGGTTCCTCTTGACTGGGACTCTCTGTGTTTCCTGGATTTGTGTGACATTTTTCCTCATCAAATTAGGAAAGTTTTCCATCATTACTTTTTCAAATAGGTTTTCTATCCCTTGCTTTTCTTCTTCTCCTTCTGGTATCCCTATTATGTGGATATTGTTACATTTCATATTGTGTTGCATTTCTCTTAATTCTTCTTCATTCTTTCTGAGCCTCTTTTCCTTTTCTTGCTCTTTCTGGGTGTTTTTTTTTCTACATTGTCCTCCAACTCACTAATCCAATCTTCTACTTCATCGATTCTGCTTTTGATTCCTTCCACTGTATTCTTCAGTTCAGAAATTGTACTCTTCATTTCCTCTTGGCTTTTTTTTTATCATTTCTATTCTCCTCTAAGAAATATTTTACCTCACAACATAGTGTACATACATATATATAGAAAACTGAAACAAGAGTTTCCCACAACTTCATTCAGTGAATTTTTTAAAAGATTTTGTTTATTTATTTTTAGAGAGAGGGGAAGTGAGGGAGAGAGGGAGAGAAACATCAATGTGTGGTTGCCTTTTTCATGTTGATATAGTTTGCAGTGAGTTTGTCGTAGCTTCCCTGTAGTTTCTGGTAGTTCATTGATAGCTCATGGAGCTTGCTGACAACCATTGCTTTGAACTCAATATCTGATAGTTGATTTGCCTCTGTTTCATTTAGCATTCTTTCTGGGGCTTCCTCCTTTTCTTTCATTTGGGGATTGTTTCTTTGTCTTCCCATTGTTTGTGAGACTCTTCTTATTAGCCTCAGCTTCTTAAATTTATCTGTTCTTGCTTCCTGGGTTTATGGTGTGAACTTCTGTGGTAGAATACCTGTGAGGTTCAGTGGTGCAGTCTCCTTTGGGTATCCTGGTGATCACAGCTTCCACTGTCTCCGCTGTTGGAATGCCCCCTCTTTGGGACCAACTCTGGTTTTTTCAGAGTTCCAGGTTTTTTTTTTTTCTTTTCTTTGTCTCACTTGTGAGTGTTTAAAAAAGAGAAAAGAGGAAGAAAAAAATGAGAAAAGAAGAAAAAAAGGGGAAGGAAGAAGAGGTAAAATTGGAAAGAAAGGAAGAAGGAATAAAACAAGAAAGATGTAAATACAAGCAAAAGGAATTGAGGGATAAAAAAGATAAAAATAATGGAAAAATAATAGTAAAAACTTTAAAAAATATTTAAAACAAACAAACAAAAAACCTCTTGCTGTTTTCAAACTTGTCAAGCCAATTTTTCTGCTCTTGCTGGCTGCAATGGCTGAGGGGTGACGGTATCACTTTTCTCCCTGTTCAGCACTATTATCTTTGGGCTACTCTCCCCAGGGCTAGCCCAGCGCCTGTCAGCACAGGGCCTCGGGCGTATGTTCTGAGCCTCCTGGGGAGTGCACTCTTTCCCAAGTTTATAAGTGTGAGCTCGGGTCTCCTACCAGCATGCGCCTACCCCAGTTTTCGGGTGTGGGTTCCAGATTTCCTGCTTTGTGTGTACTCACCCTAATTTCACGGGAGTGAGCTCTGGATTTCCCATGAGTCGTGTGCACTCCCTGGGTTCACATGCGTGGGCTCTGGTTCTCCCATGGATTGCTAGCATTCCCGGGGTTCCCAGTGTGGGCTACAGGTCTCCGGTTGCACGCAGGCACTTCCAGTCATGCATTTGCCTCCCATCACGCAGTTGTCTCTGTTTGCGCACATGCATGGGCGCCTACAGTTACACAGACATCTGTCGTCACGCTCACAGGCGCCTATGGTCGTGCAGCCATTTGCGGTGGCGCATGGGTGCCTCCGGTCACACAAGCTCCAGCGTGCACTCTACCCAGGGCTATGCGTGGGTGCTCACATTCCCAGCATATTTGCCACTGAGATCTTAACTCCGCTCTGTGAAACTTCAAGCACCCAGGCCTCTCCCAGTGCTGCTGAAACCTTGTTTGGCTGGGGAGGGAGCAGTTGATCTGACTCCCTCCCTAGAGTCCTATGGCAGGCCCAGGTCCTCAGTGGCCCTGATCTCCACGCTCATTCCTGGGCTCTTATTTTTCTGAAGTACTCTCCTTATGGTCTGGTTTTCCAATGTCCACTACAATTTTTGATCTCCTATTTTCAAATATGCTGTGATTCTGTTGGTTGTTTGCTCTGTTCCTCCGTAGGCCAGATTTTCTCCCATGTGTAGGGGGAAGTGGAATCTGCTCCCTCCTACCGCGCCACCATCTTCCTTCCTGTTTTGTATTATTTTCATTAGCAGTGGGAATAGTCGTATTCTATTGTACTGTCCTAACAAGGCATATAGTTTGAAAACATATAGCAAAGATAGGCAAGGAAAGCAAGTGAGAATTTCTGTTATAATAAGAAAGGCCCTAAACAAAACAAAAAAAAAAACATGTATGATATAGCAGTTGCAAGGATGCATTTTATAATACTAGACTTTCGTACTTGTCTGAAATCAGATATAATGACTAATGTTTTTCATTTGAAAATAAGCAGTAGATAAATCACTGGCTTCTGCCATTTACTCCATGATACTGAAAAATTACCAAACAAAATGTTTATTTTCAAAAATGTATATTTTATCTGGCTAACACTAGTGTTGATACAGCTTGAATGTGTGGGATATTTTCATGCTCTTCCAAGGCTACCTATTTTTATTGTTCAATTTTCTTCTTAATCCTTAGAATGAAAGAGAGGAAATGTAATATTTTTTTCACCAGAAGCTTTTTTTCTCAATCTTGAATTATATTTGGATTCAATCTAAAGAAAAACATGTTTAGGATAAAATATTTTAGATATAATGTTAAATACAAATAAAACTAAGAATAAATATTTTATATTTAGATGATGCAGACACCAGCCCACAGTGTCCACATCATTATGGATGAAATGAGACATTCACATGGACTACCGAGTCTGGTGGAGGAAAAGGGACAGCATGGCTTTTCTCTCAGGGGAGCAAAAGCCATGGCCCTTACCGTGACTGGTTTTTATTGGGTTTCTACATACATTACATGATGGTCCTCATTTACTATGCACAGGTTCACTTTAGGTGGTTACCTTTTATAGACAACAAAGGAGCCAATGTTGCTAATCACATCACAGAAGTATACTTGTAAATGAAAAAGGGAAAAGTGGTTGAACTGGTTACACTCCATACTGGGGAGTTTTAGCATGGATTTTAGGAAGTTACAGTAAGCACTTACTGTCCCAATTCAGGGTGAGTGAGTTTTTAGAAAAAGCAAGACTCAAAGACGCCTAGGCACATTGCAGGCCTGATTCCCCACGGGAGAATGTATCCGTGGGGGTGGGTCCTGTGCATCTCCGAATGAGAGCTGGGCCCACACCACGCAGAATGGTTTCCTACACTTAGAGATACGCATAACTATAAATCTAAATGAGTTTTCAACTTAAGTACAAGTAAACAAAAATTTTTCATTATTTAAATTAACAATGACAGCTGTTATTGAGTTTAATAGAAAATGCGGCCTTAGATCTATTCTGGATTTGATCTCTTTCTGCATTTATACATAAATCCTACAAATGTAATAATTGTCTATTCATGTATATGAATGATATGAAGTAAAGCAGTTTCAAGATCTTACTAACTCAGAATAGTGACAATTTAGTCAACAGGCCATTTTCCAGTGCCAAGCTCATACGTGAAAAATGAGTAAAGCTGTTGTGTTTACTGAAAGCATGTGGCTTTGTTGAAATTGACATTAAATATTTTTGTATTTTATTAGTTGCTGCCAATTAAAAGCAGCAAATTTCTTCATTGCATATTTTAACTTTATTTTTATTGTTGACACTATTACAGATATCTCCATCCCCTTCACCATAGCCCCCCCTCCACCAAGCCCCCTGCTTTGCTCTGGCTATCACCACACTGTGTCTGTGTCTATGGGTTATAGATATACGTTCTTTGGTTCATCCCCCTCCCCTTCTTTCATCCAGTCACCACCCCAACAACTGCCATCTGTTCCACAGTGACCATTTTCTGTTGCTGAATTATTACAGGTCAATATTACAAACATTTGCCAGGGAATATGGTTGTGCTGATTGACTCAGGTCTTTTCTATTTCAAGTGCTGTGAAACCTTTACTGTGTGGTGATTTAGCTTTCATTTTTCACAAACACACTATCATACCCCAACACAGACTTGGGCAATGATGTGGCTGCTTGGTCCATTATAATGTAGGCATCTAGATGAGGCAGATTTGTTGAAAGCAACTTAAGACCCTTAAGATGCCATTTAATGACCTCTGTCTGCAATAATGTCTAAAGTAAATTCCAATTTGTGCTTATATGAGACAAGTATATATATTTTCAAACTATAGTTTCTTTTTACTATAAGATTAAAATTATAGCTAAGACAGCATAAGAACAAATTGATTGAGATTTATTTTCATAGAAAAAGAAAACACAATTAACCTAGACATAACTAGAGTAAGAGACCATAGCTAACCAGCAGAGAATATGCAATTTAGATAAATTACAGGAAACCAGCACATTGGTCTATTGCTAGAACTACAGACTTTGTGGAGTGGAGGCAAGAAAAAGCTGTAATGGGGTTAATGGTGAGGTTAAAAAAGTATGCAAACATATATTTTGTTAACTCTCTTCATTTGTTTTAACAGATTATTAGGGAAAAGACTACAGAAAAAAATGGAAAACAAAAGAAAAAGTGCTTTTTCTTCACTAGAAAATCAGTCAGCCCCTGAAAATTATCTCACAATTTATATAGAATAATGCAGGTACACAGAAGCATTTTCCTTATAAATATACCCCAAAGAAAACTTAATGTGCAAAGTCTTCAGGAAAGCTATGTGTTTATACTGTCACAACAGTGAGAGCAGCCATGGAACTATTAATCACCTTTTTTTACCATCTCTGTCCTAATGGCCTTTGGGAAATAGCTCAGTAATGAGCAGGCACTGTTTTCAAAGCCAAACCAACTCGATCGAAGTGATTATAGTGACTGAGAAAATAGTATGACCCAGGGAATGAACTAGGGCCCCTATGTCATGTTTGCTTTTTAAAGCACTTATAGTCAATAAAAGATTATTATTTTGGAGTGATACCTTTCTCCAAGTGATCATGTCACTCTATCAAAACCTGAGACAGGAGAGAGAGAGAGAAAGAGAGAAGGAACTCATGGACATGGACAACAGTGTGGTGATTGCAGGGTGGGTGGAGGTGGAAGGGGGTATGGGGGATAAATAGTGATGGAAAAAATTTTAAGATAATTTAAAAATAAAAAGAAAATGTCAAGAGTGAAAAAAGAAATGAGGCACAGTATATGCTATTTTTTCTTCCATGAATTTGCTATTCTAAAGATCTCAGTTCTTGGATTTTTTTTTTTTTAATCAATGTAAAAAGTATCAGCTCTCAAGTCTGAGATGACTGTTTTCTTATTATGCCTTTTAATTTTACCTGTTTTTTGAATAATGATTTTGGCAGTAATATATTTTTATATACAAAGCCCCTCCAATGCATATGTCTGGAAAATAATTATTATACCTTTCTTAGTCTAAAGATTTTTTTTAATTTTTTATTTTAATTGTTGTTCTTGTACAGTTTTCTGTCTTTTACTCCCATTCCAGCCCACCACCCCAGCCCTCCCCACCTCCCTCCCATTTCCACCCCCACTAGTTTTTGTCCATGTGTCCTTTATATTTGTTGCTCCAAATCCTTCCCCTTTCCTCCTGAAATTCCCTCCCCTCTCCCCTCTGGTGACTATCAGCCCCTTCTCAATTTCAGTGTCTTTGGTTGTATTATGCTTGTTTGTTTGTTTGTTTTATTAGGTTCCTGTGAAAAGGTGAGATCATATGGTATTTGTCTTTCACTGCCTGGCTTATTTCGCTTAGCATAATGCTCTCCAGTTCCATCCATGCTGTCATGAAGGGCAGGAGCTCCTTCTTTCTTTCTGCTGCATAGAATTCCATTGTGTAAATGTACCATAGTTTCTTGATCCATTCATTCACTGATGGGCACCTAGGTTGCTTCCAACACTTAGCTATTGTAAATTGTGCTGCTATGAACATTGGGGTGCATGGATTCTTATAAACAAGTTATAAACAAGTTATGACCAACTTATAAACAAGTTATTTTTTTCTTATATGACTCTTTCTGAAATATGTATGCTTTTAAAATTCCTACATGCAATATGGTAGCATTTGGAACCTACTCACAACCTTAAATCTAATTTAGACAATTTCAAATATTAGACATTTTCAATGTTAAGAGTTTTAGAGATGAGCCCTGGCTGGTGTGGCTCAATAGATTGAGTGCTGGCCTGTGAACTGAACGGTCACTGGTTAGATTCCCAGTCAGAGCACATTCCTGGGTTTTGGGCCAGGGCCCCAGTGGAGGGAGCATGAGAGGTAACCACACACTGATGTTTCTCTATCTCTCTTTTCCCCTCTCTTCCCCTCTCTCTAAAAATAAATAAATAAAATCTTTTTTAAAAAAGTTTCAGAAATGACTCATCTAAATAGAAAATGGGACAATCTAATATTTTGCTTGTTTCAATGCATTCTTGAAATCCAACATTTGGGTCACTATCTGCAGATAGCCTTTTGGTGAATAGCTCTAGATTATTTCTACTTTCTTTAGTGTGTGTGTGCACGCACGCACGCACATGCATCCACATGCTGAGAAAGCTGTCAAACTTTATCCATTGGCATTTGGTTAAATCTAGGAGCCCATTTACCTATATTTAATTAAAGCACTATGCAGTGTACTATAACTATCATGAGATCTTTGAAATAGACTCTTGTCCTCAAAATCTAGAATCCCAAAGGGCTGGGTTGAGTTCCAGTGTATTTCAGCACCTTTCCTGTATTTAAACAACACATGGCTAGAAACCGAAGTGACTACAGAACAAATGGATCTGAATAGTGCCCTGTCTCAGGGGTGAATTTCTGATTTACTTCATATGTAGTAAGTCCAAAAAGTATCAATAGTAGCAACTTAAAAAAATCTGTTTCAGAAACTTTAAGTCCCTTAACCTAAATTAAGATTTCAGATAAAATGGTCTCTTTATTTGAAAATACAAGTAGAAATCAAATGAAAAAATACAAAAATAAGAAAAACTACCTGTACTATACACCAGTTCTAAAGAATGTATGAGAGACTGAGTTTGTAATCAAAATGTACTTAATTCTATCTTGTTTATATGGAAAATACTGAGTATAGCTGACTATAACTACAACCATGACCAATTCAACTGAATGCCATTTTATTAAACTAAAAGATTAAAGCAACAAATGAAAAGTTAGATAAATTGATTTGCACCAAAGTTAAAAACTTTTGTGCACTAAAGGGCACTATTAACAGAGTGAAGTAGCATCGACTGAAAATACCTGTAAAACACATGTTTGATAACTGGTTAACATCCAGAATAAATATAGAAAAGTCAACAGCAAAAAACCACAAACAACCTGATTTTGTATATATATAATCTGACTCACTCTATAATGTGGCTGACTCTTGAAAACATTAAGTGAAATAAACTAGTCACAAAAGAATAAATAATGTATAATACTACTTATATACCACTTATATGAGGTACCTACACTAGTCACATTTGTGGAGATAGAAAATAGAATGATGATTACCAGGTCCAGGGAGGAGGGGTGAATGGGGACTTATTATTTAATGAACCAGAGTTTCAGTTTTACAAAGAGAAAAAGTTCTTGAGGTGGTGGGTGGTGATGGTTGCACAAAATTATGAATGGACTTTGATGACACTGAACCCTTAAAAATGGTTAAAATGGTAAATTTTATGTTGTCCATCTTTTAAAATAAATACTAAAGTATTTGAAAATGAAATAAAATGGTTGGGACAAAAGTTGGGCTTGTAAAATTGTGTGTATTTCTATGAGCAGTTCTTGATATCCTGCTGTCTCACCTAGAAAATTCTTTAGCATATTCTTGTTTTGTGAAATGAGATAGTGATATCAGTGCCATTTCTGCTTGTTCCAAAATATAAACATTTTGCAATTACTCTGAGATCATAATTTGTTGAAATCTTCCATTTGAGAGGGTATAACTGAGCATATTTTAGTTTCACTATCTAAAAATGGCCTATCATGGAAACTGTCTTATACTTAGTTTTTTCAGTTTGGTCTTCACAATGCTTATTTCTACCTCAAAAACTTTTTCATGCAATGCAGGAAGTTTTAACCAGGTGAAATGTCTTTACAACATATCCTAAAATGCTTTGTTCCATGCTCAATATTATTATCTCTTTAACCACTCATGGATTTATTCTTTTTTCATTAAAATTGCATTTTCTGTATTACAAAAATTAAAGTCAATCAAACATCAAAAGTGATGCCAAGATATTTAGGTATTGGTAAAGCAAGGGTAGAAAATAGTTATTTCTGTCCATTTTCTGCTAATAGCAATGAGAGCTCTCATCTGTTGACTGTTTTCATAGTGCAGCTTATGCAAAGCATTTAACTAGCATTGTTCAATATTTTTATTCCTATATGCAACAGTTTATCGAGTCAGGTCATGCCTATCTCATTTGAAGGGATGCATTCTGTGATTATATTCACAGCCTCTGAAGCAAATTTTGTTTGTATTTTACACCCATTTTTATTTCCAGGTACCCAAATGATGAGATCAAATCAGCCTCTATTCTTTGAGAGAGAATTCTTCATGAATATAATGCTTCCGGTAATAGAAAATTTCTCTATCATTTTACTCCAAAAGTGAGGGTCGGGTAAAGGAAATTCTCTTGACTTTTCAGCTGGGGAACTGCTACTGCATTGTGTACCTATGACAAAAGAGGAATGCTCTACAGCAGAAGTGGCAAACACAAGGCCCATGGGCCAAATCCAGCCCTCCACCTTGTTTTATCCAGCCCAGCACCTTGTATCTACTCGGCAGCAGCACCAAGCTCTGGCTTAACTGTTAAGGAATAGTTATATTTATACAGTCCTACAATTACATTTGGCCCTTGGAAGGCAACCTCGAGGCTGATGTGCCCCCCTCCCACCCAGGTGAAAATGAGTTTGACATCCTTGCTACTGTGAGGAAGGACTAGATGAGGAATACTTGAAAAGACCTGGGAATCTCTATGAGAAGTTCAAGTTAAGAAGCCCAGGAAGAGAGTGACTAATCCAAGCTTATATTAATTACTTTGGTTTGGGAGCTTCTCCCTTCTTATTCCTCTGGATGGTAAGTCTTTGACTAACCATTGCTGCTAGCATTCTTCAGCACCCTTTGACTTCAGAATGCTACATAGTTGCCTTTTGTGTGTCAGGCCTAGTTGTATCGGCAATACCTGTTCTTCACTTTCATTTGTAGAATCTATGCATCCTGGGTTAGCATCAATGTCACAGTTTTAGGAGGATGTGAATGGCTCTGTGCAATGTTCAGGGTATTCAAGACTTTGAGAGTGTTTTGACACACACAAAAATTTTCGAATACTGATTGCTGGTGACGTGTTCATCACAGAGTTAACAACCTGGGAGATCACTGAATGGGATTCTTAAAGATAAATGACAATATTGACTCCTTCAGGTCCCTGGAGAACATTCTAACTACGTATGGGGGTGGGCTACTTAAACGATGAGAGAATGAATGACCTGGGAGGCTTTATTGAAATGGCACAGTGGAAAAAACCTTGGCCTGATTAAGGTTTATAAAACTGACTTTTTGTGATGAGCTTACAGTGTTACATGTAGGTTGCCATGACACTGTCATGACTCATGGCATCAATAGCCTTCTAAGCCCAGAGTGGCCTTTGTTTTCACAGCAAAGTCATGACTACCATAAAGAGAAGACAATAATACTAGAACTAACATTTATTAAAGTATGCGTGAGTAAGAGAAAACTGCTTTATAAATGCACTTTCCTTTTGCTCTCTCCTCCAGCTGGGCTTAGAAATTCTTTTATTTTGATGAATTTTTAAAACTTTTTATTGAATTTATATGGGTCACCTTCATTAATAAAATTGCATAGGTTTCAGGTGTACAATTATATTATATGCCATCTGTACATTGAATCATGTGTTTAGCACCTCAAGCCAAGTCTCCTTCCTAAATGCACCTCTTTTAATATGTATTTTTTACTCCAAGTGAGTTTTTTAAATTTTTTATTGTTGTTTAAGTACAGTCAGCTCCATTTTCCCCCACCACTCCCCACCACACCCATTCCCACCTCCCACCTCCCACCCTCAATCCTACCCCACTTTGGTTTTGTCCATGTGTCCTTTATAAATGTTCCTTGACAACCCTTCTCCTTCCCCTCCATTATCCCCTCCCCTCTTGTTACTGTCAGTTTGTTCTTTATTTCAATGTCTCTGGTTATACTTTCTTGCTTGTTTGTTTTGTTGATTAGGTTCCACTTATAGGTGAGATCATATGGTATTTGTCTTTCACTGCCTGACTCATTTCACTTAGCATGATGCTCTCCAGATCCATCCATGTTATTGGGAAGGGTAGGAGCTTCTTCTTTCTTTATGCTGTGTAGTATTCCATTGTGCGAATGTACCACAGTTTTTTGATCCACTCATTTACCAATGGGCTCTCGGGTTGCTTCTAACACTTGGCTATTATAAATTGTGCTGCTATGAAGATTGGGGTGCATAGGTCCTTTTGAATTGGTGTTTAAGGATTTTTAGGATGTAACCCTAGCACTGGAATTGCCAGCTCAAAAGGCAGTTTCATTTTCAGTTTTCTGAGGAAATTCCATACTGCTTTCCACGCTGTTTTCCACAGTGGCTGCACCAGTCTGCGTTCCCACCAACAGTGCACTAGGGTTCCCCTTTTTCTACACCCTTACCAGCACTTGTTGTTTGTTCATTTATGATGGCCATTCTGACTAATATGTTCTAAATGCTATATTTCTTGCAAGATGTTCTGGCATTGTTAAGCCATTTTTAAATACACCCCTAAAGATACCATAACAAATTATTGCAGTGAGGTTGATTCTCCATGGAGGTCTTAATTCAGAATTATATAGGCCTTTAAAATCCCAATTTCATACTCAGTATGGATGTCTTCTAAAGCAACCTCTACAAATGTAACAGAAAGTCTGGTTGGATACCTGACAAAGATACAACGTGTAGCCTTTCAAGAAAATACATTACAAATAAGTAAAACATATATCCTTTATTTTTGCATATGTCTTATTGTTATTCTTACCTATGCTATCCATCTTAACTAAAATTTCCAAGCTTACAAGAAATATTCCTTGCTTGTGGAGGATTACTACATGATTGTACTATGTCTTAAAATGTTTAAAAAAAAAGAAGAAGAAGAAGAGAAAAACATTGAGAAAATCTACTTCTTTAGTTCCCTCCTTATTCTTACTGCAGAGGTGCCCACAAGAGCTTAGCATGTGCTTTTAGGATTTAAAATAAACCTAATAAAGTTTTTCTAACAGCATTATTGAGATAAAATTTACATATCATAAAAACCACCCATTTGGACTTCCGGTCAAGATGGAGGCATAGGTGGACACACTGTGCCTCCTCTCACAACCAAAATTAAGGACAACAAAGATTTAGAAACAAGAAAACAACCAGAGCTCATAGAAAATTGAACTGTACAGAAGTCCAACAACCATTCATCCAAACTGGTAAGAGGGGCGGAGTCGAGGCAGGAAAAAGTGGAGGTGTGGACCAGGCACACAGGCAGCAGCAGCTGGCAGACCCCAGGTGCACAGGTGGTGGCTAGCAGACCCTGGGCACAGGGTGGCAACTGTGCAGACCCAGTGAGGCCACGCAAGGTGGCTGGCTGATTAGGTGGTCCCACATTTGCACGCAGATAATCCAGGCGAAGGGGAAGCAGCGGAAGGGACTAGAATCCAAGAGAGAGCAGAGCAAGCACCATTGTTTCCTCTCAGACCCGCCCTCACATACAGCATCACTACCCAGCAACTGGGCTGCCCCACCCTGGGGAACACCTAAGGCTCCACCCCTCACTACATAACAGTGGCGACTAGACAAAAAAAAAAAAAAAGTGGCTCAAACCAGAGAACAAATCAAAGCCCCAGAGCCAATTTATCTAAGCGATGAAGAGATAGCCAACCTATCAGATGCACAATTCAAAGCCCTGGTGATCAGGATGCTAACAGAATTGGTTGATTTTGCTCACAAATTAGATGAAAAAATGAAGGCCACAATAACTGAAATGAAGGAAAACACACAGGAAACCAAAAGAGATGGGAGGAAAACTGGGACTCAAATCAATGGAGTGGGCCAGAAGGAAGAAAGAAGCAACCAAACAGAAAAGAAGGAAGAAACAAGAATTCAAAAAAAATGAGGAGAGGCTTAGGGACCTCCAGGACATCTTTAAACATCCCAACATCCGAATTATGGGGGTACCAGAAGGGGAAGAAGAAGAACAACAAGTGGAAAACTTATTTGAGCAAATAATAAAGGAGAACTTCTCCAATCTGGCAAAGGAAATAGACTTCCAGGAAGTCCAGGAAGCTCAGAGAGTCCCAAAGAAGTTGGACCCAAGGAGGAACACACCAAGGCACATCATAATTACATTAGCCAAGATTAAAATGGAGAGAATTCTAGAAGCAGCAAGGGATAAGGGCACAGTCACCTACAAGGGAGTTCCCATCAGACTGTCAGTTGATTTCTCAAAAGAGACCTTCCAGGCAAGAAGGGGCTGGAAAGAAGTATTCCAAGTCATGAAAATCAAAGACCTACATCCAAGATTGCTCTATCCAGCAAAGCTTTCATTTAGAATGGAAGGGAAGATAAAGTGCTTCTCAGATAAGGTCAAGTTAAAGGAGTTTATCATCACCAAGCCCTTATTATATGAAATGTTAAAGGGGCTTATCTAAGAAAAAGAAGATAAAAAATATGAACAGTAAAAATACAGCAAACTCACAGGTATTAACAACCACACCTAAAACAAAAGCCAACTATGCAAACCACTACAACATGAGCAGAAACACAGAAATGGAGATCACATGGAGGGTTAGCAACAGGGGAGTGGGAGGAGGAGAGGGGAGAAAGGTACAGAGAATAAGTAGCACAGACGGTGGGTAGAAAATAGACAGGGGGAGGGTAAGAATAGTGTGGGAGAAGTAGAAGCTAAAGAACTTATAACACATGGACATGAACTAAAGGGGGGAATGTGGGTGGGAGGGGGTGTGCTGGGTGGAGGGGAATGAAGGGGGGAAAGGGACAACTGTAATAGCATAATCAGTAAAATATATTTAAAAATAAAAAATTTAAAAAACCGTCCATTTAAAGTATTCAATTCAGTGCTTTCAGTATGTTCACAAAGGATTGCAACCATCACCACAAGCTAATTTCAGAACATTTTTATTGCCCAATGTAAATAACTTTTTCAATCTTTTTGGTCTACTTTATGAATTCTGTATTTCTGGATAAACATAAGAGGTGTTTTATTAATTTTTCAATGGTTGTATCAAATCTGAAATGAAGAAAAAATAGACAAAAATTTAAACACTTGGGAAGAAGGAAATAAGAAATTATTATTTTATTTGTTGTGTTTGGAAATGTAAAGTTTGGAGGGAAGAATTTTTAAATTTGTATTTAAAGTAATGGAAAGGTTAGAAAGTAAAATATGCCAAACAACAATTGTTATCATTCAATTGTTTTTGCGTAATAACAGGCTGGGTGTATAAGGCAAATTTTAAGATTACAAAGTCGTTGCTTATAGATATTATTTGAAGGATTTGTACTATTCCAGGGAGAAAACAAAGTTACTTAGCTTCAGTTCTAGACTTTGGCTCTGTCAATGCATATATGTATATAAAAATCTAATAATAGAGTGTTTCTATATTTCCTGTTCATGTGGAATTTTTTTTTGCAATCCTAGTGCAAACCATTAAAGACAGGATACATGCTATGTTACATCTAACTAGAAAAAAAGGTATGCATTCATTTTACATTCACCATTCTTATATAATTCTTACTAATTTGTGTGATTTATTTTTTTTCTGTTTTTTAGGGTTCATTTATTATTGTATTTTGTTCCATTACCACTTATTCCCCCAAACCCTCTTCCATTGGCCCATCCTCCCTTATGCAACACAATTACCATACTGTTGTCTGTGTCCATAGTGAGATTTATTTTAAATTTGTATTGCATAAGTTGGAAGAAGTTCAATGGTCAAGTTATGTGGAAGGATTAGTCATTATTCTTTATCATGGTCATTGCTGCACTGGGTTATTTTTTATAATTTTCTCTCCAACATGATTAAATGTGCTTACCCAATCAATCATAAAAATTTTCTTTTTAAATTTGTTTATTGTTTATTCATTTTTTATCATATTTTTCCCATTACCATTTAGTTCCTTCACACTCCCTCCCCCACTGCAATCCCCACACTGTTGCCCATGTCCAGGAGCCCTTTTTCCTTTTGGCTCAGTCCCTCTGCCCCTCACCTCCCTCCCTGCCCCTTAGCTGTCACCTGCTCTCCATCCATGATTCTGTCTCTGTTTTGCTTGTTAGTTCAGTTTGTTTGTTAGATTCTGCATAGGAGTGAAATCATATGGCATTTGTCTTTCTCTGATTGGCTTATGTCACTTAGCATAATGTTCTTCAAGTGTGTCCATACCATTGCAAAGGGTAAAAGTTTCTTTTTTATGTCCAAGTAGCATTCCATGTGTAAATGTCCCATAGTCATTTTATTCACTCATCTATTGGTGGACACTTGGGCTGATTCCATATCTTGGTGATTGTAAATAACTCTGCAATGAACTTAGGGGTGTTTATGTTCTGTTGAATGGTGTTTTGGATTCCTTCAGATATATTCCCAGAAGTGAGATTGCTGGGTCAAAAGGCAGATCTATTTTTAACTTTTTGAGGTATCTCCATACTGCTAGTCTGCATTCCCACCAACAGTGCAAAAACATTCCCCTTTCTCTACATGCTCACCAGCACTTGATCACTTGAATTTTTTGATACTACAGAATTTTTCTGATTTTCAAATGTTGCCTCACCCACTCGCAAACAAAACACACTTTAAAAGTGTTTTTTTAAATATTATTATTTATAACATTTTAAATATTAAAATTCCTGGTTCAGTCCTGCCTACTGAAACAAAATTTCTGGGTTTAACAGGCTGAGAATTCAAATTTTTAATAAATGTCCCAGGAATCTTTATTAAACATCGCAGTTTCTATGAAGTTGTCTTATTCCTTTCTGAGAGAGAGATTTGCAAAACACTGGGAAAATACAGTACAGCAGGATTTGGTAAGCAACTTGTTCAAGTTTTGGGGGCTATGATATTGCATCCTGTGGAGGTCACGACTTATCTGAGAGATACAAATAACTTTTTTATTAAATATCGTTACATATATTAGGTGCATAGGTCAGGACTAGCTGCACATTTGTACAGGACTAATGTTAAGCCATAATGTTTAATCTGTCAATTTGGATATAACACATTTTGTAAGGATGTGTGATATTCGATAGTAAATTGTATCTGAGAGGTACCATGATCTCTGAAGTCAGTGTTGGTGCAGTCTTCTTTTTTCTTTTTCCATGAAATTTGAAGTCACTGTTATGGGTTTTTTAAAATTATTTACCATTGAAAATGACTGGAAAAATATATCAATTTGATAATCCAAGAGATGAAGAACTTCAGCAAATGCTATTCAAGTCATTTATCAAAATATGTTTGCAATGTTGTGAAAAGTGTTTCTGCCTTGAGCATAGCAATGTTGTTTGCAGTGACTATTATAAACATTTTGCAAAAACTACTATTGACAATTCTGACCAATTAATGTTAAAGACATTTTTTGGTTGTATGTTTTAGCAATATCTATGTTTCCATTATTCAAAAAGAAAAAAATTTATTCTTTATGTTTTTATATTTTTGTTTAATAATTCCTAGACTGGAAATGAAAATAAATAAAAATCATGTATTTTGTTATATAAATGTAATAAATGCAAATTTGCAGTGCTTTTATTTGTTTGTTTGTTTGTTTTTTACATTTCAATACATACTAGTAATGAATGTATCTCTCGGATACACACGATCTATGCTGTAATTTTTTTGACAGCGACCTCCACAAGGTTCAGGACAGAAAATCATTAGGACAAAATTACCACAAAGGTACGCACCTTCTGTGTCTTGCTCTCTATTCTCTAACACTTAGTGCCACATCACACACACATAAATATTTGTTAAATGAAGAATTTTCTTTACAGCAGAGCTCAGATTGAATTTGAAGTCACTTCAGAAAATAGACTTGTGAACAAAGGATTCCAGGGTGACATGAATATTTTGTATAACTATGTTAACCAAGAACTCTGATTTTTTAGAGTCAAGAAATTCTAGATGTTTTGGTGAAAAGTACACCCTGATTAGATTCACCTTCCTGATGTTTACTAAATCAAAAGAAAATGTACAGAGATGAAAGAGTATGGTGGAAGCCTTTCCTATACCCTGAAATTCTTATTTGAACAATCAGTTTTTCCAGAACGTTTAATAGAATGACAAAAGGCCAGCCTTAAGCCCAGCGCTTTGCCTTTGTTTGCTGTAGTTGGGGGAACATTGTGCAACACTTTCCTCACTCAGCAATGGTAACTGTTGACTCTCTTGTTGTTTGGGGCACAGCCTCCACTCTGGAGAAGATCAGAGAGAAAACAGAAGGAACAGCACAGCTGGTTCCTCAGACAGCATGATTGGAATTCTCTCTAAGCTGCTGTGTTCACATGGAAATGTTATCTTAATCTCAATTGACGAGAGTGTTCTTAAAACGAAACTCAGAGGTAAAAGGCTGGAGGAATGCTTCGGGGAGATCTCAGAAAAACAAAGTGAATAAGATCTGCACAGCAATTACATTTAGAAACTGAAACTTGTCACCCACAATTCAGATACTGGATGAAAAGACAAATTGTTCCTTTCTATTTTAGGGTTGAAGATTATAAAAGATCATAATGTCTTTTTACACTAAATAATGTTTTTCTGTTTCTGTAAAAATTCCTTAACGCCAAGAAGGAAGGAAAATCATTTAGCCACACAAATGGGAAAAAAAATAAATCTATGTCGTGACAATAATTCATTTATTCCTCTATCCTGTAGTTACTAAACAACTATTATGTGCCTAGTTTTGGTCTAAGCAGAGAAAGAGGTAATTCTTAGTAAGGGCTCTAAAAGAGAAAATCTCAGGGTATTCCAAAAACCATTAACTAGGGAGCACCTCCAAAGATCAGAGATGAGAAAAGACTTCTCAGAAGAGATCAATACTTGTAAATATGGAGATTTTGAAAATTGAAACTTGAAACATTTTAATGCAATATCATAAAATTGTCCTTCTATGTAAATTTACCTAATATTATTATTGAAATCTCTGTGTCCTAAGCATATATAACTCCCAGACAGAGAAAAAGAAGCAGCTCCGTGCTGCATGTGGGAGGAAGGTATTTTGATTTAAATGTTTCTAATAATCCAGACCCATTAGAAGAGTTATGGATCTTTACATGGTTCAGACATCATGCTGATACATGAAATGAGGAAAGAAGGAGACTTTTTCAGGACCACTGTACCTGGGAATTTCAACCTTGAATAATAAATCTTTGTTTGCTTATTTGTTTTTAACTTTAAATTATCATTATGAGCCCTGGCTGGTGTAGCTCAGTGGATTAAGCACAGGCCTGCAAACCAAAGGGTCACAAGTCCAACTCCCAGTCAGGGCTCATGCCTAGGTTGAGTGCCAGGTCCCCAGTTGGGGGCACACAAGAGGCAACTGATAAATGTTTCTCTCTCCCTCTCCTTTTCCTTCTCTCTAAAACAATTAAATAAATAAAAATATTTTTAAAAATTGTCATATAGGATGATTAGGTGATTTGCTTTATTCTCCAAGAATGCAAGGACCCTTCTTTCTTTCTTTACTTCCCTCCCTCCCTCTCTCCCTTCCTTCCTTCTTTTCTTCCTCTGTCACTTTTGCTTTTTGCAATCTTAGACCTGTATGAAAGATAAACTTGACACTATAACTAGGCAAGTCCCATGATATTGCAAAGGAAGCAGACGTCCCTGAGGCACTGAGTGATGATTGGGAAGGGGTGAAGGTAAGGGCTAATGTGCAAGAAGATAATTGTAGTTAGCACAGAAGGGTACTGAGGAATGAGAGCAAAAACTGGAAACAAGAAATATTAAACATCATGTTTTCAATACTGCTGATGCTTCCTTCTATCCTTTCTTACAAGATACTATGTTTAAAATGATAAATAGCAAATGATTGGTAATAGTACCTCTAATCTCCTTTATGTCCATTTTGTACCATTCTATTCTTTTTAATTTTAATTGTTGTTCTTGTATAGTTTACTGTCTTTTACTCCCATGCTGTACTATTCTATTCTTATGACAAGACCAGAGTCAGAGGAAAATTTAGGTCACAGGCAAAGAGAAAAAGAATAATGGAGAGGAACTCCAAGTGTGGTGAGAAGAGAAAAATGCCATAGTCTTTAAAGCAATGATCAAGACAGTGCCTTTCCAGTTTGGAACTGGAGAGGGAGAAAGGAGATAAGGCTGCAGCAGAAGTGATCATATAACTACTGCACTTACTTAGCAATTCTCCACTTTTGTCCAGTGTTCTCAGACCTCAGTGTTTGTGGAATGGGAGAGGTGCTTGTTGAAATTGCAGGACACTAAACTCCACATAAGTATTTCTGACCGCATACCTCTTTTTAACAAATACTGGCTAAGAGATGAAGTGCAAGTTTCTTAAAGCAGAATGTACAGTCCCTCGGGAAACCGAAAGAAGCCCAATTGACCATTTAATAATCATCATCTTCTTTTGGCAAATATTGACAGCTCCCAACGACTGAAGGTAGGCGTCGGCTGGCAATCCTCTCCCACACAACCTTGCTACCCCATGGTATGTTAATAATGAAAACAAGTTTTAGGTCAAGTCCTGTTGAACATTTACTAGCAAGCAAGCACAAATAGTCATGTAAACTGTGCTTGTGAGCATGGGGCATGAATGCTGTTCAGACATTCTGAAAGCAGAGTGGCCAACCATCTAATCTGAGTCAAGCAACACTGTCCTCTCTGAAATGCAAGTACAGTGTTACCCCAACGATATCAGCTGTTGCTAAACTTGCCACATCCTTACACCATATTTCTACATGGGTGCTGGTACCTGTTTACTTCTCTTACAAGCATTTGTAACTGATATTTGTAGAATCAAAGAGTAGAAGCATTCTTCACTGCTCTGATTTCCAGGGAAATCATTATGGTTCACTTTCTTCTATATCACAGGGTTCTGCTTTTTAAGAAAATAACTTTTTCTATTTCTGTACCCTTTATATTATTTTTTCCAGAGTTGCTATAACAAATTACCACAAGATATAGTGGCTTAAAACAATGCAAATTGATTATCTGTGGAATAGACCTCTGACATGAGTCCCACTGGGCCAACATCAATATGCCCCCATGGCTACATCATTTGAGGCTCTAGAGCAGAATCTGTCTCCTTGCCTTTCCCAACTTCTACAGACATTCCTTGGCTCACATCTGTTTTCTTCATCTTTAAAGCCAGCAGCATAGCACTGTGATCTCTGCTTGGTCAAGTCTGCTTTCTCTGACTTTGAATTTCCTTCCTCTTCTTTCTTTTATAAGGACCCTTGTGATGGCATTGGGCAAATACAGATAATTCAGAATAATCTCCCCAGCTAAATCTTCTTATTTAGCCATGTCTGAAAATTCCTTTTTAGCCATTTATTATTCACAAGCTCCAGGAATAAAACTTGGTTGTCTTTGTGGGTTAATATCCTACTTACCACACCCATCAATTTGACCATCTAAGAATTGCTCCAGGGAATAACCATTTGCAAATGATTTTGGATCATTTTTATTTTGCTTGATGTATAGATATCACTATCAAACAAATTTTCTCTAAACCTACTTTCTGATTTCATATGACTTTGGGGACAAGGGCCAATACAGTAACATCTTACATCTATGATTTTAACATCCTTGTTTTTGAGAATTTGCTGAAATTTGTGTAACAATTCTAATTCTTATGTTGAAGTTTTTGAAATTAATAACTTTTAATATTCATATGATTTAGCTAATATCTTTAAGGGAAGGACTTAAAGAAACAGAACTACAATGCCCAAATTCTCAACCAGTAAAGTGTGGTTCAATAGTTTATAAAAATTTGTAATCTGCATTATATCAAACTTTGGGGAAAGAATACGCTGTTCAGAGCAAAGTCACTGCAGCGTTTCCTGAACAATTGAAGGAAATGATTCATAAGAGCTGCTACCTCTTGTCAGAACGTTCTAACCTTGCCTACTCTGGCTTGTTTTGGGAAGCCAGTACCTTCTAACGCTCTTTTTCTCAGTGACCAGAATTTTAACTTTTTCCCTCCTGTTCCTCTCTAGAGAATAGAAATTCTCTATTTTCTGTGAGAATTTGGTCTCACCAGTCAGATTTTTGCCAGTCTTGGAATTTATCAGCAACACAGATCTGTGGCTGAAAACTGTGGTCCTTTACTTAATTGTGGCTCCTTTTAAAATAAAATGTGCTCTGCAGAGTAAATTTCAAAAATCAAATATCTACCAGAGGAATATTTCTTATTAGCTCAAAGATGTTAAATTACTCTTTTATGTTAGTTCCCTATCTCTTTTTCCAATCTCATCTTAACTCTCCATGTTTCAAATAGCAAGGTGCACTTGCTGATTCCACTTGGTTTATTGCTTCCCCTAAAAATAATTTTAATAGCTTAAATAGGTTTGTAAGTTTGGTTCTTTCTAATAGTTTTGTTTGTAAGAGGTGACATTTTCTCTCCCAAGCACAATTTAATATTTCCAGTGTATTTTTGGCTTGCTTTGGTTTTTAAGTTCTGCATGTATTTCAATTTGAAACTACTATTGTTTATAATCGGTACTAGCCCGGGCAGATGTAGCAGAACCTATGCTAATCAGTAAATGTTTCTTGGAATGTTTACAGTAATGGTTCATTGAATTTTTTTTCATCACCTGAGGACATGTCTCCATTGATTTCAGAGAGAGAGAGAGAGAGAGAGAGAGAGAGAGAGAGAGAGAGAGAGAGAGAGAAAGAGAGAGAGAGAGAGATTTACATGAGAAAGAGAAACATTGATTAGTTGCCTTTGCACATGCCCCAACCAGAGAGCGAACCCACAACCTAGGCAAGGGCCCTGAATGGGATTGGAACTGGCAACTCTTTGCATGGAATGATGCTCCAAGCAACTGAGCCGTGAGGCCAGAGCTCATACAAAAATTTTTTTAAGTCAAAAGAATTAGGTTATACACCAAGCAGAACCTTCAACCAGCATCTGGAAGCACTCAGCTATGAACTCTGAAATCAAACCCAGGTTTGAAACTAACTTTACCACTGATTAGCAGTTACCACTCTTTATTGCAATCACTTGGAGTAAATTATTTGTTCTCTATTATCCTCAGTTTCTCATCTGTGCAATCTGAAAAGCACCTATCTTGCAAAAATGGTGTGAGACCCATATGACAGAATAGAGGTAAAGCTTTAGGATAAAGCCCAAAGTAAGCATCTCATCAACAATAACTATTACCACCTTAAATGTTTTATTTTGGCCTTTAAAAAATTCCAAGTGTTCTTAAAAGATTTTTAATTCATACATGCTGTAAACTGCTGTAACACCCACAAGGAATACACCACATAGTAAATAAAACAAGATCACAAAAGTATTAAACTTTAAAATTCAACCTATGAAAATTAAATAGTTTGGCAAGAAAATTTTTAACAGAATTTTTTCTGAATACGCTGTCAGTACAGATAAGTATATGTTTGTGTTGGGAGATAGAGTTTTCTATAAAGGTGTGAGACAATTAATTAATGTATACAAAAGAATAAAACTAGTCCCCTATCCCACATCTTAAAAATGCCAATGCAGGTACACAAAAAAAAAATGATTATGTGAATGAAAAACTACAATACTAACCCAAAGTACAGAATAAGTATATGTGAATATATATAAAATATACATGAAATATATACACATGAATAAAAACACATGAATGCATGCATAAGTGAATTGGGAAGAAGAGACTAATCTCCCATGCAGACTTCTATTTTACATATGCGGATACTTCTTCCTCCAGGAAAATGAGCTCAGTCACCACCACTACCCTTCCTTGTGGGCGAGCTACATGTGGTGACTTATTTCCAAGAACCAGAGTATGGAAGGAGGAAAATAGTAACTTTACAGTGGAGAAATCTTGCAGATGTACTTAACCAACTGATTAAGGTTAACATCCCCAGTGATGTCTTGTAGATATGTATGTACCTTTTGATATTTTTGGATGAGAACAGCGCTTTACCTATGAGATACTTTTTCAAAAAACCCTTAACCCCACTCTAATCATGAGAAAGACATCTGGAAAATTTAGATTCAAGGACATTCTATAGCATTCCTGGCCAGTATTCCGCAAGATTGCCAAGGTCAAGAAAAACAAGGAAAGACTAAGCAACTGTCACAGACTATTGGAGAATGGGAATAAATTACTAAGAAATGTGCTGTCATATAGGGTTGGATTCTGGAACAGGAAGAGAAAACACTGGTGAAATCCAAATAAAATCTGGAGTTCAACTAGTAATAATGTACTAATGTTGGTTTGTTAGCTTTCACAAACATACTATTGTAAATGTAAGATGTTAACAAAGGGTGGAGCTGAGGGAGGGACATATGGGGACCCTGTAGTGTTGATGAAATCTTTCTATAAACCTAAAATCATTTCCAAATAAAAAGTGTATTAAAGAAAGATTTAGAAAAAATAAACTATCTTTATATTCTTAAGATATAGAAGGCTTTCTTAACCTAGAAAAACAATGCAGGAGAATATTCATAAATTTGACTACATGAAATTCTAGAATGTCTGTTCATCAAAAAATGCTGCAAAAAGAGTAATAATATAAGTCACAAACTGGGAGAAGATATTTACTACAGATACATTTCAGTGGCAGAGATGTCTCGGAATCCAAACTGAAAAAGACAAGAAACAGTAGAAAAATGAGGAAAATACTTAATAGGCACTTAAGAGAAATGCAAATCCCAAAGATCAATGGATGTGTAAAAGATGTTCAACCTCATTACTAATCAGAAAAAAGTCCACAGTGGGATATTGTTTCATGTTTGCCTCACTGGAAATTTTAAAGACTGAGAATATCAGGTGTTATCAAGGATTCGGAACACTAAGACGTTTGTTTATACCCTGAAGTTGGGAGTATAAGGCTATACAGTCACTCTGTAAACAATTTGGCTGTATCTAGAGTTGAAGATGTGTCTATCCCACAGACGGCAAAGGAATTGCACTACTACATTTATACCCTAGAGAAACCTTTCTATGTATGAATCAAGAAATGTGTACCAAAACACTCTCAGAAGCTCTCATTGTAATAGCAGAACAAACAAAACCATTGGAAGCAACCCACATATCTATCACAACACAATGCCACCCAGTAACAAAATAAACTAATAGTGATGAGCAACAACAGATGCATTTCAAGAGTATAAGTTTGGGCAGAGGTGGGGGTGTGGAAAGGAAGCTGCAGAAGAATGAAGAAAGCATGATTTTGTTACATAAAATTATAAAATGTAGAACTAAACAATTCAGTTTTTAAAATTATGAACCTCTGAGAAAGCTGCAAAGAAAAACATGAGAATGATAAACATAATTCTTTTTTAAAAGATTTTATTTATTTACTTTTAGAGAGAGGGGAAGGGAGAGAGTGAGAGGGAGAGAAACATCAATGTGAGAAAGAAACTCCAGTCGGCTGGGGACTCAATCCATGCAACCCAGGCATGTGCCCTGACCAGGAATTGAATCAGAGACCTTTTGGTTTACAGCACAGCACTCAAGCCACTGAGCCACACCAGTCAGGGAAATAAACATAATTCTTATAGCCATTACCTCTGTGGAGGGCTTGGGGGAATAGTATACACTGAACTTGTAAAAAAATGCAATATTCTCTGTTTTTAATGGGATGGTGGATTCATAGGTATTTGTATTGTTATATTTGTATACTATGTATAGCATAACTATTATTTTTATATCAATTTAAAGAATAAATAAAAAGAAAGGAAGAAGAGATGGAGAAAGTAAAAGAAAGATAAAAGAAAGAGGGAGGGACCCCGTAGTTTATCACTCCCAGCAGCACCACACTCAGGAAGCATGGTTACCTGTATAAGTAAAGGGATTCCCCAGATTAGAACTAAGGTTGTTGGACTGGTATATTTCACTGCCTCTTTTCATGGTTATTCCAAAAGAACCTCCATTTAAATTAGCTGATTCCAAAGTACAGAAGTGAAAACGCCATCATCCACTCCCTCTTGTTCAGCCTCTTATGACACATAGTCCCAAGACTTGGCCCCAGGCCTCTTTTGGCAGAATCACAGTCCTTTCTTTTCCCCTGTCTCTTTGCAACAACAGAGATTCTAAATGTCCCTGTCAACACACCTGGGCTCTGCAATGCTGTAATAAGCCATCCTTCCTGAGGTTTCATCCCCAGAGTGTTTTCTTTCCTCCCTAGGACTTCCTTCCTCTTTACATTTTCCAACCCCATGAACACACTGGTAGTGGAAAATTTTCTAATGCAAATTTGCCCAATCATCACCAGAAACACTTCTCATCTTTATTTGTTCAAGCCATCTGTCAGGAATCCAAAAACAGGCCTGAGAGAAATGTAGACCTCTTTTTTTGTTTGTTTAATTTCTGTAGTATTTTTTCCATTACAATTTAGTCCTCTTATACCCGCTTCTCCCCAGCAATCACCACATCATTGTCCGCATCCATGAATCCTTTTCCCTTTTTTTACATGAAAGAGTCCATATTAGATTTGAGAAGGTCTTGTCTGCTTAGGATGCCTGAAGCAACTGTAGAGGTAGGGAGACTAATGAACTAATCCATATAGAGCAAATGGTCTACCAGGGGTGACCAACCTTTTGGCATCTCTGTGTCACACTACAGGAAGAAGAGTTGTTTTGAGCCATACGTTAAATACATTGTGACACATAATCATGAAAAAATCTCGTAATGTTATAAGTAAATTTATGATTTTGTGTTGGGACTTATTCACAGCCAACTTGGCCTCTGAGGTTGGACACCCCTGGAACCAGAGGCAGTAGATGTGACAGAGTGGGAACAGAAAGGACAGGACAGATGTGATTTGCCGAGAACCTTGTTTATTAATGAAAAGTTGTCTAGAGGGAATGATGTAAAAGTGAGCCACCATCTCTGTGATACAAGAGTGGGCTGGTAGACTTAAACCTTTAACCCTAACTCACTGTCTACAATGAGGAAATCAGAAAACTGAAAACATGAAAGCTAAAGATTACTGGAGAAGAATTATTAACGGAGCATCAAACTTTGCTATCATTTGCAGGAGATAACAGAGCGAAAATTACTTGTGACCTAGTAAAACCTTAAGAAACCAATGATTCCTCTTGTTCATTACTTGCTATCAGTATTAGTATTATACATGGATTGAACTGATTTTTAGGATTGCGTATGGACTGAACCCATCTTTTTGACAATTCTCAACTGTTCACATAGCAAAATAAAGTAAATAACACTTGAAAAACACAGAAGTGGTTCATACAGTATTCTTTAGGCTGGATAACTTATTCTTTTAATATTTAAAAGTGCTTTCTGAGAAAATACTCATATGTGCAAACTATTATGAAAATGTTTGTATAAATGATGTGCAGAGAGGGATTATTCTGCTTAAGCCAATAATTTGTGCCATAGATAGTTTTCAAAACAAAAATGAATTCCCAAAATAAAGAGAATACTTCAGCCTCATTATTTTCATCAGGGAGACCAAACCACCATTTAAACTAAAAAAAAAGAAGTCAGGTACATTTATTTTATGACAAGAAGTTCATCATAAAAAGGAACCTCTCAGTCTTAGGCACATATTTTGTTTTCCTATGCAATAAATATATTTTATAATGTAATTTGGCACATTTTATTGCTGAAGTAAAATATACAAAAATATACCGTAACATAAATGATACTCTAAATGCAAACTACATGCCAAAAAAGTACTCAAATATCTAATAAGTTGAACTCAAGATAATTGTTTTTTTCATCTCCATAGATGTTTTTTCACCTCTTAATCCACCTTAAATATTAGCTCAAAATGTGTATTCCCTACAACAAAAGTTGTCTTGTAGCCCTGTATATGCCTTGTGTTTTAACTTAATTGATGCAATATCCCCAGTACACATCTATTTTCTTGCTTTAATTGCATTGTATATTCTTTTTGTTTTTTAGTTTGTTCCTCCCTTACAATGTTCTTGCACTGGAGACAGAAACTGCCATTTTTAAATGGATCTCTTTAGTTCTTTGCACAGTGCACAGCACATAGTAAATGCCCAATAAATATAGAATGACTTGACTAACACATATATAAGGCCTACTCTCAGGATATTTAGTGTTCCTAAACATTGTTAGCTTTAAGTATGAGGTTAGATAAATAATACTGACAGGCATTCTCACCTTTATAAATGCTTGATTAGAATCTATAATTATGTATACACTTGGTGATGAAAACTTTGATTCATCCTTCTTAAATACTATGTAAATTCTGGAAAACAAAGAAAACTTCAAAGTGCCTTCTCCCGATGAACTACAATGCAATTAAATGTCATTCATATATTTTAGAAAGGGATTACCTCATCTAAAATGTAACAGAAAAATCTTACATTTTAACATTTCTATAAAATATAACATATAGGAGTGTGAATCTTCTCTTGTCTCAGAAATACATACATATTCTGCTCTGTGGGTTGCTAAGATACCCTAAACTTAAAAGCACAGAAGTAGGATTTGGCTCTTTAAAAATAGGTGAGGTGGCTTTTTTTATTCCTCACAAAATTAGTCTCTGGGGAATACACACAATCTCAGTAAAATTATTTATTTTACTTAAATTAATTAAATGGTGTTTGAAAAGATTTTAATTTTAATTTAATGTTGAAATTAGCAAAATCATTTGCAAACATTAACCATACACCTCTGCCTTTTGGTTTCCCACCCTTTCTTTAGGTGATCAGTAGGAAATAAGCCAGATTCACTTAAATGAGAAGTGACCGATTTCAGTTTCCACAAGTCACTAATTCATATTCTCTTACATTTCTTCTCCTTTTTGCAGAAAAAGGAAGGTTACATCATAGGACAAAACCACTGGTTTTGAGGTGAAGTGATGATGAAACTGGATGGGGGACGCCATGCTGAATTCTTAGATTATGACACATTCTTGGCAAGTATATTTTTTTCTAGCTGACCCAGATAACAAGGATTATGGGTAACTCTAAAAGGTCTAACTTGTTCCAGTTATGGAGCCTGACTTCAGAACCAATCATTTGTTTTTAGTTGTTAGTATTCTCTTTTTTTGATTTTTAAAATTAAGTTTATTGAGGTGACAGGGGTTAATAAAATTATATAGGTTTCAAGTGTACAATTCTATGATATATCATCTATATGTTGCATTATGTGCTCACCACCTATGTCAAATCTTTCTCCATCACCATACATTTGACCCTCCCCTACCCTTTACAACTCCCCCACCCCCCTTACCTCTGGTAACCACTACAATGCTGACTGTGTTTTTCTTGTTTATTCATTTGTTGCTTTCAGTTATATCCCACATATGAGTGAAATTATATGGTTCTTGATTTTTTCTGTCTGACTTATTTCTCTTGTCATGATATTCTCAAGATCCATCTATGTTGTCAGAAATAGTAGAATATGATCTTATGACTGAGTAGTATTCCTTTGTATATTTTATCACAACTTCTTTATCTGAGCATCTATCAAAAAACACTTCCATGTCTTGGCCACTGCGAATAATGCTGCAATGAACATAGGGGTGCATATTTAATGCAATCCCCATCATAATTCCAATGACATTTTTTAAAGAAATACAAAAAAAAACATTATATTTTCATAGAGCCACAAAAGACCCTGAATAGGCAAAGCAATCCTGAGAAAAATAGAACAAAGCCAAGGTATCATACTCGCTGACTTAAAATTATCTTACAAAGTGACAATAATCAAAACAGCATGGTATAGGCAGAAAAACTGTTAGTGTTTTCAAGCTGAATGAAACTCGTGGTCACGTCCCTCAACACAAGCCTCACAATCTGTTCATGGATAACAAACAGAGTTGATTATTTTACAGGATCTTGGTCATAATAAAAGGTATTTTATATATATACTCATATACATATATAATATATATGAAAACTTGTATCTCTGAAATTGTGGAAGCAATATACAAACAAAATGTTATGAGAGCCCCAGACCTAGAGATAAATGCAGATCAAAAATCTCTACCATGTACCTAATCACTTAATCTGTTTCTTCCTTTTTATTTCGTATTACTTAAGTCAAGATTATATTTTGTAACTCTGAGGAAGCGAAAGGAGACCTAATTTTTACTATCATCCTTTTGTACCATTTGAATTTTGAATCATTTGAATTATTACTTATTTAACAAATTGATTTTAAAGTGATTTTTAAACTATTTTCTTCCCTAGTACTTTTCTTCTCCATATCATATTTATTTGATCTCCCCTTTCATTCCTTATTATTATCCTTCCATTTTTTTAATATATAATTTTTGTTGCTGATTGTCAGGGGTAGGGGGTATAAGGAGACTAAATGGTAATGGAAAAAATATAATAAGGATTATATATTTCTATTTTTAGTCCACATAATATAGTACATTCTCTTTGTTTCCTTCTATATCATTGCTTCTCTTCTTTTTAAATCATGTTTTATTTGTCAGTTAGAGTAGACATACAATACTATATTATTTTCAGTGACTGGGCATTATTATATAACTTACTAAGTCATCACCCTGATAAAGCTTATACCCATCTGACACTATACATAGTTATTAGAATATAATTGATTATATTCCTGATACTTTACATCCCCATGACTATTCTGTAATAACCAATTTGTACTTAATCCTTTTACTTTTTTCACCCATCCCCCCACCCAACTCCTCTCTCATCTGGCAACCATCAAAATGTTGTCTGTATCTATGAGTCTGTTTCTGTTTAGATCATTTGTTTATTTTGTTTTATAGATTCAATTGTTGATATGTTTTATTGCCATTTTATGGCTCGTATTTTCATTCTTTTTTCTTCTTCTTCTAAAGGAAAATCCATTAACATTTCATGTAATTTCATGGTTTGGTGGTGATGAACTCCTTCAGCTTTTTCTTGCCTGCAAAGTTCTTTATCTGTCCTTCCATTCTAAATGATAACTTTGCTGGGTGGAGTAATCTTGGTTGTAGGTCCTTACTTTGCATCACTCAACATTTCTTCCCACTCTCTTCTGGCCTGCAAAGTTATTCTAAGAAATCAGCTGACAGTCTTGTGGGAGCACCCTTGTAGGTAACTTTAACAGTTTTTCTCTTCCTGCATTTAACATTCTTTCTTTGACTTTAAACTCTTGCATTTTAATTATATTGTGTCTTGGTGTGAGACTATTTGGGTTCATCTTGTTTGGGACTCCTGTGCTTTCTGGACTTGTATGTCTATTTTCTTCACCAAGTTAGCAAAGTTGTCTGTCATTATTTTTTCAAATAGGTTTACAATTTCTTACTCTCTCTTTTCTCCTTCCAGCACCCCTGTAGTGTGATTGTTGATTTGCTTGTAGTTGTCCCAGAAGCTCTTTACACTCTTTTCATGTTTTTTTGGATTTTTTTTTCTTGTTTTTCTGCTTGGGTGTTTATTGCTTTATTATATTCCAAGTTGCTGATTTGATTCTCAGCTTCATCTACTCCATTGTTGATTCCTTGTAAATTATTCTTCATTTCAGTTATGTATTCTTTATTTCTGACTGGCTCTTTTTTTTAATGGTTTCTATGTCCTTTTTCACGCTGTTGAAGTTCTCACTAAGTTCTTTGAGCATCCGTATAGCAATTGTTTTGAACTCTATATCAGGTAGTTTGCTTGCCTCCATTTTATTTAGTTCTTTTTTTTTTTTTTTTTTTTTTTTTTTTTTTTTTTTTTTTTTTTTTTTTTTTTTTTTTTTTTTTTTTTTTTTTTTTTTTTTTTTTTTTTTTTTTTTTTTTTTTTTTTTTTTTTTTTTTTTTTTTTTTTTGGAGATTCCTTGTGTTCTTTCATTTGGGACCTGTTTCTTTGTCTCTGTATTTTAACTGCTTCCCTATGTTTGTTTCTATCGGGTAGAGCTGCTATGTCTCTCAGACTTAGAAGAATGGCCTTGTATGTTAGGTGTACTGTGAGGCAGCCCAGTGATGCAGCCTCCCCAGTTACCCAAGCCAATGGCACTAGATGCACCTCTGTGTGTGCACTGTCCTGTTGTAGTTGAGCCTTGATTGCTGTTGTCATCACTGGGAAGGATTGACCCCAGGTCTATCAGTTGTAAGAACTGGCTGTGACTACAGCAGAGGAGCTGTAGGAGTTGTGCAGGAGTCAACCCTCTGGAGCAGGACTTGTGTCAGTGGGTTTTTGATCTCACTAAGTCTGCCCCTTGAATGTGTCATTCATGGAGATGGTAGGGGTGTAATCTGGTATAGTTTGAAGCTATCCACCAGGTGCACTGTCTTGCTGCCTCCCAGGACATGCAAGGTCAGCCACGGCCTATACCCTGCCTGGGGCCACTCTGCACAAGCTAAAGAGCAATCTGCAGATGGCTGCTACTTGCAGATGTACTGAGATTGAAGATGCCTAAGAGAGGTCAAGCTGTGAACCAAGGCTGGCTGCCAGTAGTGCTGGGCCTGGGGCCACTTAACAAAGGGTAAGGGACACAAAGAGGCCAGATGGTACTTGTTTGAGACATTTTAGGAAAGTCCAAAGCATGAAGACTTGCTTTATCTTGACCAGAAGTTTTCTGCCTCTCTTAATTCTTTGCAGAATTTATTTCTTTTTCATTTTTTCTTTAAAATAGCACTTCTTATTTTCCCTGTGGCAGAATTCCATCTCTCTCCCTCTTCCTTCTTCACTGAACACTCAGCCCAGGTGAACTTCTTCATTGTCATGTTTCAATCAATGCCTATACATAAGAGATTTAAAAATATTTATCTCAACTCATTCTTGTCTCTTTAGCCCTCTAAATTCACATCTCTAAAGCTACGTTTTCAGGTGTAATATTCAAAGAACCAAATTCATTCTTCAGTACTCCATATCAGCTCCTCCTCTTCTCTTCTTCTATGATTCTTATGACTCAGATACTGATTCAGTCAGGTGTCTGATAGCACAGACTTCTAGCAATGTTTCCTGATTCAGTATAAACTCTATCTACCTCCATTTATTTAGTTAGTTATTTGTTTGTTTTAATAGATAATACACAAATGAGGTACAAAATACAAAAGATATACATGTTCCCCAGTTCCCTTCCTCACAGAAACTATGGCCTGTTACTGTTCTGTAACATCTCTTTCCAAGATGGCCTTTTTCTCTGAAAAGATATATGTAAATGTATCTGCGTACAGAGCCACACGCAAACACACACACAGACCACATACTGTCGTTCACCTTTCTTTTTTCATTCAGTAGCATATTTTGAAAAATATTTTATACAATTCAAAAAGAGGTCCATTTTTACTTGGTATTTTTTCTTAACTGTTGCAAGTTACTCCATTAAATGTGGTATGTAGTATGGCATTCAATTAAGTGTAGAAAAGCAAAATGTATGGTAATAATGCAAAGGCCAAGAGAGGAGAAATGCAAATATACTATTGTAAAGTTTTATACTGTACAAAGTATAATACCACAGTAAGCTGGATTATAGATTTATACTATAAACACTAATACAAACACAAAGATGCAGAAGATATCTCTTCAAGCAGGCTTCTCAGAAACTTGTAACAGCTACCTGTATACACCAAATTTCAATTTTAAAAGAGCGAACATTGCCTTTGTTCCCCTTCCTCTTTTCTAAAACAACAATAATTGCACAATGATTGTGTTTCTTTCTTGCTGTCCTCCTTTGATCAAATCTCCTTGCCACTAGTCACCCTTTTTATACGTATATACTAACTGTCAGCGCTAAATGGTTTCATCATTTCATTAAACTTGACATTTCCTTTTCTATGTTTTTATTTTTATTAAATTCTTGATTGGCTTAAGAAAGGAGAAACAAGGGAGAAACAATGTCTCCTATTTTAAAACTTTAAGGAATTTATCCATACAGAAAACATTTCAAGGGTCTCTACCAGAGATGTTTATATTTACTCACAGCTACTATGCTTAATGTTTTGGTTTTTATGAATTCAGGGTATTATGTTTGAAAATCTTCATTATCCTTAAAGACATAAGACAATCTAATTATGCAGGTACGAGGAAAGGAAAAACAACTGATTCTGTGAGTTGTAAAACTAAAAACTATTCTTCCTTTTTCTTATATTCTCAATAAATCTTTCCCATATTCTATAAAGCAAAATAACTATTGCTAAAGTCAGTTTCAAAAATCAAAATATAAAACATCAAAAATGTTAAAGAAATTAAATACGCTGTGCATCTGGAGTGAGAATCTTAAGACAAACAGGCAAGGACTTACCCAAGCTGGTACGATTCTTTTTCCTGACATTTCAGCAAACTTAATATGTGATATGGACATGTTTTTAATACAATATATTTAACAATTGTTTTGTGACACAAAGTTAGACTGTTTAAATATCTGGTCCAAGTGGATTGTAGAAAGATTCTTGAGTGCATCACTTACTTTCTTATTTCACACTCCACTGGGCTGTGTCACCAGAGGTCACTTTGTTAGCCACCCTAAGTGATGACTTCTTATGTTTTTTATGACACAGTGCTGCCCTGGGAGTGCCCATAACACAGCTGTCACCACCATCTGTACATTTTCACTATCTCTGTGAAATATTTTTCTCTTACAATCTGATATTCTGACCTTTCTTAATTACTCCAGTGGGGTAAAATATTTTTTTCCCATCAGCATTATATCCTGGTCATCTGGCAGCATTGACTTATCCCCGTAGTTTCCAGTAATAAGACTGGAGATCTAACTTTTATTTTACTTAATCTTTATCACAGCTTTCACCTCCTAATGACTTGTGCAATAGTCCAAAGATGAATAGATCACAAATCAAGTTCAATATCACCACATTATCATGTACCAATTATGAAAATAAATATTTGAATTGAATAATTTGCCATTCCTTCTATAAGATGTCATTTGATAAAGTTAACCCTTCCATAGCTTACACATCAGTCATCTACATTGAGTGTCATCTTCATTAACATGTTCAAGCTTACATCTCAGACAACACTAATCGCTCCTTCTCTGCTCTCTCTGGTAGCACTGGCTATCATTATTCCTTTATCCACCTGTAATACATGCTTTCAACTGCACAGAAGATTTAATATTTAAGTACTTCCTCTGTGCTGGCATTGTGCTAAATAGTGCACATACTTTTAACTCTCACTGCACTCATTTAACCCACACAAAAGTCTAATGAAGTAGGACATGTCACTAACCCATTTTATAGCTGCAGCAATGGAAGCACACAGAGGTTAAATGATTTGCCCACACAGCAGTAAGTGGTGGAGCAGTACAGTTCTGGAGCTTGCACTCCTCACCAGAAGTAACCTGCTTCACATAGTCAAACACACATGGCCAGTGATTTCTTAACAAAAACTATATTGATGATGGATATTTAGGTTGATTGATATCTTTTGTTCTTATGGCCAATGTTATAATGAGTATCTTTGTTAATACATTATTTTACACATATGAGTTTATCTATAGAATAAATGCAGAATTTTAGTTCCATATGATTTCCATTATATGTGGAATCTAATGAGCGAAATAAACTAACGAAGTGGAGACAGACTCATGGACACAGACTCATGGACACAGAGTATAGACTGACAGCTGACAGGGAGGAAGAGATCGGGGGTTAAGTCAGAAGGTGACAGAATTAAGCAAAGAAGAAAAAGATTTGTGGTGACCCATAACAGTGTGGTGATTGCCAAAGGGAAAGAGGGGTGGGGAGAGGTGAGGAGGATAAAGGGGGACTAAGTGGTGACAGAGGAGACTTGTCTCAGGATAGTGAACACAATACGACACACAGATGATGTACCGTAGAATTGTATACCTGAAACCTATTTAACTTTATTAACCAATGTCACCCCAATAAATTCAGTAAGTTTTTTTAAATCAAAGAGTTTATACACTTTACATTTTGATAAGTATTGCCAAAATGTTCTCTATAAGGGGTGGTAAGAATTTATATTCCCAAGAACCATACTTTAAAGCATGTGAAATGGGAGGTTAAAAGCTGCTTATTAGGGCAGTAAAAAAGAGAAAAAAATACAGTAAAACAATGTATTTTACAAGCTTTAAGTTATTTTTGGAGTGTATTCACCTGTTCTTAGCATTTCATCCCCTCAGTTTCCCTCCTATGCTAAATTGATGCAATTGTAAGGTCTCAGCCACAAAGCATTTTGTTCAAATATTCAAAATCTAGGCAAAAGTATGTTTGTGGTACTTATGAAGGATAAGGAAAGATGAAGTTATCTAGATTAGACCTATTTTCACTTCAACTGGGATGTATACATTAACAGATATTGAATAGGGGCCGCTGTGTATGCACAAGTGCCCACATGTACAGGGAGAGGCAGCTGTATCCAAAGAATTTTTGAAAGTTACTTCCATGTAAAATACAATATTCATTAAAGGGCTAGTAATTTTAAAATGTACCAGTTTTAAGCTTGCATTTGTATTACTAAAACTCAGTACCATAGTTACCACAGCAATTGTTTAGAACTCAGACCAACAAGAGATCCCTTCCCGGCAAGAATATTTTATTACTGACACTGTTTGGAGATGCTGATGCTGGTGATAATAAAAAGCAGATTGAATTTAGTCAGTTTTGTTATTGTTTTTGAAATCTCTCCTCGCAGCGCTTCCTTAATCCCAGTTCTGCCCTTGTTTTTCCACGGTCTGAAACCTGCTCTTCTCCACTGAGACAACAAATGTGAAAACACATGGCACTGGGGCCTCAACAAGTTATTTTATGGTGGTGGTTGCAGCAGTGAGTGTTAATCATTGGCAGGGTTTACCCTTTGCAAAGTACACAGAGGCTCCGTATTAAACCACTTTCTAGTTTGGCACGTTAAATTAGGACTTTTGTGTGACTGTTACTGCAAAATAGATTTTGACAAGTTTTCTAAGGATACTATGGATTGTATTTCCATGCTCAAATGCATGCTAGTTCTTAGCTGTTAAAATTAGCTAGGTAAAGAAAAGGCCTCCCTTCTCACTTTCCTTTTGCTGGAATACCAGTATAATGAAGACTTAGAAGAGCCGTTCCAAAATGCAGCTTGTAACTGAGCTCCTCAGTCAAAGCTGATGCTTCCTTTCCCCAATGTCATGAGCTTTGAGCAACGTGACCTTGGGTAAATATCTTAACACCCATAAGTCTCAGTAAAATGATTATAATACTGCTTTCATAGAGTTGTTGTGAGGATTAAATTATATAATTTATATAGAATAGGCTACACAGTATCTGGGCTACTGAGTAACAAAGCATTCAGAATTAACTCCTACTGCTATTAACACTGAAATTAGAAAGATCAAACCAAAGTAGTTCATGATTGCACCCCCAATTCCCACCCCATTCTTCCTCTCCCTAAATTCTACTTTGCTGCCACCAAAATAGGTTACTTTGTCAGGGTATTTTCCTTTTCTTTTTTTCCTCATTCTTTGCTTTCTTTAGTTTTATTTTTAATTTATTTATTTTTAAAGAGATGGAAAGGGAGGGAGAGAAACATCAATGTGTGGTTGCCTCTCAGGCACCCCTACCAGGGGTGGGGGGCACCTAGCCTGCAACCCAGGCATGTGCCCTGACTGGGAATCGAACCACTGACCCTTTAGTTCGCAGGCCCGCGCTCAATCCACTAAGCTACACCAGCCAAGGCATGCGCTCCTTAGTTTTTAAAAATCCTCTTAATTTAATCTTTCAGGAATCCTTCATCACTTCAAAGTAGCCATATTTGTGTGTGATGTTGTATATACAGGTTGTAGTTTTCTGACAGCACTAATTTAAACACTAAAATTCCAACCATTTTGTCAGTGGAATATTATTGGTTCTGTATTTTGAAAATATGACATCTGAGTTAAGTTTTAAGGACTCATTTTTAAGTCAAGAACTTAACCTGTTGTGTCTAAAAAAAGAAAGACAAACCATGGGTCAGTCTGCATGTCTGGAGGACCAGGACCAGTGTAACTCTCAATGTGCAGTAGTGGGTGCTCACCAAGAGTCAGATGCAAGAAAACATTTTTCTAGTCCAAAGACTTCCAGAACAAGTGAAATGTAGATGTAAACATGATAGTGCACCAAAATCTCCATCACTGGAAAATGAAACTGAAGGGATTGCCAACCCCAAATGCTTTATTTGAAAACAAATAACCTCAGCTTGACACCAATCAAGTGTCACATCATTATCAAAAGCAAATGTTCAAAAAGCACTTCACAAAGTTATCAGATGATATGGGGCTGTTGAAGATGGTAAGAGAGAAACATTTTCACTGGCTAAAAGCAAACTCTCCCAACTAGTTTTAAATCAGAAAAAGCTTTATTAGCAAATGAAGATTTTTTCACAATAAGCTTAATATTATTCATCTGTAATAAGTGATTCATTTTCATTAAAAATTAATAACATTACATATTTAATACAGTGTCCTTATTTTATATAGCATTGACTATATTTTTAATTAAAGCTTTACTTTTTAAAATCTTGCCTGCTAACCATTTATATATTATTGATTCTGCTGTTATTAAATGTGTTATATAGTACCTTTATAAATGTTTTATAACAATAAATACTTATCTACAAATATTTATAAATTGGTATATTAAATGTATTAAATCTGCAACACTGGTAATTTGTTTTATTAGGTCTTATAGTTGTTAATGGAAAACTGGTATAAATAGCAGTATTTCAGCATTTCTCAAAGTAAACAAATTGAACTGCCTCAAGACACAGGTATTACAGTCACTGTGTGCATGCTGCCCTACCTTGCTCTGGAGGGGGCCAAATAAAAAGGAGTATTTAACATTCATCTTCAGCTTATCTTCAAACTCAACTAATCTCATCTAATTTCTGGGTAAGCAAGAAACATGACATACTAAAGTATGATGGTAATTTTTCTTCTATGTTAACCTTTTTTCCCTGCTTTTAGAGCTCTGTTGACGCTTTGCAGTACATTTCACACAAGACCACTGAGGCAAATTAAATTTGTCCTGAACGTTCACTTGTCTCTGGCCATTAAAGTCAATCAAATGTCTGGTTTTCTTTTCATTTTGCAATGAAAATGTGTTCTAATATATTGGTGTTGAAGGAAACAAGAAGGGATTCCACGGAATGTGTTTGATGTCACCTTGAAGAAATTGTCATACACCATCTGCTGGTTTATTGAGCGTACAAAATGGCAATGTTGATGAATTCTTCCTTAATAAATTACACATATCGACACAGCCACATCCTAATGACTAGAAGCATGCCAAGGTGCTTTGAAATACATCCAGCTTCAATTATCCATAGGTCTTTTGTATTTGTAAAGTGACAAACACTCTAAATAATCTATTTTGTTTTGTTCTGTGCTTCATTTATAAATGCTGGTAAGTATGTCTTTCAATCCAGCTCACAAATGAGAAGGTTAATGGTCTTCCTGTCTTCATTGTCCTTGCTGGTTTTCATCTGAGAATTCTTACTCTGTTAAGACTATACAGGCTAAAAAAAGGTTTGTCTAGTTCAATGTCAAAAACAATTTAGAGGCCAAACTCTCTGTTTTATTCCTTAGATTTAATATCATAAACATGGAGCAAAAAGATAATGTAGCCTAGAAATGAAAATTATTTCATAAATTATTAAGTTCAAACTCTTTAGTGACTCCCTAATGAGAAGGAAATTTAAAATGACTTCTTGGATTTCCAGCCAAGATGGAAGTGTAGGCAAATACACTTTGCTTCCTTGTACAACCAAAGGAAGGACAACAGCAAGTTTAAACACACACACACACAAAAATGAGAACTGCCAGAAAATTGAACTGTGTGGAAGTCTGACAACCAAGGAGTTAAAGAAGAAACATTCATCCAGACTGGTAGGAGGGGCAGAGATGGGCAGCCAGGGCAGAGAGGACATGAGGCAAGGTGATAGACCAGGCAGTCCCACATTCGCATGCAGATAAGCCAGGAGTAACAACTGGGGAGCAAGACAGACTGCACAACCCTGGGCTCCAGCATGGGAAACTAAAGTCTCGAAACCTCTGGCTGTAAAAATCTGTGAGGGTTGCATAGTTAGGGACAACTCCCAGCATCACACAGATTTCGTTGGAGAGACTGACAGGGCCCTAGAACATACACAAGCCTACCCACCTGGGAATCAGCACCAGAAGGGCTCAATTTGCTTGTGAGTAGCGTGGGAAGTAACTGGAAGCAGGGCAAGAGCCAAGCAAGCAGCGTTGTTCCCTCTTAGACCCCTCCTTGACATACAACACAACAACACAAGAACACAACTATGGGTTGCCCCACCCTGGTAAATACCTAAGGCTCCACCCCTTACAACATAACAGGTATGCCAAGACAAAGAAATATGGCCCAAATGAAAGAACAGATCACAACTCCAGAAAAAGAACTAAGTGGTGAGGAGATAGCCAACCTATCAGATGCAGACTTCAGAACACTGGTAATCAGGATGCTCACATAAATTATTGAGTATGGATGCAAAATAGAGGAACAAGTGAAGACTATACAAAGTGAAACAAAGGAAAATGTACAGGTAACCAACAGTGAAGGGAGGGAAATTTGGACTCAAATCAATGATTTGGAACAAAAGGAAGAAATGAACATTCAACTGGAACAGAATGCAGAAAAAAGAATTTTTAAAAAATGAGAAGAGTCTCAGGAACCTCTGGGATGACTTAAATATTACAACATCTGAATCATATGGGTGCAAGAAAAAGAAGAAGAAGAGCAAGAAATTGAAAACTTATTCGAACAAATAATGAAAGAGAACTTCCCCAATTTGGCAAAGGAAATACACTTCTAGGAAGTCCAGGAAGTTCAGAGAGTCCCAAAGAAGTTGGATCCAAGGAGGAGCACACCAAGACACATCATAATTAAATTACTCAAGGTGAAAGATGAGAAAAGAATCTTAAAAGCAGCTAGAGGAAAGGAGAGAGTTACCTACAAAGGAGTTCCCATCAGACTGTCAGCTGATTTCTCAAAAGAGACCTTGCAGGCAAGAAGAGGCTGGAAAGAAGTATTCAAAGTCATGAAAGGCAAGGACCAACATCCAAGATTACTCAGCAAAGCTATCATTTAGAATGAACGAGCAGATAAAGTACTTCCCAGATAAGGTCAAGTTAAAGGAGTTCGTCATCACCAAACCCTTATTATATGAAATGTTAAAGGGACTTATCTAAGAAAAAGAAGAAGATCAAAACTATGAACAGTAAAATGACTCACAACTATCAACAACTGAACCTAAAAAAAAAAAAAAACAACAAAGTAAGCAAACAACTACAACAGGAATAGAATCACAGAAATGGAGATCACATGGAGTGTTATCAGGGGGATAGGAGGGAGGGAATGGGGGGAAAGGTGGAGGGAATAAGAAGCATAATCGGCAGGTACAAAATAGATAGAGGGAGGTTAAGAATAGTATAGGAAATGGAGAAGCCAGAGAACTACATGCACAACCCATGGAAATGAACTAAGCACGGGCAGGGGGGAATTCTAGTGGGAGGGGGGTGCAGGGTGGAGTGGGATAAAGAGAATAAAACAAGACAATTGCAGTAGTATAATCAATAAAATATACTTAAAAATAAAAAATAAAACAACTTCTTTAGCAGAAAGAGTTGGGAGTTCAAATGTTGATGATGAGGGAGAAAGGTTGCTGTTATAATTAATAAATAACTAATTTTAAAAAATGAAGGAGACTTATGAAATGTAAAAAAAATCATGGATTACTTCAAAATTTCAATTCTACGACTAGCTTATAAACACAGAAGCTGAAAGGCTCAAAAGAAAATAAAGAAATGTATTTAATTATTGACCCCCATTTCAGCACTGTTTTATGATCAAAGGTATTAGTCAGGAATTTAGGAATTAGAATTACTCTAGGTACCTTAAGGAGTAAAAGAATTCAATCAAGGAATTATGTAAAACTGTTGGGAGAACTGGAGGTGTGGACTGATGGCTGGGCCAGACCTAACCTCTGCCCAAACTAGGAAGGCAGGGAATCAGGAATCACTGATAAAACTACTGAGTTACTTAAAAAAAATTGAATAAAGTAAAAAAAATGAAAACACAACCAGGACTGCATCTCTTCAAGAATAACACCCACTGCCAGAGTAGCTCCCGCAGCTCCCAGGAAACTGACCCAAGAACACTGGTCCCAGAGACCAGCTGCCTCCTCCAGCATGGTTTCCACCTGATGTCTTTGGCTCTACTCCTCATTGACTTGTGCTTCTCCTCTTGCTAGCAGCACACAGCATAAGGCAAGCAGGAGATGTCTCCAGCTCACTTCTCCCATCCCTGAGACCTGGCATCTATGTTAGGGTAAGTTATTTCAAATACAGATCCAAAGATGCAAGAGAGCCTGGGTGTTGTGGTGTTTGGTCTCTTTCAGCCTCTTTAGTACAGAAAGGCCCAAGAAAAGGTTGCAGACATGAATATTTTACACCAATTAACCATATGCAATATATTTACAGAGTGTTTTCACTGTCAGAGTGATATATTTTCCTCATAAAAACCTATTGAGATAGGTAGTTCTATAGCCATTTAACAGAGAAGGAAATTATAATTTGAAGTTGTTCCATGTGTAAAAGTGCAGATAGAGTAAGGTGCTAGGAGGAATAACTTGATTATACAAGTTTACTTTGAAATTCTTTCCCTGAATACCCTGATGCCTCTCTTGGAGTTTGCTGAATAAGCCATCTCTGAAATTCATGTAGTTAAACTTAAAAAGGAAAGGCCATCCAGTGAAAAAATAACATATACTTTTATAATAAATATGAAAAAAGTTCTAAAATTAAATAACAGGATACATTTATTGAATCAAAGAAATAGATCATCCAAAATTAATTACCCCAAAAAAGTAGTTGCATGTCAAAAAATCTGACATATAATGTTCTCTTTACAATAGTTTTCAATGACAGAAACAGGTTATAAAACAATGTACCATATTATCTCAAATTAGAAAAAATATATATGAAGACTACATCAAAATTAGGTGGCTAATCTGGATAATGGCAATTTGAGTGTCTTCATGATATCACTCATTCATAGGGTTGCCAGGAGTCAGAGCTCACTCAAGAGCATATAACACACATTTAGTTCTTTAATGTTCTTCTCCCTTTTTCAAACTCATATTTTAATTTTAAAAATATTAAGCATTCCTTTTAGGACAAAACAAAAACTTTTAAGAGTATGAAAGCATTAATAATTAATAAACACAGGACAAGAGTAGATAGAAGAATGGTAGGCAGGTAAAATTTTCAAAATAAAAATAGTTTAAGATAAGTTTTTAAAAGTGTGGTTCATATTAACAAGGAGAAGAGAAAAATCTCTCAACTCCATCTTGAGATTATTTTTTAAACAAAATCATTAGAAATGTTATAGATTTTGAATATCATAAAACATCACTTACATATATTATTTTTAAAATCCATTTTTATAAATATAAATTATCTGATAATAAAACTAAAGTTGTATATCAAGTACAGACATTCTGCTCAGTATCTTACCTATCTAAAGTGACTTGTTTATTCTTGTTCTTTTATCTCATTTGATATATAATTATTCAAATACAATTTAAATATTATTCACTGTTTTGTGTTATCCAAAATAACATTGTTCAAAATAAATTTCACTTTTTACTATGAATTGCCACTGTAATAAGAATATAAGTACCATGCAAACCTAATTAGCAAATTTGAAAATAAAGTTTTCCCTATCCTTATCTGTAAAATGGAAAATAGAAAATAATTTTAAGGCAGGTCAAGTTACCTAATTAAAAGAGAATAGTGATACTTTTAGCAGCACGAACAGCACCAGGTAGAGCCAGATGAGACCTTGGTTCAACAACCTCAAACCATAAAGGAAAGTTTATTTAGAAAGTCACAGAGGTAGAAGTGCATTGTAGAAGAAATGGGTTCAGGAAACAAATTACAAAAGCAAAAGAAGGGCCCTTGGAGCTTAGGAGAGAGAAAGGTAAAGGTAAAGCACCTGGGTGGAACAGGTGGGGACAGGAAAGGGGCAGTCCTGGTCCTGAGAGGGAGAGCACACAGGGTCCTCTGTTCTCAGGACTTTTAAAGATGGGGGTTTTAGGGAAGGTCCCAGGAGAGGATCTCAATAGAACATTCGTCGGCTTTTCCAGGTGTGTCCTCTCACGGCTGTGGTCTTTACTGATTGGTCAGCACCAGGGCAGGGGTGCAATAGCCACTGCAGCTGGTCCTGAGGCAGCTGTGGCATAATTTTGTCTGCTTTTGTTGTTTTTCTGTGGCGTAGGAGTTGTATGGGGCCACTCTTCAGCCCCTTGTTCCTTCTCCAAGGGGAGTCTGCTGCATGACTAGCGACCCATCAGCCACATGAAAGGTGAGGGGCTCTATACCTCATGACCAGCAACATGCTGGTGAAGGAAAGCCACCCTGGGGTGAGGTACTTGTTTTCCCAGTTTTGCCAGTTGCTAAGTGCCCAGAACTTTCTGCCCTGTTGACCTTCTGTTCCTGGCCTATTGTCCTTGCTGTGCTCATGCCAAAACTGCCTTCCACAATAGGAATAGAAAACTTGGAGTCTAGTGCCTACAATTGTTTCGTTAGTCTCAAAGGAGTCACATGAGGCTAAAATAATAAAATAGTATATGTCAATGAGCTTTTCAACTATAAAAATGCTATGATTAAGCTTCTTATTTTAATCAGAAAAAAAGTATTTCTAAGCTAACATGTGAAAAACAGACCATAATCCATACTTCAATTAATGGAATGAAGAAAACAATTTTAGGTTTTGTTTAGCTCTTTGGATGAGATTTTGTAGTAAATCAAACATGATTTTGAAATTTTTACAATTGGTAGTTGTCTCTTTTAAGACTGAAAGCCTCCTATTTAATTTGCATTGGATGCTATGTGTTCAAAGATGAATCTCTGACAATATCTTCACTTGTACTTTAACTTCTAAAAATGAGATGATAATTATGTAACTTTTCAAGAGGACTCCAGATATAATTTTATTGAATTAATATGCCTCTAGATTGTTGGTTGTTATCATATATGTCCAGAAGGCCATTGTGCATCTAGTTAGGTCATGTATGTTTTCCCCATTTAGCTTCAAATATTATTTTTCAAATAAAAACCTTAAATGCTGGAGTTTATTGTAAAAATGTAAAATTCTATACATCTGAAATACAGTTTATCTTAAATACTTAGAAATAGAAAAACTTACGTTTTATGCCAATAAGCCAGAACTAAGATGACACATTTTTTTCCTTCTGGGACCTTGAAAAACTACACACACATGCATATATATCACTAAAAACTTTGCTTCAGATAATGTGATTTAAAATATACATGTCAGCATGGATGGGACTGGAGAGCATTATGCTAAATGAAATAAGCCAGGCGGTGAGGGACAAATACCATAGATCTCACCTTTAACAGGAACCTAATCAACAAAAGAAAAAAGCAAACAAAATATAACCAAAGACATTGAAATTAAATATATATGTGTCAACTGTAAATTATTACACCAATAAGACATAATTAGCCAATCACTTATTTTCCTCATGAGCATACTCAAAATTAATCGTGCTGTTTCTCCTCAAACAACCTCTCCAACTTCATCTCGGGACTGTGGCAGCCCCTGCTCTGCACGGTGCTATTCGCACCCTGGTGCTGAATTGAATTCCAGTTTAAGGAGTTAAGTCATCTTGAGCTTAGTAAACACTGCACATAAATACAAATCTGAATATCAGTGGATAATTTATAGCATCTACGTCAAATGTTGATGGAAAGCATTGAGAATAGCTGGTGAATTAAGCAGGGATGATATTTCAAGGGGATTGAATGGGGATTAGCTGCTACTCTTTTGGAATCTCAAGCCTATGGAATGTTAGACCACTAGTCCTCACAACCCAGATATTCTAACCCACCAGATTTTATAATTCTCAGTGCCACTCACCCCAACGGATTATGCCATCTCTAGCAACACCTTTCCATATCTGTGTCCTAAAGTCGCACTTTTTCCCCCCAAAATATATTCTACTCTCTCAGGAGTAATTCTTATATTCTCCCAAGCTCAGCAGTCTCCTCTCTGACTCTCTAGCCAAAAAATGGACATTAGCCAAGACATTCTTAAGAGATGATTTGTAGTCTCTATTGCCATTACTGACAGCATTGAAAACCTAGATGGGTACAGAAGGAGCTCCGGTGGTGATCACCCTATAGTCAACACTGCGCCAGTATCCATGTGACCCATTCATTTTGCCTAACTACTAAGGCTCATTTTTTCCTGTCACTGTCCCCCACCCACCCATTCAAGTTATTAACCACCTGTGTTTTCAAGTATTCTTTGTGTCTTTAGAGAATGCAAGCACATATTTGCCCAAATAAAATATTATTATAATAACTTATAAAGTCATGCCATTCCCAGCCCAGAGAATACAGGGATTCATTTATTTATTATTTGGGGGAAATTTTATATTTGCTTACAATCATGAAATTTCCAAATTAAAAAAAATGTGGCTTCTCTATGTGTGAATAACTAAGATATATTAATATTAAAGGAATTGGACACAGAGGTGTGCGTATGAATTTGAAACAGATGGGAAGAGTGGGTAGATGTATGCTAAAGAATTCAATTTCAGTAAAGCATGAAGCCAAAGTAATGCTTCCATAAATCTCACTAAGCGCTGCTTCCTTACTTTTCCTTCATGTTTTTTCTCATTCACTTAACTGCCACCACCTTAAAAACTTTCAGTGGCTAGGGTGATACAGATGTGCTAGGGAAGGAAAGTCACCCTGGGGTGAGGAGGGGAAAGGACAAAAGAAGACAGTGAAGCGGACAGAATTTTGAGGATTTTCAGGAGAGACAGAAGGACTAAAGTTTTCTGCTGTCACTGGCACTAGACTGAAGGAATAGCCAGACCTCCTGTTGTGAGCTGGTGATTTCATTCCAAAAGCAGCCATAACTGAGCTCTTTCCAAAGGAGGACTCAGTAACTTTATATAAAAGGCCGAATCACCCAAGTGCAATCTCAAGAGAGTTATTTACCTGTTGTGAGATGGGCATCAGAATGTTTGGGAACACCTCCCAATATTCTCCTTTACAGAGAACAGGTTAACATTGTTAGCATTTGGTTTGGGGGAAGAGATGCTTGACACCCACCTCCAAACAAAACAGTTTGTATGCTGGTAATGAAGAAGAATTGTCAAAAGTACAAGAAATCGTCTAAGTCAAAGGTGAGCCTGAAGTCACAGTTGTATTTACAATATGAACATGTAAAAAATAAGTATAACATGTACCAGTCTAAAAATGGTGTTAAAATATTTACAACTGGTACAGCGTGGGTAATGACCAGTTAAAGTGGACACAGGCCAGAGTGTTGGGAAAGAGCCTGAGGCAGTCTGGGGGCATGTGAAGAAGGGCTGGCCTAACCTAGGCCTTAATGTGTATTTCATTACTCTAATGATCTGTATGGGCAAAACAATATGTGTACCATTTGAATTATAGCCCCACCTTGATATAATCCAACTGTTGATGACATTCCATTCATGGTTTCCAGCAGCCTGATCTTCTACCTAGCAACTAGCAGGAGCCAGCTTGTTCACAGTGGCACACACCTTTGCATTGTTTGCTGCGTACGTATTTTACTCTACATCAAACGTTTAGCATTCTAACCTTGGATAGTTACTGTTTGTTTCCCAGAAGCTTTGATTCATATGAAAATAATGTCAAAACAAATTCTTTGCATTTCACAAAAATACTAAGAGTTTGGCTACCATATTAATCAAGGATACTAATGTGTGAAATAATGGAATATTTAATCAAATATTCAGTCAGTTATGGCTAATACCAACATAAATATAGCAAATAAAATTTCATATTGGAAGTCTGCAACAGAGTTTTTAATAATTTAAAGGTTCAAGTAAAGCTGGAACTTTTAAATAATATCAGTATTAAAATGTCCATTTCTTCAATTATTTTATACGTCTTATTCTACACATGTAAAAGATATACTTTCTCCAGTGCAGTTAGGTATGGTTTTTATGTGATTACTCAAACCAATTTACTGTTATACCAGGTGATCATGGTAAAAATGTATCTATTAATTTATGAAATTAATAATGGCAAGTAACAAGTAGATATATAACTATATATAAGAACTATGTGTACTTTTTCAATGCTTACTAAATCTTTTTTAAATTAACTCAGAATTTCACAGATTGCTATCTAGAGTACACACCTCCAACTGTTTGAGTTAAGAAAGAACATAAAATTGAGTGTTTTATGTCTTCCAAAGCATTTTTACATGATTTACATTTTAAAAAGTAAAAGTATAAATAATGCTAAATTATTTTCTAAAACTAAAAAGACACCTAAATAAAATAGAAAAAAAGAAAAAATAAACTAAAAATCAGGACAAAATGCGTTTCTGTCAAAACTAGAGATAGTACTCTCAAGGAAGCAGAGAGCAATTGGTAACAAAGACATGGTTGCTATGGGAATATTCTATGCAGAGGAATATAAGACACAAGCAGTTTTTCTACCCTGAGTATGACTATCAGTTAGAATACTTTGCTCACAGATAATAGACAATCTTACTCAACCTGGCTTAAAAAGTAAAGAGAATGTGTTGGCTCATGTATTAAAAAAACATAAAGGTATGTCTTATTCAAGTGAGACTTGAACTACAGGTACAAGTGCATCACTGATGACCCAGTTTCTTTGTCTTTCCAATCTGCCTTCTGCCAAGCAGGTTTCATGCTAACAATGACTCTTCTTATACAGCCATGATGACTACATGCAGGTCCCTAGGACACATGCTTCTTCATTTGCACAGTGTTGAAACTGTGTTTACTCAGATGTTTCAGGATTAACTGTCTTTGCACTGGCTGATGCCCCATGCCCACCACTTGTAGCACATCTTGTATCCAAGGAGGTGCAGTCAATGACTAGAGTAGTCTAGATCACATACTAGAAATTTTTTTTAGCTTATGGAACCATATGGAACCATAGGGATCACCTTCCCTATCCAACACCACCAAACAAAAATCTGATACCATTGGGGATGGGTGCTGAGAAAGCTTTCAACAAATATTACCGAAGTGCAAGAAACAAAAATTGATGTTTTCTCAACCATGTCTCTGATATTTCAATGTTATTGTGAGAGTTTTTTTATAAGGGATATACAGAAAACAAAAATCAAAAGCAACATGTAAGCATAAAAGTCATTTGGTGCTATGACAGACTATATTACCATGTGCTTTCTCTCTTTCTCTTTTTTTTATTGCTGTTCAAATACAATTGTCTCCATTTTCTCCCCACCACTCCCCCTGACCTACCCTCCTACCTGACCTAGGTAGGTAGCCATCCCTACCTCCTGCCGTAGAGCCTACCCTGCTTTGGTTTTGTTCATGGGTCCTTTATACATGTTCCCTGATGACCCTTCCCCTTCTTTCCCCTGTTATCCCCCTCCCTTCTCCCCTCTGGTTACTGTCAGTTTGTTCTTTATTTCAATGTTTCTCGTTATGTTTTGCTTGCTTGTATGTTTTGTTACTAGGATCCACTTATAGGTGAGCCACTTATAGGTGAGATCGTATGGTACTTGTCTTTCACCACCTGGCTTATTTCACTTAGTATTATGATGATTCACTTAGTAGATGATTTTTAAGGTTTAATTATTGAATATTAAACATTAAATCTGAATATGTTCAGAATGTTAATTATGCTTATATTGAAATAAGTGAACCAATATGAAAAAAGTACTATTTGGTTAATAAATACTCTGTCAGAACAGCATATTTGCACAGCTTTTGATATAAATAAGTAGCATTTCCTTGCACTTATTTTTCTGTCAACAAATATTCAATTATGAGAAAAAAATGGCTGAAGACTTCTGTTTAGATAAATGTTCTAGAAAATCCTGAAGACTTTAAGTAGAATACAGTTGAAGTTAAAATTTTTTAAGAAATGTATGAGTTTGCCGTAAACCTGTCAAGAAAAAAATTAACATATTTTCAACAACATAAAGGAACACAATGCATCTGAAGTCCATGTATGAAAATGATATTTAATAAAAAACAGCTCTTATTTGAAAGGGATTGATGAACTTAATCTAAGACCAAGAAAAACTATTAATGATAGAACTGGATAATTATGCCAAAAAGGAATTTCAAAATAATTTAAAAGTTAAGAATACCTTTCCCTTAAAGAAAAAATTATAGGGGTAGAAGTGGGGGAAATCATAATAATTTTCTCATCAGAAGAATAGTATAAAATTAATATTTATTCCCAAGAGTTACCGGATTTTGAATTTATATTTAGTTTAATTATAAATTTATATTTGTATATAATATGTATTTCTATTTTGTACATTCAGATACTTTATATAGTACCATGTTGTAAGGGTACTCCATGTCCATGGTCTCTGAGCTACAATTTGTAACTAAAACTATGGAGCTAGTGCACTGTGAGAAGTGAACAGCATCAGCTAAAAGACTTTTAATGTTGCTCTCACATGCAAGGATTTTGAACTTACTAGTCTGTGCATATGGTTTGCAAATTTTGTTAAACTTATGGATCCCAATGTTTACTTTCACGATTACAGTCGACAGTTATTAGTCCAAACTGTATGTGGGTTGACACAAAAGAGATCAACAGCTTCTTATACGGAAATAGATTTCTACATTAGCAAAATGCAAATTATCATTTGAAAAAATATTTCATATAATGAGAAATGATGTTTCTCATCAAATATCTCCTTTAGTCAAATTTTAGGGATGTGGCTATCACTGAGATGCTCACTTCTCTGTGCTACATGTATCTCTCATCACATGCCCCACCATTACGGGAATAAAATAACTCTGACTTTCCCAAACTGAATAAAATAATTCTGACTTCCTAAAACTGATACAAATGGAACAAACAAAACTCTAACATAATCACTGGGCTTTGGCATCCAACCTGTGAAGAGTCCATATGTGAGAAGAATTCCTTCTTTTCTTCCTCAGTCTTTCCTACTACCTCCTGTGTCCTGCCTTTGAAATTAGGTCATGCTTTCTTCTCCTTTTTCCTGCTCAGTTTATTCCTTATGATTTTCTATTTTTCCATATAAAAGTACTTTGCATGCACTCTCACAACCAATCCTCCTCAGTTCCACCTTTATCCAATTTTCCTCAAAAAATGTTATCTTTTCCTCTTTCCTTTCGTGAAACAAAATTAATTCTGATCACAGATGATGTGCACTATGGTGATAAAAAGTATGATTTATTACAAATAAAGAGACCCAGGATTTTGTAGGAAATGAGGAAGGAAAGGAGGGAGGGTGAGTGGGAGGGAGGGAGGGGAAAAATACTGGCTCCATTAATTTCAAAAACCTTGTAAATAGGGTTCCTTCAGAATTTAGAAAAAGGATTCATCCACTTTCTATTCATGTAGTTCTCAAATACTAGAATTTCAAAAATAAAGAAAGATATTTTTCTTTCTTCCTTTATAACACAAAAGTTACGAAACAGATATAAACATTCACTTTTGTACTTTTACTATAAATATACTATCTTAGCTATTACCCATATTAAATAAGCTTTTCTAGGCTAGCTTGACAACTAGAATGTGTACAATGAAGCAATATATTCTTCATTCCAAATAATCAATTTAGAAGTCTGCTTTTGAAATAGAGATAATTGATATGCTATCTACTTATATCAATATACAGTTATAAAAGAGGTACATTTATTATGGCATTATAGTACTTAGCAATGTTAAACACTCTAAATGACAAATTAAATTAAATTCAGACCCTGCTTATTTATTGTGGAGATTTTTAGCTGATGAACTCTCACTAATGCTTCTTTGTTTCTTCTAGATTAGATTAAGTCAAGGGGCAACAAAATATTTTAGAAAATATAATGAAATTTTTTTATATCTGGATAAAAATATTTTTTCCCTTTGGAGTATCCACCAATGCCTTCCCCTGCCACCTAGCCCTTTCCCCTATCTCAAAAGCATTAACACAGCCAGAGAGGAGTGATTCTGTATCACCCATGTTACAGATTCTCCCAGAGGTACCAGTAGAAGAAGTAAACATTGAGTCCATTTCTAAGTTTAATATATTAAGTTTTCATATTTCACTCATAATCCTTTTTATTTTCTTTTCAAATATGATAATTCAATCAACTAAAGATCATCTGTCTGGCACAAATATCCATATGCTTTATCAACTATGGGAAGCATTTTTCCTTCTGTCTACATATGTAGTTAGATTTAACCATTGATATCATACTGTCGTGAATACTTTGAAAGGAATGATTTCAGAAAGCAAATAGTCCTTTAGTGCTCATTTTTTCTTTACTCTGATTAAGATAAGAGAGAAGATGGCAGTGTAGTTAAACATGGCTTGCCTCCTCATACAACCACATCAAAATTGCAACTAAACTATAAAAAGCCACTATTCAAAGCCATCAGAAATTGACCTGAATGGAAGTCTTACAACTATGGAATTAAAGAAGAATCCACATCAAGACTGGTAAGAGGGGCAGAGACATGGAATAGGCTGGTCCCAAACCCACATGTAGTGGATAAAAATCAGGATAAGTATCTCAGGAGCAAGGGCTCCCAGCCCCCCACCAGGCACCCCAGATCATGATTCCAGTGCCAGAAAGATAAGTCTCCTTAACTTCTGGCTGTAAAAACTGTGGAGATTGAGACTGTGGAAGACAGAAACTTCTGGAATCCCAAGAAGTTCCCCTTAGGAGGCCCACACACAGGCTTTCTCAAACTCACTCCTTCTGAGCTCCAGCACCAGAAATTTTGCAGTAGTTAGAAGAGATCAGCAAGAAGTATTCAAAGTGATGAAAAGCAAGGACCTACAGCCAAGATAACTTTATGCAGTGAAGCTATCATTTAGAATTGTAGGACAGAGAAAGAGCTTATCAGACAAGAAAAAGCTAAGAAGTCCATTATCACCAAACTAGTATCTTATGAAATGTCAAAGGGTCCTCTTTAAGACGAAGATGAAGATCAAAAATATGAACAATTAAATGACAATAAATACATTTTAGATTCAACAACTGAATCTAAAAATTAAACAGGGAGTTCCCACCAAGATGGAGGCATAGGTAGAAACCCTTCATTTCCTCACACAACAAAAGGAGGATAACAGCCAATCTAAAATCAATAAACAACCAGAAGTGCCAGAAAATCAAACTGCATGGAACTCTGACAACCAAGGAATTAAAGAAACAGTCAACCAGACCAACCAGACCTGTAAGACAGCTGACAGAGAGAACCCGAGGCAAGGCAGCAAACCACGGGGCCAGGGCTGGCTGAAAGTACTCATGGTGAGGCTGTGGACCAGACAGTGCTGTAAGGTGTGCTGAGACAAAGAAATAGGGCCCAAATGAACGATTAGAGCAAAACTCCAGAAAGAGAGCTAAGTGATGAGGAGATAGCCAACCTATCTTATGGAGAGTTCAAAGCTCTGGTAATCAAAATGCTCACAAAACTGATTGAGCTTGGTCACAAAATGAAAGAACAAATGAAGGCTACCCAAAGTGAAATAAAGCAAAGTATTCAGGGAACCAGCAGTGACAGGAAGGAAACCAGGACTCAAATCAATGATTTGAAATAAAAGGAAGAAATAAACATCCAACCAGAACAAAATGAAGAAACAAGAATTCAAAAAAATGAAGAGAGGCTTAGGAACCTCTGGGACAACTTGAAACATTCCAATATCCAAATCATAGGGATGCCAGAAGAAGAAGAACAACAGCAAGAAATTGAAAATGTATTTGAACAAATAAGGAAGGAAAACTTCCCCAATATGGCAAAGGAAAGAGACTTCCAGGAAGCCCAGAGAGTCCCAAAGAATTTGGATCCAAAGAGGAACACACCAAGGCACATCATCATTAAGTTACCCAAGATTAAAGATAAAGAGAGAATCTTAAAAGCAGCAAGAGGAAAGGAGAGAGTTACCTACAAAGGAGTTTCCATAAGACTATCAGCTGATTTCTCAAAAGAAACCTTCCAGGCAAGAAGGGGCTGGAAAGAAGTATTCCAAGTCATGAAAGGCAAGAACCTACATCCAAGATTGCTCTATCCAGCAAAGTTATCATTTAGAATAGAAGGGCAGATAAAGTGCTTCCCAGATAAGGTCAAGTTAAAGAGTTCATCATCACCAAGCTCTTATTATATGAAATGTTAAGGGGACTTATCTAAGGAATTGAAGAAGATAAAAAACTATGAACAGTAAAATGATACAAACTCAAAACTATCAACAAATGAGCCTAAAAAAAGGGAAACAATGAAAACAAAAACTAAGCAAACAACTACAACAGGAATAGAATCAAAGAAATAGACATCATATGGAGGGTTTTCAGTGGACAGGGGGAGGGGAGGAATAGGAGGGAAAAGGAACAGGGAATAAGAAGCATAATTGATAGGCATAAAATAGATGGGGAGAGGCCAAAAATGGTATAGAAAACAGAATTCAAAGAACTTATATGTACAACAAATGGACATGAATTGGGGGTGGGGAATGTTGGAAGGTTGGGAGGTACGGGATGGAAGGGTGATAAAGGGGACAAGAGTGGGAAAACTGTAATAGCATAATCAATAAAATATACTTAAAAATAAAAAAGCAGAACAGAAACAGACTCATAGATACAAAGAATGTTTTGATGGTTACCAAATGGGAGGAAGGTTGGGGGATGCGTGAAAAAGGTGAAGGGTTTTTGGATGTGGGCATCTTTAGGGGTAGGTCATTCACTCTTCTGCTCACCAACACATCCCTGGCACACAAAAAATAGGAACATTTGAACACTTAGCAGACTAAACTAAGCACACAGAAAACTCTAATGAATAATTCATGATGAAAATCTTCTCTGAAGAGATGCATTTACCTAACACCAAAATCTGGAAGAAGCAAAGAAAGGGGTTGTTCTTAAAACAGCTTTCTGACAGCTATGTATTAGTTTGCCTGCTAAGGTCCTATCAAAGAGAAGTTAAAAACATTAATAAAAGGATTTATGTTTTAAAAAAGGTGAAGGAGTTAAGAAGTACAAATTGGGATTATAGTTACAGAATAGTCAGTCATGGGATGTAAAGTACAGCATAGGATAGAGTAGCCGTAGGACTTATAGGCATGACCTATGGACCTGAACAATGGACATGACCTCAGGCACGAACAATTTATGCCTGAGGGAGAGGGATGGGGCTAGGTGGAGGAGGACAAAGGGAAAATTTGGGACAACTAGAATAGCATAAATAATCAAATATAATAAAAAAGAGGAGATTAAAATTATTTGAACCAAAATGCATCTAACTATGCCAAATCATGCATTAGGATACAAATTGTGCAATAAGTATCTTAACATGCACAAATATCAACTGTAGTAAAAAGAAAAGTTTCTGAGAAATGTAATTTGTGTTTGGAGATTCACAGTACATGTTATACATTAATATGCATCCATATACAGGAAAAAGCAGTTAATCACTAAAATATTCACTACTGAGCTCAAACATATTCCTTGAAGATAATTAAAGTTAATTTGTCCTGTTAATTAAATGATATCATCACAGGTCTCTTTTGAACTATCTTCATACTAAAACAAGAAGGTAAGTAATTTCAGGGTAGAGTGGTTTTACTAACGCCAAAGTGAATGGAGACTTTAACAGTTTTTTATATCTTGATACGAAGAGGAGAAAGTAAAATTCAAGATTAGTTCATTCATGTTTTACATTTATTAATATTATAATGAGGTTTTCTTAGTCAAATAGGGCTACCAGTACCTCAAATTGGGTAGTTTAAAACAACTAGAAATGTGTTCTCTCCCGTTGCTGAGGCTAGAAGCCAGAAATCAAGGTATTGGCAGGGCCGTGCTCCCTCTGAAGCTTCTAGAAGCGTGCCCTTCCTTGCCTCCTTCAGATTCTGGTAGCCCTGGGTATTCTTTGGTGTGTGACAGACAGCACAGCTCCACACTCTGCTCTATGGCACATCACCGTCATCCCTATCTCTCTTCTTTTCTTATCAGGGCACCAGTCGAGCTGGATTAAGGGCACACCCTACTTATTTTAACTTAACAATGAACTCTGCAATGGCCCTATTTTCAAATAAAATCACAGTCCTAGGTACTAGGGGTTAGAACTTCAAAATATCTTTTGGGGGACATAATTCAACCCATAACAGAGAGCTATCAACATAACACATTTGTTCCCCACATGAATTCTGAACTAATTGAGAAATCTAAACAGATATTCAATGGTGAGTAAAATGCCACTTTCGCTGAGGATAAAGCTCATTTTGGAGAATCTGACATATCTGAAGGTAGAAGATGTCCCTAGTGCTAGATACTGAAGTTACATTCACTTATTTATTCAGTCGCAGACAGTGTTAGATTCACACAGATCTCTTCATGTGATTGCTTGCTCATGAAAGACATGCAGCATGCAGGAGCAGAGCAAAACACATTCTTTATGCACTCAGGCTGGTTGCCTTCCCCCCTCCCAAAATAAAAGAGAAAGAAAAAGGCTCAAGAATGTCATGTAGGCAGAGCTCCCTCCACATATAAAAAATATCAGGAGTAAGGAATAAAATTTTCCATGACAATATTGCATATACTTATCAAGACATTTTTATTATTGCTAATACAACCAGTAACATTTCTCCTGTAGCTTAATTTTAAAGATATCATCTTCGTATTTCTATTAAAATGTATAGATAGTTTATGCTACCTGTTCTGCAGAACTTTATGTTTTATGCTTTACAAAATTTTAACCTAATTTTAAAGTAAGACTCTCTACAATATTTTGTGTAATAGAAAATAATTTATAATCCCACACTATTAAACCCATTCTACATTGAATAACTTAGGGCTCATCACAGGAAAAGCTACCAGGGGAGTCATTTGGCTAAAACTGTGAGTTCTTAAAGGATGCCAAGCATTGACTTTAAAAGTATTTTCTAAAAGAAATAACATAAAATAATACAGAATTGAAAAAATTATGTGTTTCACAACTTTAAAGTTGTATCCTAGTACCAGACCGTAAAATCTAGAGTAAGTAATTAATTTATTGTTTTTATAAATTCTAGAATTAACTGGGTTTTTTAAATTTTTATGTATTGATTTGAGAGAAAGAGAGAGAGAAACATCAAGACTGCTTCATGTAAGACTGCAGCCCTGCCAACACTGTAACCACATTCTTTGAGAAACTTTGATCAGAGGCACCCAGTTGAGCTATGCCCAGGATTCCCAAACCACAGAAAGTCTGAGATAACAAATGTTTGTTGTTTTAAGTCTTTAAGCAGCAAATTGTGGAGGATTTTGTTACACAGCTACGGTCAACTAATAAGGGAAACAAGAAAGGCCAAAGATTTTTTACTGTAATACAGCATTAAGATCATGGGTTTAGAAGTCAGTTTTTCCAATAACTTAGAAACATTTCATTTAAGAAATACATAATTTTTTTCTTGATCAACTACTAAAGAGGTATAAAGAGTAAAATTCAATTTCTAATCTCCCCAAATTCTGCATTGTTCTTCTCAGTTAGTCATTAACTTATTTTTCCAGAACTTCCTCTGAATTAATTTTTTTGGGGCATTTCAGAGTCATTTTCTTTTTTTTCTCTTTTTCAAAAATTGTTGTTGAAGTATAGTTGTCTCCATTATCCCCTCACCACTCCACCCCACCCCACAAATCCTCACCCCCTTTGCAAGGGTATCATTTGTGAGGTATTATTTGCAAATACATTTTTCCATACTGTTGGTTCCCTTTTCATTTTGCAGATGTCTTCTTTAGCCGTGCAGAAGCTTTTCATTTTGATGAAGGCCCATTTGTTTATTCTTTCCTTTATGTTCCTTTCCCTAGTGGACATAACAGTGAAAATACTGCTGCGTGGAACAGCTGAGATTTTCCTGCCTATGTTCCTCTCCAGGACTTATATTTAAGTCTTTTATCCATCTTGAGTTTATTCTTGTGTATGAAGTTGGTGGTCAAGTTTCATTTTTTTGCATGTAGCTGTCCAGATCTCCCAACACCATTTGTTGAAGAGGCCATTTTTACTCTATTTTATGCTTCTGCCCTTTGTCAAATATTAATTGATCATAGAGATTTAGGTTTATTTCTGGGCTCTCTATTCTGCTCCATTTATCTATGTCTATTCTTATGCTGGTACCAGACAGGAGGCCCAGAGGTATATGAAAGGATGTTCAGCATCACTAGCTGTCAGAGACATGCAAATTAAAACCACAATGAGATACCACTTCACACGAGTCAGAATGCCCATCATAAACAAACCAACAAACATCAAGTGCTGGCAAGGGTGTGGAGACAAGAGAACCCTAGTGCACTGTTGGTGGGCATACAGACTGGTAGAAAACAGTATGAAATTTCCACTGTGGAAAACAGTATGGAATTTCCTCAGAAAACTGAAAATGGAATTGCCTTTTGACTTGGCAATTCCAGTGCTAGGATTATACCCTCAGAATCCTGAAACACCAATTCAAAAGAACCTATGCACCCTGGTGTTCATAGCAGCACAATTTACAATAGCCAACTGTTGGAAGCAACCTAAGTGCCCATCAGTAAATGAGCGGATCAAAAAACTATGGTGTATGTATACAGTGGAATACTATATAGCAGAAAGAAAGAACTCCTACTCTTCATGCTAGCATGGATGGAACTGGAGAGCATCATGTTAAGTGAAATAAGCCCGGCAGTGAAAGACAAATACCATATGATCTCACCTATACGTGGAACCTCATCAACAAAGCAAACAAACAAGGAAAATATGACCAGAGACATTGAAATTAAGAACAAACTGACTAACCAGAAGGAAGGTGGGAGGGGATAATGGAGGGAGAAGGGGGAAGGGTCATCAAGGAACATGTATAAAGGACATATGGACAAAGCCAAAGGGGTATAGGATCAAGAGTGGGAGGTAGGGATGAGTGGGGTGGGAGGGAGTAATGGGGGGAAAATGGTGACAACTGTACTTAAACAACATTAAAAAAAGAGAAAATAAATAAATAATAAATTAAAAAATAAAAATACAGATGGGTTAAGTTCTGTTTTGTGAGTTTAGGGAAAACACCAAAATGTCTGCCCTGTGTTCAAATCCAATTACAGCGGAAATGTTATTGCTCTAGTGCTGCGAAGTGTATAGGTATTATTTTTCTTTATGCATTTACATAACACAGATTGTGATCATTGTTAAATTTGTAAACAACACTTAGCTGAGAAGAGGAGGTGGCAAAAGGCTGTCTTGCTTCATTACAGTGGAATAATATTTAGTCATCCTGTTGTTTAAAACATAGGACGGGGAGTTCACACAGGTCTTCATCTTAGAAATGACATGAGTTAGATTCTAATTGTTCCTGACTGCATATTTTCCATTGTAATCATAGGTTTAAACACAAATGAAAACTATGCACAAAACTCTCTCAAGTCACTCCAGCGTTGCACAGTCTACATGGTCTATGGACTAGGCTCAGCTCCTTTCCACAAAGAGGAGCCTGTTAGGTCCGTATCTACATTGCCCACACCTGGTGTAGTTCCTGGTGATGAATGAAGCCTATCATTCAGCCTATCATATCAGTCATCAATGAATTAAAAAGTTTGTTGTAAAATTTCATTGCCAAACCAACCATTTTTCTGCTAGAAAATTTTTCCTTGGTTCTAATGTTGGTAGTCTAAACAGCCCATTAAAAAAGCAATTGAATTCATTTCTTCAACAACATTTATCAAATGCTTTTTTGTGTGTTAGGCAATTTGGGTACAGTAGTGGTGGGGAACTAACCCTGTGAAACATATGGTCATCTAAGGAGAAAAAGTGTGTTCAAACAATCATCCACATGTACAGTTAGGAACTGTGATAAGTGTGTTTGAAGAAGCTCTGACAGTGTGTGACAAGGACATATGATTTAGTCTGAGGAGTCAAGACATGAAGGTGACTTTTGAGTTGAGATTGGAAAAAAATGATTAGGAATTCAGTAAAGTTAGGAGTTTGGGAGATTTGTATTTCTGGGGAGAGAAGAACATGAACATGGGCCTGAGTTAGAAGGAAGAATGGAATATTGAAGGAACTGAAAGAAAATCAGTATGGCCGGAGATGAAGCAATGAAGGAGAAAGAAGGGCCTAGATGAGCCTGAAAGGCTCGGCTGGAGAAAGACCGTGAGCAGGTTGTGTCGATGCTATTAAGGGGCCATCGATATGTTTTAAGTCTAGATAACAGGATCATATTTGTCACATAGTTGTTTGGAAAACCCGCAGTACACAGAAGTTCAGTCAGCGAAAGTCTTCTACTGGAGATTTGGCAACTCTCTCAGGTGGAAAAGGGAGCTAGCTAATGGCATCTGACTTCTTAACACAACCTCTTCCTGGTACACAGATGAAAAAGCTCTTACCATCAGCTCGCAGAAACTTACCTGGAAACGGACACTTGATGCACACACTTGGGGGTGGTACCCAGAGTTTGTCATAATCACAGTCATGACACCACCAGCAACTGCAAGTGAAATTCATAGTCTTAAGGTCCTGTTATGAAATTATTTTTAATTCCAAATAAGTTTTTAAAATTTTCTCTTTGCTACATAAACTAAGATTAATGAGCATGTATTTTTAATATGTTTAATTTATAGAAGCACAGAATTTAAGCATGAGATTCTACTATGACCCTCAGGGTCTCCTATGACTTTGTTGCCTAAAATGTGATCCAGGAGCTCACAGTATCAGCATCATCTAGGAACGTATTAAAAAGTCAGCACCTCAGAATCTCTGCCCCCACTGAGACCTACTAAATTAGAGTCTGTATTTTAACAGGATCTCCATGTGATAAAAGTTTGAGAAGTATTGCCTTAGAACTTTATTCATGTTCTGTATAGAAAGCTCTGTATGAATAATTGAAAGTGTTAAGTAGTATGATGTTTTTGTTTAATATCATTAAATGGAATATTCTGCCCTTTCATTGTATACCTATTTAATACTGAGTTGTAAGAGTCAAGCTGGAAGAGCTTGGTAAATTAACATTTTAAAAGTTTCCTACTTCTCAAACTTTTCTTCTCCCTTCTCTTCAGTAGACACATTGTTTACACATACTCATTTAAAATGCACTGTGTAGTTTACATGAATGTATTTAATGTCTCCCTGGAAGTGGGGGCAATATTACTTCTGGAGCCATACATTGAACAGTGTATTTATGATAGAAATGAAAAAAGTCATAAAATAGAAAAGGTCTTGAACATGAGAGAGCTTTTTCCTGTTCATCTTAGGGACAGATAGCTATTTCATAAAGGAAAGTTAGTTAATATTATTTTTAATTTGGCAAAGAAAGTCCCAGAACTTGGGCTGGGGAAGATTTTGAGTAAAAAAAAATTAAGATATGTCATATCAAAATGAATGTGGACTTGTTATCTTGGTCCTTGTATATGTGTTCTATTTGCTGTTATAGCAAATTATATAAAAAGAAAAAGTTAATGGCTTAAAACAACACAAATGTATCATCTTATAGTTCTATAAATTAGATAGCCAACACAGATCTTAGAGAACTAAAGTCAAGATGCCAGAAGGGCTGAGTTTCTATCTGGAGACTTGAGGGGAGAATGCATTTTCTTGCCTTTTCCAGCTTTTAGAGGCCACCAGTATTTCTTGGTTGTGGCCCCTTTCATCTTCAAAGCCAGCAGTGGTTGCTATGTCCCTCTTCACTTTTAAGGACCCTGTGATTATGTTGGATCCACCTGATTAATTCCAGATCTCCTTTTTTAAAGATTTTTTTTAGTCTCACCTCAGGATATATTTTTATTCATTTGAGAGAGGAAGAGAGAGAGACAGACAGACAGACAGACAGACGTCGACGTTAGACATTTGCAACCTGAATTCCCCTTTGTCATGTAACACAGCATATTCACAGGTGCTGAGAATTAAAACACGGACAACTTGGAGGGACCATTACTCTGCTTACCACAGGCCTTGCAGGGAGGAGTGATGCCATGGCATGCGAGAAGAGTAGAAAAGGGATTCTGGGGAGAGATAAAGGTTGGGCAGTCCCTGCACAGGGAGGCAGGCTGTGTTCTCATGAGAAAGAGATCCAAGTGAGTTTCCCTAGAGTAAGGATTGAGTGTCAATGAGACTTTAAGCTGATTTTTATCGTGGTTTTTGATATCCCACTTTGCATTGATTCCTGTTCTGTGCATTTCTGCATTTCCCCATTAAGCCCTAACATTTCATGAAAAGTCTGTTACTTAGGGCAGCTTTTTGTAATAAAGAAAGAGGATTGGTGAAGCTACATTCATGAAGCCTGGAGTAGAGCCAATCTCATAGAGAACAGCTGCAGGGAGAAGATGATTAAAAGTGAGTGAAGCCAGGAGCATAAATTCACAGCAGAGAAAAATGGGAGATTACCTACCATTCCCACACCTGCCACTCACAATGTTCAGACGAAGAATGCCTATGGCAGTTCATTTCAGTTAGATGGAAGTGATCATTAAAGTAACCAATACAGGAAAGTTTCCTCATATCCACTTGGCTGTGAGATACAAACGCAAATACCATGTGCTTTTTTTTTTCAGTCTGAAGGAGGAAATTGGCAAGAAAATGCCTGTTATAGGATCTAGCATGTGCAGGCTGCATCGGAGAAACTTCCAAAGCAGATTGCACATACATGCCAAGGAAGGCTTTCTAGGAACAATGTTTGAACTATGCATGGAAATATGGCCAGGAGTATATGTGTACATGGAGGGAGGAGTAGGGTATTTCAGAAAGAGCAAATACCAATGTATAAAAATGTGCAGTCCTAACATAGACATCGGAGAGGCACTCCAATTTTATCTTTGTCACCCATTAAAATCCTTTCTTGCTTTGGTCACAGTGATGTAGGGGTCCTATTTCTCTAAAAATGAATCCTATCTGATCCCATCTATTCTGCCACCTAAGGGTCTCTCTGCTGCATCAGTTTCCTTTCTCCCACTTGAGTCTTAACTCTTTTCCTAACTTCGGATCCTTCTTTTCTATACTTAAACACGCTCTCTGATATCTCCTATGTTTAATAATTTTGTAATATCAACCCCAGCCCTACCTCTCCATTCAGCTACTTCTTCCTTTCTCTTTCCTTCCCAGCCCATCTTCTTGACAATTCTCTACAAACTGCTATACACTAGACTTTTCTACTTTCTAACATCCCCTTTACCTCCAATTCGTGGCTGAGTTCCAAATGCTCCCTGCAGACCTGTGTAAAACTGCTTTCTCTGAAGACACTAACTCTTTTGTTGAAATCAAATACTGTTTTTCAGTCATTGTAGGGTAAGTGGAGGCAGTCTGGCTTCCTTACCCAGGTGTGTGGGTAGCTAAGTGCAGCAGTGTTCCCATAGCCTTGGAGGGGCCTGATAACCATTGCTGTTCTCATAGCCCTGAGACTAGTCCAAAAACTGTTCCCATAACATGAGTGGGCTCGCATGTACAGAATTATGTTATGTTATGTAATGTTCTGGCATCTTGCCAGCTTTGTTCCCCTCTAGTACTTAAACAGGTAGGGACTCCATGCTGGGGGTGATGATGATGAGAGACACACAAGCAGACAGGTGCCATGATGGGTGCCACACTGGGGAGCAGGGTCCATGACATGAGACATGCAGATAGACACGCAGCTTGCAGCATTGGTGGCTCGCCCACCCATGAATAAAGACGTGCCAGACATTCCAAAGGCTCTACGAATGTATTTCCATCTGCACGAATACCATAGACCTGCCTGGCCTTGAAGAGTGGCAACACAGTCATTAATTTTCTAAATTCTCAGACTTGTCTGACACGGTTGCTACTTCCTCCTGGGAACACTCTTCCCCTCTCTTCACAGATGATAAGATTCTGATCTCCCACCTCCCCAGCCAAGCCTGTGTCTCTCTTTGATGTCCTCTTCCTCCACTTCTCCAATATTCTAGTGCATATCCATATTTTTTTATTTTAAAGGTTATTCAATGGAAGGTTTTTTATTGTTGAAAAAATATTTGATGTGTGTCATTGTAAAGATTAAGATTCAATCTAAAAAGATTGCTTTAAATATACAAGTATTGTTTCAGAGGGCTGACATTGTAATTTGAAAAATAAGTAAAGTCTACAGAGATTACAAATAACTTGGTAATAAAAAATAGAGTATGAGAAATATGATAGTTTATTCTTGTTCCCATACACATTTTCTCCCAGATATTTCCATGACTGCTGTTCTAGGAAAGAAAATATGCCAACTTGATTTGAAAATGCTGTTCAAGTGTTGGAACAGTGCACTGTAGTGCAGACAAGAGGGTAGAAAGCAATTGTGGTTATAAACTTCACTTTGAAATACTTAATGAGTAACAAGAATAATCAAAAGTAACATGCTAACACTATTTAAATACAACTGCTGTTTTATGATATTTTTTAGTTAGGGGCAATTTTTTCTGAAAAAAAAATTATCATCACCAAGTAAACTGCCATTTCTACTTACTGTCCAATCATTAAGGCTGGTTTTCTAGAATAGTAAATATCCTTTTAAAAAGACATGAGTATTTTTCTCCTGCTATTGAGAAATATTTTACTACTTACAAGGCTCTATCACATCCCTCTGCCCACACAAAATAATCGTTTTGAAATAAGGATTCATTTTCTTAAGAAAAATAAAGTGTTTAGGCAAACTAGCCAAAACCAATCTGTATCTACAGATTGAATAGATTAAATGGTTGGGGCCATTAGAATTGTGAAGGGCCTCGCACCCGGAATTCAGTATGAATGAATGGAGACCCTGGGCTTGGGCAATGAAGCAATAGTTTGATGGTGATAGAGTCATTCCACACATCCTAAAGAAACATGGTTTTGTAGATACCTCCTTTTAGGTAGAGAGACACAGTAGTCAAATGGTATATTAGCATTTACATTTTGACTTAAATTCTACAGAAAAGTAGCCATCACACTAAAGATAAGTGGCACTTTGCCTAATTGATGTATGCCCCAAAATGCATTGCCAAGTTACAATCATTTTGTAAAAGTCATCATTTTTTAATGTTCTAGATAAACCTGCCTGCAATAAGCTGAATTCTGGGTTCCAGGCCCCAACTGAGCCCACTGCCATGCACAGCCCAAATAATAGAATCAGTGTCTCTTGCTTTAAAAAAATTAAAAACAAGAAGAAAAAGGTCCTACATTAGTATGTTAGTTCTCACCACCTTGAAATAAGATAAAGTTTCACTTAAAGAGATAGAGTATGTGGTAGGGAAACTCTATCATGCTATATTTTTAAAAACAATTTTTTTTATTTTAATTGTTGTTCTTGTACAGTTTTGTCTTTTACTCCCATCCCAGCCCACCTCCCCAGCCCTCCCCACCTCCCTCCCATTTCCACACCCCCTAGTTTTTGTCCATGTGTCCTTTATACTTGTTGCTCCAAACCCTTCCCCTTTCCACCTGAAATTCCCTCCCCTCTCGCCTCTGGTGACTGTCAGCCTGTTCTCAATTTCAGTGTCTCTGGTTATATTATGCTTATTTGTTTGTTTTGTTGATTAGGTTCCTATTAAAGGTGAGATCATATGGTATTTGTCTTTCACTGCCTGGCTTATTTCGCTTAGCATAATGCTCTCTAGTTCCATCCATGCTGTCTCAAAGGGTAGGAGCTCCTTCTTTCTTTCTGCTGCATAGAATTCCATTGTGTAAATGTACCATAGTTTCTTGATCCATTCATTTACTGATGGGCACCTAGGTTGCTTCCAACACTTGGCTATTGTAAATTGTGCTGCTATGAACATTGGGATGCATAGGTTCTTTTGGATTGGTGTTTCAGGGTTCATAGGATATAATCCTAGCAGTGGAATTGCTAGGTCAAAATTTAACTATTAAAAATGATTTGAAAACCACCTTTCTGTGTTTGGCATTTAGTACCTAGGAAATAATATTATCCAAATATATACAATGCAGAGGCTTGGGGAGAAAGAGGTTTAATTAGAAGCTCAGTTTTAGATAATGTATGTTTTAGGTATTTGTAGATATCCATGTGGAACAGGCAGATACTAATTTTAGAATTTTTATAGAGATGTCATGAAACCCGTGGAACTGAATGACATTACCTTTAAAGTGAATATACATAGAGAATAAAATAGTTCTGGGCAGACCAGCTCAAGGTAAGGCAGAACCAGATCCTACAAAGACAACTGGGAAGGGGTGGCCCGTGAGATAGAAGTCATCAAGAGCAAGGAAGGTCATGGTGTGTAGGAAGAAAGTATCTCAAGAAGACAGGAGTGATCATTTGTGTCAGAAGTTATTCTGATGTCAAAAGCTGCTTATAGGTGAGGCAATACCAAGACTGAGAATTGACCACTGGACCTGGCCACATGGAGGTTACTGGTGACCTTGAACAAACAATTCTTATGGAGAGAAAGAGACAGGCAGATTGGAGTAGGTTCAAGAGAGTGTAGGAAAGTAGGAATTATAACAATGAGTAGACACAATTCTTTCTGAGAGGTTTGGCTGTAAAGGGGAAAAAAGAAATGGAAAATAAAGATGAAAAAGATATAAAATCAAGGTATTTATCCTTTTTCATCCTTTTTTTTCTTTTCATTTTCTTTTTAATCATCACTTAAGGACATTTTTTTTTCATTGCTTGTAGAGAAGGAGGGGGAGACAGAGAAAGAGAGAATGACATCAATGTGAGAGAGAAACATCAAATGGTTGCCTTCTCATACATGCTCCAACCGGGATCAAACCCAAAACCTGGGCATGTGTCCTGACTGGGAATCAAATCCACAACCTTTTGGTCTATAAGACACTGCTCCAACCAACTGAGCCACATCGGCCAGGGTGAGTTTTTTGTCCTTTTTTGTTTGTTTGTTTGATTGTTTTTTGTATAGAAGGGGGACAATTGTGTTAGCCAAGTCTTCAAACAGATGAGAGGTAATGAGAGGCAGTAGTTGCCTTAGCACCAAGGATGATCCATCGAGTTGAACTATAGAAGGAAATACAGGGTACATGATTGCAGATGTAGGTTGTCAGATTGGTACTATTTTCCATGAAATTAGAAACAAGACCATCAGTTAATAATGAAGAGGAATGTGGAGGTATTGGAGGTTTTTGTAGAGAAGTGAATATTAAATAATTGTGAAAGAGTAGGATATTGAACTGACTCAGAGAAATCTCATGGTCTCCCCACTTAGGCAAGTCAGATGCCTAGCCAGGAGATTCTCAGATTGATGAAATATTTGGGGGCCTTTTTGTAGCAATTCATTCCATTGCAACAAGCTAGGAATTACAGTTTCTATTTTTCATAAAGAGCACCCAGAAGTACTAAGCTCCACATTTTACCTTCTTCATTGCCCTACAGAATTTCAAGGTTTTAGCTTACTCCCACAAAAAAATACAGACACACTCAAATTTTTTTCTATGTATTTAAGCCTATACTAATAGAGCAATTCCAGAAACAACCAAGGTGATTGAGTCATACCAAGGCACCATGCTTCCCAGGATTGGCTGATTGAAATTACAGACTTAGATAAAATGTCCCATCTCTTACCCACAGTTGGCCTGGAATATGAAACAAAATATCAAATTAGCATAGAGGCTCTCAGATGAGGAAATCATTCAGCCTAATATGCCAAAATAATAATTCTTTAAATTTGGATAATATTGGTGGCTTGTTACAAAATTTCTAAGTGACTACCTCATACAAACCCAAAATAAAACTTTCATTATCTGTATATAGAAAAGGAAAAATATTTTTCCTGTTACCCTTCTAGGTTCTTGACTGGATCTTTGTAACTACAGACAGAAAAGCATACAAATGTATTTAATATAAGTTATATGTGACCTGAGAGCCATGATGAGAAAGTGAAAGCCAAAAAAGCAGTTAAATCTAAGTGTTTTTATGCTAGGTTTGATGAAGAGTGATAACTTGTGGAAAAATGTTATAGGACAAAAATGGTGTGATCTATGTGTAATAGACTGGGGAAACTTAGCAAAGCCTGTTCATTCATTTTCAGAAATAAGGATACTCCTTCCCTCTGGGTATGGGGAGAAGCCTCTCACATGAGAGTCTCACAACCTGCTTCAGTACAGAAGGGTGGAGAGGCCTTTCAGCACCTGCCATTTCTCAAATTCCTTTAGCTTAAAACAATGTGCCAAGGTGCCGTATTCTGGGGTAGCATGTTCTAAACCATATCAGTAACAACACTTTCCCTTTATTCCAGAGAAGCTTCAATAATCAAAATAATCCTGAAGTTGTGACATTACATGTGATTTTCAAAACATTTTAGGTTAAGAAACCAGAACAAATAGTTTCAAAAATGTAAAGTAAGAAAAACTTGATTGAAGTTTTCCAATATCATAAGTTATTTAAAGAAATATATTAATATCCAAAATACACTGACAGCATAAAAATAAGAACAAACATTTTCTTGATTAATGGGAGTATAAATAATGTAACCTATGCAGAAAATTTCATGAAATGGTAAAACATGCAGTACCTGACTATTTGGTCAGGGGCACTGACCTCTTTCCCCTTAAACTGTCAAACAAACAAAAAAAAATGACAACAGCCAACACAACAATAGCCATCACTTGTAAATTAATCAAAATTATACCCATATTTTTTGTCAGCCAGGCAAAAATATATGCTTTTTGGTGTGCCACAGATTTTTAGTATTAGTTCATGAGTGCCATGAGATAAAGAAGGTTGAAAATCTCTGCACCAGAGAAACACTTGTGAAGATCACAGTCCAAGGACGAAGGCCAACCAAAGTACTGACATTTCACTGAAAGGTTATCACATGCTCCGCCCCAGCCACATCATACCACATTCCAGCAGGGCTCCGGCCTAACAACAGCTCCACCTGTAAACCCTGCACAGAGAAAACTCTCTTTAAGGAGGTGTCTTTGGGGAAGTGCAATGTCAAGGGGGAAAATAAAGCAACACTAAAGGAATTTGAAGCTTCTAGCACCTATAGCTACATCAAAAATTAACATAAATCCTCACGCTAGAGGCCTATTTACCTCCGTTCTAATTATTCATACATATCATATTCACCTTCAACAACAGAAGTTACCAGGCCTGCTGAAGGCAAGCAAAAATATAGTCTGAAGGTCCAAAGGAAGCATTAGGATGAGACTGAGACATGACACAAGTTTAGGATTATCAGATGGGGAGTTTAGAATAACTGTGATGAGCTTTTCCACAGTACTTACACAGGGATCCATACAGTGTTATGCAGGGTTCCCATTGTAACTTAAAGAGAAATCATCACAATGTACTGATCCTTTGATGTCCATCAAATGAAGGAGGAGGATGTCCTCAAACTTCTTGCAGCAGGAACTCATGTAGGTGGCACAAACCTTGACTTCCAAATGGAACAGTACATCTACAATAGGAAAAATGACAGCACGTCCATTAAAAATCTGAAAAGAAACTTCTGCTGGCAGCTCATGCCATTGTTGTCATTGAAAACCTCGCTAATGTCGGTGTCATATTGCCCAGGAATATTGGTCAGTGTGCTGTGCTGAAGTTTGTTGCTGCCACTATAGTCACTGCCATTGCTGGCTGTTTCACTCCTGGAACCTGGAACCAGATCCAGGCAGCCTTCTGGGAGCCAGGACTTCTAGTGGCTACTGATCCCAGGCTCACCACAAGCCTCTCACAGAGACTCAAGTTAACCCACCTACCATTGCTGTGTAACAGTCTCTTCTCCATACTATGTGGATACTGACATCCCATGCAACAATAAGGGAGCTTACTGGACACGTCTGATGTGAGATGCTGGCCTGGGAAATCCTGCGCATGCACCAGACCATCACCTGTGAGCAGCCAGGGCAAGTCATGCTTATCTCTAATTCTACGGAGACCCTGAAGAAGCTGAAAATGAAAGGCAGGCTGCTGCTGAAAAGGCTGTGACCAATGAGGAATTTCAGGGTGAATGGACTGCTCTAGCTCCTGAATTTACTGCTCTTCAACACAAGATCACAGACTGGTCTGAAGACTGGCAAGTGGCCTCTGTGCCGATTCAGCAGTTTCCTATTGAAGACTGGAGTGCCCAGCCCAGCTACTGAAGCCCGGTCCACAGCTTCCACTGTTCAGGCCATTCAGTGGGCAGGAACAACCACTAAGGGTCATAAGCTATTAAACAAAAAATGGAAACAAGGTTGACACAAAAGAAACAGAATTATCTAGAAAAATTTTAATAAAACAAAATAACTAATTAATATGGTAAGAGCCCTCATGGAAAGGTAGAAACATGTAAGAACAGAAGAGCAGTGTAAATAGAGATGGAAAATCTGAGAAAGAATCAAAAGATATGCAAGAAATCAAAAACACTGTGACAGAAATGAAGAATGCCTTCTATGGGCTCATCAGCAGAGGTAAGATGGCCAAGGAAAGAATCAGTGAGCTTGAAGATAAATCAATAGAAATTTAGTTTAAAAAATTGAAGGGTTGGAAGACATATTAAAAGCTATGTAGTATATCTGCTCATTTTCCTTCAAAAAATTGGATTAAAATTCATTCTCATTTTTGTTGGATGCCAATAATGTAAATAATCATTTAACTCTTGCTCTCAAGACTATTGTAAATAGAAACAAATAATTTTAACACAACTAGCATAGATAAAACAACTTCAGGCATTTAAATACCATTTGGCCTCTAAAGAGCGATGCAACATAAGTTACATACATTTAATATTTTTTCTCCCCTCAGCCTAGCTATTTCCTCACTGCTTAGAATTGTGAGCCCCCATTCTTCTGGTATTTGTCACCTGGAAGGTTTCCCCCATTTGTCTCCTCCACTGGTGGAGAATTGGGGAGGGAGGGCACTAGCATTTGTTGCATGCCCACCAAGCACCACACTGAAATCAGCGCTTTACCTGTTATTTTAAAACCTTTTCATTGTAGTATAACATATATACAGCAAAGAACAGCTTTTCTGTATATGTGTTATGTATTTTCATATGTAGAACTCACTGAATTTTCACAAAGTGAACACACTTGTGTAACCAGCACCAAATCAAGAAGTAAAACATTACAAGCACCCAGAAGCCCCCTGTACCTCCTACCAGTCATTAATCCCTGGCCCCTGCAAGAGTAAGCATGATCCTGACTTCTGCTAGCATAGATTCATTTTGCCTGTTTTTGTGCTTTATATCAATGGTACATGTGGTATTTGATCCTCACTGTAACTCAGCAAGAAGGAGCTGTGATTAGCCCTCCTTTACACATGAGCAAGCAGAAAGAGAGGTTGAGTAACTCGCCCAGGGTGACATGACACATACAGTAAAAGGTGGACCACAGAGTCAAACTCAGGCTTGCCTGGCTCCAAAGCTCATGTGCTTCCCTCTACATCTTGATTCTTTCTCCTGCTGCACCCTAACCCATTGCCCACACCACTATATGTCTGGGCTGGGAATCTGTGAAGTTATCGATCCTCAGAACTCGGAGGTGTCTGGGCCAAGAACTTTGTCTGACCCAGTGCCTCCCTGCTCAGGACCCAGCAGACCCTGGGGCTTTCTAGGGGCTCAGCACGTGTACAGTTAGTATTTAATTAGGAGAGTTAGAACAGTATTCTACATATTTCACACTGTCTCACAGAATCCTGACTGATTTTTAAACATCTTTCATTGTCTCTTTTTTATTTAATTAAATGCCCTATATTCTTCGTGCTATATCCTTACACTTGTCTACTGCCATTCTGATCCCTTCTGAAATTAAGGATCTGCTGTCAAACATTGGAACTAAAAGCTCTCATTTACAGCCTTGACTCCTTGGTCACCAGTATTTAACATCATTTCAGGCAGGGTTTGATGTCAGTCTAGCTGTTCATGTTTGTACATTTAGGTAACTTGCTTCCAGATATCCATGACACTGAACTATGAAGGTTAAGTTACTGTTAAGTGGACTTTTAAATATGTTGTAATGTCAGAAGAAAAATAGTGCAACAGTTTCTTAAGATTAGTAGCTTTTCCTTCTATCATTAACTGACATTAGTATTTGAGCTCAGGTTTACATATTTCACATTTCACATGTGTGAAATTTTGTGCTGAGAAAAGGTGGCCCCTGTCCTTACAGTGTGATCAGGGTGTAACTGTGGTATTAGATCACCTTAAAAGCTTTTTACAAATTCTGTTATTCAGGCCTGTTTAAAGTGAGAACTGTTTGAGTTGGGACCTAGGCACCCATAATTTTTAAGAGCAGCTCAGGTAATTCTAATGTGCAATCACAATCAAGATTATAATCACTCGACTAAATAGTAAGAAAATACTCATACAAATAGATTAGGAAGTGATGGAAAAGAATCAATCTCTCTCTCTCTCTCTCTCTCTCTCTCTCTCTCTCTCTCTCTCTCTCTCTCTCTCTTTCTCTCTCTCTCTCACACACACACACACTCCTGAGATTTCAGAGAAGAAAGAGTTCATATACAATGGAGAAATCAGCAACAAATATTTTAGAACAGAATACCTGACTGAGTGGAGATGCATTTCTGGAAAGGGGGCACTATGATGGAAGATAATAAAGAAATGCACATGACAATGACCTTTCTGTATGATACGGAGAGGAGATGGGCCCCAAAGGAAATACTGTAAGGGACTGTAGAAAATAAGACAGGGAGTGGGGTCCCCGATGGAGAAGACCTCAAAAACTGTCATTATAAAGGGTACTGTCATTATAAAGTATTTCTTAAATAATTTGTTTATTTTATTTAAATATCCAGATACTGAAATCCATATTCCTGTTTTTTAACTTCAAAATTAAACATCATTAAGGCGGTTGAAACCTCTGCATTCCCTTCCCTTATCACAACTGCCCCACCCTGCAGAGAGGAAAAGGCATTCCAGTTCTAGACATAGTTTTAAAAATATCAAAATTATCATCCTAAATTTGTTTATTATTCCCATGCATTTCTTAATACTTAGATACATAGATGCTCATATTCCTAAACAAAACACAATTTTTGAGTTAAAAAACTTAAAGTGTGGAAGTAAATAAATATGGCATAATGGAAAATAGTGTTTCAGAAGCTGGGCCCAGCTATAACATATGGGAAGTTGCTGTGTCAGCTAGGTGTATTTGGACTTGCATACGAAACTGGGCTGAGAAAGAAAAGAATAAATATTAAGAAATGGAAAGGAGATCTTAGTGCCTTAAGCATGAAGAATGAGGAAGCGGGATGAGTCAAACAAAAATATTAGGCTTTGACTCTCAGAGATTAGAATCTTGATGTGGTGCTGACACATTCAGTGAATCATGGAGGAAGGACTGGTTTCCGCGAGGCTGGATGTTGTTTTGCCACAATTGGCCCTGTTGACCATTCCCTCCCTGCTGGAGCACTCTCCTTCCTGGTCTTCTGCCAAACTCCTCTTTTGACGTTGTTTTTACCTCTCCCATTGTTCCTTCTTACTCTCCCTCATGGCCTCATTTTGTGTCCACCTCCTCCAGCTCATGCTTTCCTGGATAGACTCACCCATTCCCAGGGCCTTACTACACAAACACTGATGACTTCCCTGCAAGGCCAAATAAGTGTATGTCTCCTGCACTCCAGACCTGGATTTTGTATTGCCTGTGGTTATCTAGCTCCATAGCCACTTTCAACTTGTCCAAATTAGTCTAATTGCCATCTATTCCCCTGATGCTTTATTCATACTCTTTATTACTTATTCCCACTCCATTTACTTTCTAATTTTGAAAATTGTCCCAAAGATGTGTCTTCTTACCCAAGCCTTATGCCGTGTCTTGCCAGGTTCTTAATGGCGCTTGCTTCAGCCACCCTCCCCAACTCTCTGCACTGCCCTAATCCCAGGTTCTTCAGTCATTTCCCTGGCCTGTTATAACTGTCTAGGAACTTCTCTCCCCAGCCCTGGTTTTGTCCAACACCTACTATCTGTCTTTTACATGCTCTCAGTGTGATTTTCTTAAATATAAAACATCATTTCCACACTTAGGTTGAAAAAAGGACTCTGCATCACCTTCTGCAGAATCTTTCCATTTTTGTTCTTTTGAGTCCTTTTTTTAGGATTCCACCAAGTTAACTCAAAAGCAACTGGTAGTATCAAGTTAGAAGCTGAAAGGGCAGATGATTCTTTTGGGAAGGCATAAAAGAGTTGGATTGAAGAGCACAGACCTATTTCCCCTCTCCTATCCTGCTGCTAACATAATTCATTCACACATATTTGTTGAGCACTTACCATATGCTACACATTCTTCTCAGTAGCATTATATGTTAACTTTAACTTTCACTACAACCCATAGATGTAGGTATTATTATTATTCCAAATTTATATATGAGGCATATAGATGTTAAATTACTCAAGTTCACTCAGCTTGGTGGAGTCAAAAACCAGGACTTGAATGCAAATAATTTGACTCTACAATTTGCTACTCAGAGTGAGTTACACGGATAAGCAGAATTGTATCACTTGTTATATAACTAAAAATACAGACCCTCTGCCCCACCCTATATGTTTTTAATCAGAATTTGACTTTTTACAAGATTCCCAAGTAATGTGTACATTCATTCATGTTTGGAAAGCATTGTTTTTGGGTCTGGATTCTTAACCGTTATGTTGTCCCCATATATCATTAGTTGAATTTCCCTCTCTTCTTCAAACATATAGGTTGCCCTTCTTTTTATGGGTTTATCAGAAACAAAATAACAATCCCCCAAACCTTTCCCCTTCACTTTTCACCAAAGGGATGACAGCGAGAGGAAGCCCCTCGTGTGCTCTTTGCATGCTCAGAAGGTGAGCTCCCAGCAGTGAGCTAAGCCTCTCTAAACATTGCCTCCTTTTATGGCCACTTCATCATTGGACTTGAATCTGGCATCTAACACTCTTAACACAATTAAGACAGTAAATTAAGGAGCTAGGACTTTTCCAGTTGGGGGAAATATGGACCTGTATCCCTGAGGGTCATTATTCTAACCAGTTCTTAGTGTAAGTGCATTTTATTGCTCCAGAGGAAGAACTAAGGACTGATGTTCAAAATGACCCCTGGTCACTTCATGGTTGACTAAACACTTGATATTAACTTGGTGCCAGTTGCTAGACAGGCAGGAGGAAGGGGTGAAAGTAGCTATGACTTGGGGTTCAAGTGTTTGGGAAAGTGGGGGATCAGTTTCCACTGCAACTTTAATTGAAATCACAATCACATCACAATTTTAACAGTGGGTTAAAGTGACATGTGTCTTCTAAGTTAATATGAGAGGAGGAGTGGCTTCAGGATAAACCATAGATCATTCTTCACCTGTATGAAACTCGTTCACTGAGGCATTTTGGGCTAGCTTCAGCCCTGGCTCCTCACTCACCTGGTGGCTGTCTCCAGCACTCTTTGAGTCTCTCACGAAGCACTCCAAACTCTGCCAAGCAGTAATGAGAAGTGGATGGCTTACCTAAGGTTTTGCAGACAGAGGGAGTATATGTCATCTCACATACCATGTGGCAGAAACCTAAGCAAAATCCCTATTAGACATAAGGATTCTTCATGTCTTTCATCCCAATCTAAACAGCTTATTCCCCCTTTTCCTTCTTTCCTCCTTTGTTCTTTCACTCGGTATCTAGCAAACCACTATATTGTTACCAGTATCAACTATAATCCCCAAATTTAAATAATTAAAGCAAATCATAAACTTGAGAGTTAAAAAGAGAGACTGAAGCTTTTCCTTGCTTGTTTCGCTAAGCATGGCACCCAACCTGATTCTCAAGACCCTGTCAAACAGAAGCAAGTCTCTTTATAGGTGAGGGGAGGAATGTCTATTGCTAAGAAAACAATAGGCTGTTTTTTTCTTACTGCTTCAACCTCCTTTATTGTGGTACTTCTTCATATTTTTATACAACTAAATCAAAACTTTTATTTTGTTGGCAAAGGCTGAGTGGACATGCCACTCTTAATGTTCAAACATTATGGTGCCTGCTCTTTGTATATATGTGTTTTTGTGACAAACATTTGAAACAGATCTCTATAGTACTACAATGGCTTTGGGCATTTTGCACTGACTTCAATCAGAGAGGGCTGCATATATGTATAATTTATGCATTGAGTTTTCACATGATATTTCTTAGGAAAAGGCAATCCATTTCTAGATATAGTTTTAAAAATATCAAAAGTAAGTGACAGAGAGCATAAAGTCTGACAAGCTCAAGCACCTTTGCCTGGTACAAGGCTCTGTATTACCTGACTTTTGCCAGTCTTCCCAACCTGAATTGCTATTGGACTCTTCTTGCTCCCCTCATCCCCACATGCTGCCCACCAGCACTCTTATTCCCAGAAAGCACATGATACTTCAGCTTCTGTGCCTTTGTTTATGCCATTTTTTCCATTCACCTTGAGATACAATTTGTATCATTGCTGCTATAAAGATTTCACTATCTTACAGTTCTCATTGCTGTGAGAAAGCACCATAGATTGAGTGGCATTAAGAATGGAAGTATATTTGCTCATAATTCTGGAGGCTGGAAGTTGGAAATGAAGGTTGACAGCATGGTTGAGTTCTGAGGAGAGCCTCGTCTGGGTTGCAGACCGCTGACTTCTCATCATATCTTAGGGTGAAAAGAGGGCTAGAGAGCACTCTGGGGCCTCTTCCATAGAGGCACTAATCCACTCATAAGGATCAGTTCATTCTCGAGGGCTTTGCCCTCATGACCTAATCACTTCCCCAAGGCCCCCACTCCTGAATAGCAGCATTACATGCAGGTTTAGGATTTCAAAATATGAATTTTATTGGGGGACACAAACATTCAGTTCATTACATTGGACTCCCCCATTAGAGGTGATCACATCTGTCTTTGTTATCCTGAACATTCTCATATCATTGCGCTTATATCACTGTATTTACCTGTGTCTTAGCTCTAGTAGACAATAAGCTTTCTGAGAGCAAGGACTGTTTTTCTATTTACTCTTGAAACTAAGCCACTGCCTGACTAATGTAAATGTCCTTTGAATCTTTGAATGTATATTCATTCAAATGGTCATTTCCAAACTTAAATGACAACAGACTTTGATGAAAGAAAAATAATGTAAGTATATAGTTCACATTAAGGCACAATTCTGGTTGAGAAGAGTTAATATATCATAGGTCTCTTTTTTTTTTCCACTCTTGGATTCTATTTTTAAAGTGTGTTGGGTAGGCATACAACATTATTAGTTTAATCAGAACTAGTATCAATAGTGTATTACAGGATAATGATGTGATTTCCAAGTAGTACTTCATAAAGTCTGAGATGGCTCTCTAAAGTATCCCCCCTTAAAAAAGGTTGTGAATGAATGAATCTCAATTTTTAAAAATGTTTTCTAAAAGTCTCTGTTCTATTGACAAATAGAATTGTCCTTAATTAAGAATAACTCCATATATCCTCAGCTACAGTGTCTGCTTATTAAGAAAATAAACTTATCTACCCACTTTGATTGTTTCTAATATAATATCAAGCAAAGGTACAAGTATCTTTCCAATGCTACAAAAATCAATTTAAACTTTTAAAATATGATTAAAATGCCTGGAAAATGATAAATGATAAGAAAGGGTTATAAATTAATTCCCATTCTAAAAAATAGGACATACATTTGTATTTGACCATATGCCAATATTCAGAATGCCTAACAGCACAAGAATATTGAGAAAAATGGTCACTGTCTTTTAAAAATGAGAACAGTCTGAGTTAGGGCAATAAATTAATGAAGATCCGACCACTTTTACTGTGTAACTAGTATGGACTTGACTTAAAACTTTAAGATTGTTAGAGTTCTTTCTGAATTCTACTAAAGTTGGAAAAATCTATTTCTAATCCTGCAATTTATTCATATTCACTCTATGACTCACATTTATAATTAAATTTGGACCACTGGCTAGATAGTTATCTAGATGTAAAGGAAAGAGAATAAAAATCTCTTTATCATCATAAAAATGGAATTAGTAAAAAACAAATTAAGATGTGGAAAAATGAGCAGCTATTAGTATGTCATTTTATCCAAAATATGAAAGGCAACTATTTACCTTCAAAATTCCAACAAATGCTGTCTGTGTCACAAAACATAGGCAAAATATCCTCTTTTCAAATGTTAATTTTATGTGAGGACAGACCAAAATACTAAGAAAACAAAAACAAAAAAATTAAAAAACATTTCTACTTCTAAAAAACAAAGACAATAATTCCCTACTATGTATATTTTACTTGCATTCCACAACCACTTAGTCCAAAAGTGAGAAAGTATAGTAAGTTTTAATTTAGTTGAGTTGAGAAATAAGAATATGTGGATTTTTTGGTTATCAATATACAGTGCATATATCTTATTATTGGCTTTGAGGATGTCCCTGTGTGCATTTTTTTTTATTTTGTCATTAAGTTTTCTTTTTCTCAGTTGTTTCTAAGAAGAATATTAACATTGAAACTCAGAAAACAATTCCAATTTGTTTTAGTGCATGTCTAGGATCAGAGAGGTTTCCGATTTAATATTTAAACACGTTACTAAATATTTAAACAGCAAAGTACTTGTGCTGGGTAAATTCTAACTAAAGTAAGATGGAAACTATTTTACTGTTCCTATGTTACTAACTGTAAATTGGGGATTCTCAAATATGAGGCTTCTTGATGTGTGCGTGTGTGTGTATGTGTTATCATTTTAGTCTATTCAATGTAATTTCCAGGTTAATTTTGGTTCAAGTCAAAGAAGCAATAAAATTAGTTGGGGATTAAAGTGACTCTTCTTAAACTTTTGTCTAGCTATATGTTTTTGAACAAAATAAAAATTTCAAGAGTAAAATAAAATCCTTTTAAAATCCCAATTCTTAGTCATTGGTGTTAAGTCTGTTTTCATTTTTTATCTTGAATAATTGATTAATACTTTGCCCTTAAGCATGCAGTTTAAAGTCTAAATACTTGCAAACAAAATACTTTATATTTTTGTTAACTAACTTAATGACAAATATCACAAATAAAAGTAATAATGCTAGAATTTTATGAGGGACAGTTATGTCCTAGATCTGTTGAGACAAGTGTCCCAGTGTACTAGCCAGGCCCACGTAAACTCTGTATTTTTTTAATATTTTATTTATTCATTTTTAGACAGAGGGGAAGAGAAGGAGAAAGAGATGGAGAAAAACATCAATGTGTGGTTGCCTCTCATACGCCCCCAACTGGGGACCTGGCCTGCAACCCAGGCATGTGCCCTAACTGGAAATCAAACTGGCGACCCTTTGGTTCATAGGCCTGCACTCAACCCACTGAGCTACGCCAGCCAGGGCTGAACTCTGTATTTTTAATGACAAAAAGGTAGCAAATGTAGATTGCTAAGTAAATTTGGGTTGGTAGATAACAATAAAGAGAACGTGGATTTGATGTAATCTTTTGAAATCAGTGTGGTTGTAGCACAGAACTGCCCTGGTGGAATATTGCAAGAGCCTAAGGCACATTAAAGATTTTTACCAGTGTATGAATCTACTGAAATGGATTGAGGGCATGTGTTTTTAAGGGCATGAAATGGTCTTCAATATATATTATTAAATTAAAAAGAGCAAGGTAAAGAATAGAGTGTGTGTGATAATATCTTTTTCCTCTGGTTTCTCTATGGTCATATATGAACAAAGGATAGAAAAGAAACTGTAAGAACAACTGTCTCCTAGAGAAAAAAAAGATTTGATGAAATAAAAATTTCCCTCTGTATATTCTTTTGAAATTTAAAATTTGACTCTATATGCATGTATTATCTATTTCAAAAATCTGTACAGATGCTGGAGACCCAGCCCTACTGAATCAGTCTCTGGGGGCTGGCTGAGGCACCTGAATTTGTAAAAGCTATAACTACTGTTTGGCACTTACTGCCTTCTCTTAAGAGATGTTCACATGGCCCTGGCCACTGTGGCCCAGTTGGTTAGACTGTTGTCCTGTAAACTGAAAACTTGCAGTTTCAATTCCTAGTCAGGGTGCATGCCTAGGTTGTGGGTTTGTCCATGGTTAGGTTTGATCCCTGGTGGGGTTGCATGTGAGAAGCAGTGGATCAATATTTCTCTCTCACTTTGATATTTCTTTCCCTCTCTTTCACCCACCTTTCCCCTATCTCTAAAATAAGCATGTTCTCAGGTCAGGACAAAAAAAATGTTCACATGAAAATATAATTTTTATTTTCACCAACTAAAGAAAAGCATGGGATTGGGGGTGAGAGAATCTTATGCTTCCTGTTGACAAAGGTTGTACAGAAATATAATTGTCATTTTGCTATTACCTTATGTTATAATGAGGAAGAATTTTTGGAAATAAAATTAAACATAACAGGATTATGCAGTCATTAAAATTTTTTATTTTGCTGACCAAATGTTAATAAGTGCCAACAATATGATATTCCAACTAACTTCTATTTTTTGAAAGCCGTAGTAACAAATTAATTGATCCCTAGATACCTGCAAGGGCGAACAGTGAAGTCCAAAGCTAAGACTGTAGGCCTTGCAGATGTGTGGTAACTAGATACAGGAGAAGTCCCACCATAGAGAGGTTCCCAATCTCTAGGTGATAGACATGGGGCAGTGCCATGGTTCCCTGCCTCCTGTCCTTTGTCAGTCCTTAGCAGGATGCACAAGTTCAGGTTCTGCACAACATCCATGAAGATCTGGTGTCCCATCATTTCCTTGTTTTGGACGCATTGCTACAGTCAGGCCCTTTCCAGCCCCAGTCCCCTGATCAGTACTTGGGCAGGGATACGTCTCCAAAATATCCCAGGTCCAATATGGTAAGGCACTCTCAACATTCTCTTTTTGTTCCATTGATCAATCTGTTTGGAGGTGGTTCAAGTGCGGGAAGACACAGAATGCCCAGAAAGAAGCTTCAAAGTCCCATCCTCCCCACAACAGCAAAATGCACCTGCCTGAGGGGGTGGAATGATCTGTTCTGGAAGACGGTGGGCGCAGTAGCCACCCTCATCTTTTCACATGAAAGCAAAATGGAAGCTGTGAACTGGGGCTTTCACAGACTGTTCTGTAGGTACAGTTTTAAAAACCATAAGCAAAAGGTACATTACTCAGACAATAAAAGGTAAGTCTTATACCTTTAGCTCTCATGAAAAGGACCAAAACCCTTTCACATCTTTATGGTATTGCCCAGATGTTATGTGGTGCATAAGGGTGCTAACCGTTGACTTCATTCCTCATTGCATCCATATGGAAGCTCATTAGTGTTAGTTAAATTGAGGTTAGGCTTAATTTTCTAAATTATGAGAAGAACCTATCTTTGTAAGGGAACATGTACATGGATATGGAGAAATGTGGGGGCTTGGGAAGAGAGGGTAAATGCATTAGTTTTTTCTTTTATCTTTGCACAAGAGCGGGCTTATTGATTTGAGAGAGAAAAACATTGGTACACGCCCGGATCAGGGACAGAACTTGCAACCTAGGAATGTGGCCTGACCAAGAATTGAATCATGGACCTGTCAGCTTATGGGAGAACACTCCAACCAACTGAGCCACACTGGCCAGGGATAAATACATTAGTTTTAAAAGACAAGAAATGTTGAATTACTGCTAATCTGTGTACTTGCCAATGCAAGTTGGATAGAAGGGTGTTCTTGTCTATCTCTTTCCTTTGGCTATAAATTAACTAAATACAGAAACTTCTTACATTCTCCTGGGATTCCCTGGACTAGAATGTATAGCACAAAACTTTGTTGAATGAAGTTTAAAATGCTTCTCACCTATTCTTGGGCAACTGTTTTAAGATCTGACTCCTGAAGGCGAAAGAAGGCCTCTACTCCATTGCAAGGGCTAGGTTGATAGTCTGAGTGACCTCTCTCTCTGGTTTGTCACTTACTCAACTTTCCTTCTCCTTCCTACATTTCTGACTGAAGATAGTACCAGGCTGTGGTAGGCAGAATTCTGAGATGACCCCCAGTGACCCACACCCTTGTGCCATCCCTCCACCCTGCTCCCTTTAGTGTGGGTAGGACCTGGAACTTACTTCTAACCAACACAATATGGCTAATGTTTTGGGATCTTATTCCTGAGATTATGTCTTATAGAAAAGGTCAGGGGACAGATACTGCAGATACAATTAAGGTTTCTAAATAGTTGACTAGTAATCAAAAGGGAGATTGTCCTGTGTGGGTCTGACATAATCACACAAGCTCTGTTAAAGAGGTTTACAGACTGTCTTTCCTTGGAGAAGAAAACTGCTGTGATTCCTATAGCTACATGGAATCTATTCTGCTAAGAGCCACGTAAGCTTGGAGGAGGACCGGGCCCTGGAGGAGATCCAAGTCCTGATGACCGCTTGCATACCACTGTGTGAGGCTCCGAGCAGGGGGCCCTGTGAAGGTGGGCCTGGACTCCTCACGCACGGAAAACTGAGATAACAATAGTAAGTTATTTTAAGCCACTATGTTTATGGTAACTTATTATGAACCATAAAAAATTAATACATAAGTGTATGAAGTATTTTAGGCAATTCTGGTAGCTTTGTATGATTACATTACATTTTTACATGTCTGCATTTTCATACAGTTCTTGAGAGCTGGACTCTTCTTTGGTTCTCTTTGTGCCTCCCTTCACTCAGCACATAAATATTTCTTGAGTGTTCTTTGAATGAATAAATTAATGGATGAATCCCTTTTTGCAGGACTCTGGTTCTTTTTATGTTCAGTCCTTCTACTAACAAACTACTTTCCCCACCTCCTAGTTTTATTCCTTTCTCTGACTGTTCCCAACTGGAGAATAAGTTATGTCCATTAACCAGCCCTGTTTTTGTTATAATTAGCAAGCATTAGCATTGCAAAGTCTAATGTAAGTTTATTGTCTTGGGTTTGGGAGTCCACATGAGCTGTTCACATAAATGTATCTTTTTTTATATTCAATCATAAAGACATCCTTCCTGTGAGATGCCATCACCTGTCACTTAGCGATTGTTAGGACATTCTTAAAAGGCATTTCCCATATAACTTGTCCAATTACAAGTACTACAAGATACAATTACATTATACATTCTGATACTTAGGAAAAACTGGGCCACTCAGGGTTCCTTATTAAAAGTGACAGAAAGCAGTTTCATCTTTAAGAAGGAAATGTGTTGGAAACCAATCTGGCAGCTGATAGAATAAAAGAAAGGATAGAAATTTCAATGTGGAAAATAGGTAGGAACCACAGAAGTGTGCGGGGAGAGTTGGAACTGCAGCTAACAAACTAACCTCCAAGCAGCCAGAGCAGAGTGTTGCTGCATCCTTGGCTCCACACTCAAGAAACCCTCCACCATCACCTTTCCACCGCGCCCACTCTATCACCAGAAAGAATTCTAGATTATCTCTTTACCTCACTAGCTAAAGATTCAGTGGGGCTGAGCAAGCATCTGATTGGCAGAGTTCATTCTGTGGATTGGAGGGAGCAAGTATCTGGCATTTTGGTTTCTGTGGCAGGAGGTGGGGCTCCACCTGTTACCAGGACACGATGGCCAATACTCCAAATGTGAAGTCCGGGTGGTGGGCTGCCTCTGCCCAAATCACAGCCTCTGGTATATCTGGTAGAAAGTGTTGATGTTTTCTAGAACTAGGCTCAGCTTGATGACATTGTTGAAAGAAAATGTGGAGCAGATAAATGAATTTCAAGAAAGACTTGACATAAGGGCAGAGAAATTTAGATTATCAAAGTACGATTATTTAATGGCCAAGTGTAGCTACATAAAGAAGGAGATAACACAAAATGGTTCTGGAGACTTCTCATCTTCCCAGAAGTTGCCATTCATATTCACAGTTACAGGTAATTCCCTTTAACTGGAATAAGGATCCTGCATTGTTCAAGAAGTGTGATTGCCATTGTCAAGTCTTCTTGCCCCTCCTGCCCCTCTCCCACCCCAGCCATGTTTCTACTCACCAGCCTAATTGTATAGAGATTTTGGCTACAGAATTTCCTGCTCATCACATGCAGGTAATTGGGTCAGACAAACACAATAGATTCATGACCACTTACTTCAAGTTTCTGTGAAACAAAGGTAAAGGAAAGGTCAAGTTCTTAGTACCTTCATTCAGTAGGTGGGTACATGAGACCCTGGTGGTCAATGACTTCTACTTCATTCTTTCTTCACCAAGGCCTATATTGAAGGTCACTTTCTCTGTGAAACCTCAATTTATTTTCTCAGATCGAGTCCATTTGTCAATTTTTCCTTCCTCTGACTTCCAGTTATTTGTAAATAAATTTGCTTCTTAACATTTTATATTCTGTTGTCAGTAGTTCTGGTTCTCCACCAGATTGTAAACTGTGTCAGAGCAAGGACTGTGTTTATTAGGCAGAGTTAGGTATTCCCTATTCTTTGTTTCCTCATTACTTTGTACACCATGACATTGTTGCTGTATCTGACTCCCCACCACCTTTTTTTGGGCGGGGGGCGGGGGGGGGGGGCAGTAGTAATCATTTGTTTTTCTTTGGACTTTGTCCATGGTACTGAAATTTGAAAGAGCCCATAGCAAGGAATCATCAGTTTATCTTAAGTGGATTTGTCATAAACAAGATGTATACTATATTCCCATTTATTTGCTCAAGTTACCATACACATATATAATAGTGCAATAAAATTATATTTATTAAATACACTATGGTTATCACTCAAAGCCAGTTTCTAACTTCCATAATTCTATACTACCAAAATATTATAACTTACAACAATATCATACATTTGAATTGTACTTTACCATTCTCAGAACACATTCAAATATATCATTGTTGATTCTTTTAACAACTGAAAAGGTGGAATCACATTCTCTGTTTTATTCTTTCATGCACGCATTTCTGGAGCTCCTCTTTTCTACACAATAATATCTAAATGTAGAACAAAACCAGCTTCGGATTAGCAAGAAGACTGACATAGTTCAACATTTTTCAGATCTCTAATGTCTGATTTAATAGAAAACAACAGAATTATCTAATCCACTTCTGCATTCTGCCTCTTACCATATTTTGTTTGGGTTGAAGTATATGAGGACAATCTGGTCTCACACAGATATGTATGTAGTTATAAAGGGAGCATCTTGCTGGCCCCTTGAAAGAGTTTTTGAGAACCTCTGGAAACCCATCCACCACACTTAGGAATGGTTGGTGTACAGTGTAGGGGATTTCAATGCAGAAGCTTTGAAGTCAGGTAGACCTTGTATCTGGATTCAGACTGGTTTGGTGCTCTGGTTGTGCTCTTGGCAATTCACTTAAACCATAGCCATAGCTTCCTTCTCTGTGGAAATAGTGTAATTATTTTAACTTAAATAATTATATTATATAATCACATTATAATATATACAATAATTATATGTTAATTATATAATATAATTACACTATAATATAATATTAGTATATACAATTATTATATAACATATACTTCTCATTATATATATAGGGCAAAAAGTAAATACATTATATTTATATACTTATATAATGTACTTACTTTTTGCCTTATAGTAGTCTAAATACTTTACATGTACTTAATAATCTTTTCATCAAATAACCTTATATTATTACGCTAATTTTATAGATGACAAAACTAACCCAAAAACATATTTCAATAAAGGTCATGTCAGAAAACATAATGCTCTCTAAATATTTAAATCAAGGGACACTTAATCCAAAGAATTGGTTTAAGTAATGGGAGAGCTGAGAAGCCAAACAAGGACAGGAACAGTAAGTTAAAACAGAGTTTAGCAACAACAATAGTATTCAAGAACTGCTTATAATTCTTAATTCGGAAGGATGATGGAAGGAAGCAAGATTTCCAGCAGAAATTTAAACCAGGGTATACCAGTCTTGTGAGAGATAGAACCCCGAAAGGACTATAGCCCTAGGAGATGCCACCTAAGCAGGGAGGGAGAAGAAGAAAGAAATAGCCTGGTTTCTCCCTTTCCCTCACCCTCCAATACCACACCTCTGCCTCTCATTGGCCAAATCCATTATGAAGACCACTGACCCGAGGGTGTGGAATATGCAGGGATAGACTTTTCTGAGATTCAGAGCAAAGAAGGTTAAATGAGAGGAATGTAACTAATAGGAAATAGGTAAAGATTGTGCAAAAGGCTTAGGTGAGTTGCTTAACATCACAGAACTAGCAGCCCCTGGGTTGTTCTCAAGGATGTGTATATGTGTAGCCATCATGTGCACTGACGTGAGAGAAAGAGGTCTTGGGAAGTGAACTTAGTTTATGCAGTTTTCTCTGTATACGCTATAGGATAACTTTAGGAAAATATATGCCTAACACTATCAAAGAGAAAGAAATGAGAAAGGGTAGAGGGACTCTAAGCCATTTTCATTGTCAGAGTATGCCTTTGGGCATATTCAAGGTAATGGAAGCAAGTGATTCATGCAAGAAACCTGCACTGTTGTGCTGATTCTCAGTTGACAAAATGTAGCTTTTTATCCAAGTAGAACTTCCTTTTAAAGTAGACTTTGCATTGGACTAGATTCCTATTTTAATTCACAGAACTTCTTTCCCCAAAACTATTCTAGTTGGAGGTGTCAAAGTTGACAGAAAAATGCAGAAATACTATTCTTTAAAGCATGTCAAAGGATATTCAGTGGCACAAAGGTGTAAAGTGTAGGATTAAGTAGATTAAATGACTGTTATGAGCTGAATTGTGTTCCCTTAAAATTCATATATTGGAGTCCCAACCTCTAGTACCTTGGAATATAGCTGTATTTGGAGATAAGGCCTTTAACGAGGTGATTACGTTAAAATGAAGCTGTTAGAGTAGGTTTCTAAGCCAATATGGCTGGTGTCCTTACAAAAACAGAGGAACCAGGGAATATATGCACAGAGGGTCAAACACATAACAAAGAGGCAGCAACGGGTGTGGTGCCTGCAAGCTGAGGAGAGAGGCTACAGGAGAAACCAATTCTGCTGGCCCCTTGGTCTTCCACTTCCAGCCTCCAGAACTGTGAGAAAACAAATTTCTGTTCTTTAAGCCACCCAGTCTGATACTTTGTTATGGCTGCCCTCGCATACCAAGAAGCAAGATCTGGAGACTCTCAATGTGTAAGGCACCATTGACTGCCGGAGATACTAATAATGATAAGCTTTGTTATATGAAACAATATGACTGCCAGAACCATAAAGCTGTACAATTGGAATGAGGAGTTAAAATTAGACATATACACAAAAGTATAAATAAAACTTCTTTCCTCTCCTTCATGGCTTCCCATTTAATTCAATAATCATTTTATTGTGCATGTATCAGGCAAATAGTATTCTTACAGGTTCTAATCTATGAACACCCTCTCACTAAATGGTACCACTGTGAGCTCCTCTTTGAATAATTGCTTATGGTTTTCTTATTGGTGGAAATAATTTATTCCAGAATGTCAATCATCTAAAGAAAAGAAAAATTATTCTTATCCTTCTTAAAATAAAGAACCACTCTTTTGTCATGGAAATTGTTCAAATCTATACTATGAATTGAATGTTTCTCTCTTTTTCATGTCTTACAAAAGTGCTTTAGCAATGTATTAAATTTTGGGTGCCCAGAAATGCATTTTCAAACTCTTTCTAAACGAAGACAAACAAATAGTCAAAATAGAACAATACCTATTTCCTTGGTTCACATATAAGACACAATACTGAATATTATAAGAAACAATTTTGATCCAAAATAGAAACATAGACTTAGTATTAAAAACTAAATTTTAAATTTTATACTAAATCTATCACTTTATGTGTTTACCTGAATATCAACAATCCAGATTAAAGCAATAGTTTAGAAATTATTAAATAATATCCCTAGGTTATCATTCCAACAACTATGCATATTAAGGCTGACTCATGAACAGCAAAACTGTGACAAATTTTTAAAATGAAGTAGAATATCCGGCAATGGATTATATATGCCAATTTATTTCAAATTCTCAAATTTCCATTTTCTATTCATTCCAATTATACTCCCTCTAAAAAAGAATGCTTATAATGTAACTTGAAATTTTCTTTTCAAAGTTCTACAAAATAACAATTAAGGTTAAAAAATAAGTAGGAAATCATCAGAAGGAAGATGGGAATGAATGACCAAAGTGGACATGTATGGCCACCCTATCAGGAGCTTTATTTGATGATTACCCAGAAAGTTCAGGTCACATAATTTTTTAATAGAACTGAAATTTTAACTTAGAGGAACACATTGCAAAATTCTTGAAACTAGTCTTTAGTGTCTGGCAATATTAAAAAAAAAAAAAAACACAGTCCTAGATGTTTATGTTAGATTTAACTTTCTTAAATTAAAATATGAACCTAATAGATTTTCTTTCTAAATCTAGAATATGGAGAAACATGAAGTTGATAGGTTGAAAAGAATTTCGGTCATGAGAAAAAGTGGGCTCTAGTATGCCTTCTTTGACAAGGCACTCTCTTTGGGTCTCAGCGTTATCATAAAAAAATGTGTGCCTTCTGTCAGAACTATTGCATTGTTCCTGAAGTACTGAGTTTCCAGCCATCTCACTTTCTGAAATTCTCTGGCAACACATAAGATATCAATAAAATAAAATTCATAATTTGTCAAAATCATATGACCAAAAATACAAAGACTCAAGGAAAGGATTTCAAAAAGTGCTTCAAGATGATATAAGGTGCAAAAACGATTGTAATGTGCACAGACTTGTTTTAAAGCCCGAACGGTTACTTGATCTATGATTATTCAGTAAAGCCAAATAATATTTCAATGGTTATTTACCAAGTTTGCTTTTCTTGCCAACAGATCAAACTTTATGCCAGGATTTGCATATGTGTTTATTGAATTTGTGACAACATGCACTGAATATTCCACCCTTCCCACGGCAGCACCCTCACCTCCTATCCCGGGGTTAGTTTGTAAAGCCCAAGATTTTGTGTGTGTGTGTGTGTGTGTGTGTGTGTATAGAGATTGTTTTGTCCGTGTTAAGTTTTCCTTACAATTTCATATATTATATATATGAATATATTCCACACGGTGGTTAATTAATAGCTTGACGACTGGAATATTACAATGTATTGTAGTATTTAGGCAATGATACTTTTGTAATGTTGTCTATTGTATAGACCATAATTCATTTATAGCAAATCTTCAGAAAATAATGCTTATTTCTCCAGAACCTAGCAATGACTGGCACATGTTTGAATGAATGACGTAGACGGAAAATGTCAATACTGATTTATGTAAAGACTAGTAAAGGAAAAAAGTACATTGTAGCAAAAGGACTTCTGACAGCCTTTTGCTCAAGTCACTCTTGACTTTTCCTTTCGAGCAAGTTTATTGCTTGGGAAGTTCCTAGAAGTCGCGGGCAGAGGACGGGAAACTTAGAAACGAGCCGGGGTTCGGGACCCAAAACTGTTTTGGGACCTTATGGGGCCTAGAGGGAAATGTTTTGACTTGGAGGAGTTCGGGAAGCCAACGATCCGACAAACACTGGGCAGCCCTACAGCCTCGGCTTGGAATGTCGGGGAGCCAACCACAGACGTCGCGTAACCTGCCGCAGAAGCGGCTCAGAGGTCCGGCCTGCGGGGCGCGCCCTCGCTCCACTCTATAGCGCCGTGCCCGCGCCAGGCGGGGAGGAGCCCCGTCCCGGGGGCGGGACTCCAAGGCGGCCCCGCCTTGCCCCGCCACCCCGCGGGTCACAATGTAGGGTTAGGGCGGCCGCCGGGAGGGGCTCAGTGGGGACGGAGTCGCCTGGCAGGGGCGGTGACGGTAGTTGGGGGAAGGGAGGGGAGAAGGACTCGAGCTGGAGGAGGACAGCGCCATTCTGTCCGGCAGTTCCCTCCATTCCCTCTCCCTTCCCCGCAGTGGCCCTTGAGAGCCAGCAAAGGAGCGCGCGCGCGCGCGCGACGCGGCCCAGCTAGCTCGCGCCCTCCTGCGTCCCCAAATCCGCCGCCCGTTCACGGACCCGGCAACAGCGGATCAGCACCGCTGAGGGCGCGCCCTACAGAGTCGTGAAGTCGCAGCCGTGGCCCTCGCTGTCCGCGCCTCCCCGCCAGCCCGCGGTGCCAGCGCACGCCAGCCGCCATCACCTTCGCGCCTGGCTGGCGGGGGCGCTGTCCACCCCCGCCGTCCCCGCTGCTCCTTGGAGCTCGGCGGAGCGCGGCAGCCAGGGCCCGGGGAGGCGCGAGGAGCCGGACGCAGCCGCTTGTGTCGCCGCCGGCGCCGCGGGGGCCATGACCGTGGAGCAGAACGTGCTGCAGCAGAGCGCGGCGCAGAAGGTGAGGCGAGTCTGGGAGCCGGCGTGGTCCAGCGCCGCTTCTCCTTCCGACGTGCGGCTTGCACCCGCCTGGGCCGGGAGCTGCCCGGCCTCCCCCAGACGAGGCTCGGGCCTTGGGTATCCTGGGCTCCCTCCTCCGCCACCTACTGCCCCTGCCCGTCGCCTTTGGGGACGTCGCTCCCAGTGCTGAGCTGTTTGTGGAAGCAGGGTGTAGTTAGCGGGTTTCAATCCACTTCCTTCTTGCCGATTTTTTTTTTTTTTTTTTTTTTTTTGTAACGGTGGCTGGTATTTATTGAGAGCGACCCTCACATTTCTACACTCCTCTATCTGGCTTCTTAAACTTGTTCTAAAAAAAAAAAAAGAAGAAGAAGAAGAAAAAGAATAACCAGTTGTCATCCCTTCTGAGCACAGTTTATTTCGAAGGTAGGACCATTCCAGGCCTGCTATTTGCAAAAGGGTCTCCGGAACTGAATCGCTTGCCTGGCGGGGCAGGTACGTTTACCAGGTGGACTCTCTATGTACAGGGATTTGGTTGTTTCCCTTTCCTCTTTCCGTTCCTTAATACAGGAAATGCCCCTTAAGAAAGGAAACCTTCCTGGCCATATTTATTCCAAGAATCTTTTGTCCCCTAAGTTTGACCTTGTTCCATCTTTCACCCTTTCATCTGGCTTGAGTCACACATTCGAATGGTCACTTAAAAGAATATGTTTGTGAAGCTTCAGATGTTATATAGTCAGTAGTGAGAGACGCTCTTTTCATTCTAGATTTTTTCAGAATCTCAAGTGCACTATCATGGCTTAAACTATATCTATCCTGAAGAATAGTTGGTTATGACTTAATTTTTTTGTTCATTAGTGTGAGAAGCATTTTGGGTTCAACAAAAACATTGCTGTGGTGTTGGAATTGGGGAGATCGATGTGTTACTGTGAGCAAAACCATGTGTGGCTTATCTGGGTGAACATGCATGCCCCACCCTGTTGTAGTTTTGGCATACCTGTGCTTGGTTGTAGAATAAGGCCCGCTGTCCTAAAATGGTCTATGTGTATGTTCACAGCCCGTTAAGTTTTTGATTTGAGATTATTTTTAGAGTTTTATGGTAGCACTTGAGGTAATTGAAGATGCTCAGAAATTTTGGGCAGCAAGGGCAGTGTGCAGTATTTTAGGCCCTTTGGGAAAGTTCTCTTGTAACTCTCGTATGTTATAGTTAACTGTTACTGATAAATTTAGAAGGTTATTGCAGATTGCTGTTTATTTACAGTGAAATAATTCTAGATTTAATAATGGGAGTTTAGAACAGTTTACTTCCTAATCCCGTCTATTCTGTTTTAGAGTATCTTAAGTTTTAGTTTTTGATGTTTTAGTTAGTACATGTTAAAGTGTTAATACTTAGAACAGGATTTTGTGGTCATGTATACTAAATTATATTTAATAAGTTTGGTATCTTTTTTGTTTGTAGTTCTTTTCAGCATTGAACATTATAGCCTATTTCAAAATGGGAAATGTACCAAATATTTTTTCCACCTCTTAAATTTGAACAGTTTATGAGTCTTTTAGTTGATTTTAACTAAAGTACTTCTTTAGCATAGAGTCAGATAATACAGATCTGCCTGGTTCACATGTTTATACATGAACTTACAGGATTAAGAATTAAATTCCTGAAAGTGATCTTGGCCATTAAGTCCAATTTTCTAGTTTAATTAACCCTCTCCTTACATAAAGAGAGTAGTGGTTAATTTAAAGTATTACCATTATGATGCTATTTTTAGTGTATGTCAGATTATTTCATTGACATTGGGGAATTTTTTTAGAGCAATGTTATTTTTGTACTTTCATGATGGTATTTGTACTTTTTAAAAGAAATATAATGTATTTGTTTACTTTCTGTATTAATATACTATTATTTTGTTATTTATATTAGAGCTATTTTTAAAAAATATTTAGATGGGTATGAGTACTTTATACCACCTACTTCAAATAAATTGATAGATTTAAACTCACCAAGCCTGGTAACTAGGAAGTGGACTTCAAGCTAGTAACTAGGAAGTGAACTTCATACTTTAGAAGAAACAAAAGTGAAACTCTTTGTGTTCACTTCAGAATTTTATGAATTGCTAGTAAAACGAGAGTTGTCTAGTGCATAGTGCAAAGCCAAAATTTCAGCCTGTTTTCTGCTCTCAAAAAATTGTGTGTGTGTATGTGCTTGTATAACATTAGTTTTATGTAAATAGGTATATTTTGGTGGTTGGAACAGTTCCCTATACTTTCAAGATTCCTTTTTTTCCTTCCAGAAGATATGATTAGTGATAATCATTTTTTTTAAAGTAGCACAACACAAAACTTTCATAGGTCTTTTGTTTACATACAGGGTAGCTTGTCACAATATAATATAACTCAAGAGGCTGTCTTTTCCTCGGATGTGCTCTTTGCTTCATGCTGAAGTTTGGCTATGACAGTTAAGAGAGGTAGTACAATTGCAGGGAGCTGCTTGTCTGAGGTTTAGCAGATACAGGTGAGGTAGAGTTGGAGGCAGATCAGATATAGTTAAATCCTTGAACATGTATCTGCAGCCTTTATGCTTGTTATTTTTCTAAGTGTAGGATCCTTAGATCTCAGAAATTTGATACACAGATTCAGGTCCCAGGTGAGGATTCTTTAGGGCAGCAATAGAAGTCTTCCTCCCAGGAACCTAATTAATTTATAGAGTGAAGTGAGCTGGATACTATTTACTTTAAATGCATACTTCTGAGTTGAGTAAAATATAAGGTTCATAAGGGCAGGTATTTTGCCTGTTTTGTTTCACCATAGGGCTTATAACAGTTCCTTGCACGTAGTAGGTTTCAGTAAATATTTGACCATGAGATAATGAGTGAATGTTTTCTAACAGGGATGCAACTGCAGTACTGATTTTAGTTCCCTCTGAATCTTAAGATTTAATGTTTATGGAGAAACAGTGAAAATTCCAACTGGACAACTGTTGAAATTGAGGCAGTGTAATGAAAAGACAGTAGGGCGTGGGTGGGATCTAAATCACCTTATGATGACTGCGGGCAAGTCAATGCCTCTGAATCATCATTTAAAACCTCAAAGTTAGTATGATTAGACGTGGGCAACTTTTTAAGATCTGAATGTTTAGAGGATATAAGCATGCATTTATTTAAGATAGGCAGGATTAAAAAATAGTAGAGGGTAGAGGAAGAAGGAATTTTATGGATCAACACTCAACATTCAATTAATTACTGTGGGAGTTAGGTGGGAAAAATGCCACAGATTAATCAAATTAAGTGTTAAAACCAGATTTAAGAAACAGAACAAACTGGATTCAGGTTAAGTTTTTTTGTAAAATAATGTACTCTTTTCTGCTTTTACGTATCATCTAAAGTTATAAAAATACAATACAGCATTTCAAGGGAGAGTTAACATTATACAAGGCCTGTTCAGCCATGTAATATGAAAAAGAGACATTTATTGAAGAAGATACAAGAAACATTGTACACAGGACAATGATGCTTCAGTCCCCCTCAAAGTAGGCACGTTGAGACCTCACACAATTCTTCCAGTCGCCGTCAGCTATCTGTTGTATTTTCTTGAATCTCACTGGCAGTCTGAAATCTCTTCCCTTTCAAAGGTGACTTTGGTTTTGGGAAAAGCCAGAAGTTGCAAGGTGCCACATCTGGGCTGAATGGGGGCTGAATCACCTAGGTGATTTGGTGTTTCACCAAAAAACTGCATGAGAGGTGATGTGTGAGCAGGTGCTTTGTGATGAAGCTGCCAATCACCAGTTGCCTTATTTGTAGCCTTCTGAATCATCTGAATAGTTTCCACAGAGGAATGTTCAAGCTTAACAAAAAATTTGATACAGATTCGTTGCTTTACTTGCTCAGTCATTTTGAATGCAATGGCCACACAATACACATGCTCGCTCACCGTAGTCTACTGCCCCCACTGACTAGTACAGTGAAGTCATCATTGTTCACATACACGCATTTCAGTCCACTCTCCTTGGCTGCCAGGTTACATTGAAGTTGTGCAAACTGTCTTTGTTATATTAACAGTGATTGGATTTTTTCCAGACAGACCTCATATAAATCACTGTAAACATTACATACAATGAATATTCTTTAGCACTGAATAGTTACTTATCTTGTTATTAGCGTAAGACTTGGTTTGGGCACAGAGGTAAGGCTACAGCTCTTTGTTCTCTTCTTCTTTCCTTCCTTTCTCACCTAATTTTGATTTGTATACTAACCTTGTATCTAGCTTCCTTTATGAATTTTCATCAGTTCTAATAAATATTTGATTGATTTTTAAAATATTCTATGTTTACAGTACTTAACATTTGCAAATAATCTGACATCTTTTCAGTATTCATATCTTTTTCACTTACTATTTTATTGCTTTAGCTAAGATTACAGAATATTACTAGAATTGATGTTATGTATGTATTGTTTCATTATGACATGGAAATGTCCTTGCAGTTCCAATTTTTTTTAAATGTTTTGGAATTAGATTTAGGATGTTGACTCTATCAAATGTCTTTTTTTTTTTTTGGAACAACTAATGTGATATTCAATAAGAATGTTGTAATAGATAACATGACATATTTATACTACATAAGGAATTATGCTAAGGGGTTTTTTTAAACTTCGTTTTTTTAATTTAATCTTCCCAACCAACTTATTAGATGAGCACTGTATTTATTTTCCCTTGCATGTTGTGGTTGAGGAAATGGTCTGAGAGAAGAACTAGAGTGACATTTCATCATTCGTGTGTCGAGAGTGGGTTTTAAATTCAGGGTTGTGAGGCTCAGGAACACCTGTTCTTTACCATTGTGCTGTGTGGCTTTCTGATAATAAAAACTCCTTTAGTCATGATACCTCCGAATTCATTGTACAGAATTTTAATCTAGAGTTTGGTATCAGTATTTTTAAATGAGATTGGTTGCATGGTTTGTTTTTGTGTGTATGGGCTTCCAAGGTAAGGTTAGGTCATAAAATCATTAGGATGGTCTTTGGGTTTTTCTGTGCTTTTGGAATTGTCTACTATAGGATTAGGTTAAGCCATTCAAAATTGGTGATGTTAAATAAATTTTTGTCATTCAGCATAAGTACTTGTTACTTTGAGGGTTTGATGAATATAACTATATCAAGATGACCATTTTGTTTACAAGTTTTAGGTAAGCTTTCCAAATTTTTATTATCTTATAGGTTTTCTACTTCTTCCAGGTTGAGTTTGAGAATTCTTTATAGATTCAGCTTTTATTTCATTTAGATTTTCATATATATTAATCTGATATTTTAAATCTCTGTATAGGCAGGTAGATCCTACCTTTCTTATTCTTGTTTATGTTGTTTTGTTTTCTCAGTAATGTTTGTTTGCTAGATGTTGATCGGTTTTCTTGGACTTTCAAAATCCAGCTGTTTCATATATAACTTTTGTTTGTCTTCTAGCTTAAAATTTTTTTCTTTTGTCTTTAATGATTCCACCTTTCTAGTCAATCTAGTGGTTGCTCTTTTTATACTTCAATTCACCTTTAGTGAGTTTTCAATCATGTTTAATAATGAAAAGCATTTTGGGCGGTGAATTTTCATCTGATTTTGTTTTGATTTTAACCTTATTTAAAAGATTTTTTTTGTTTACTTTCCAGGTTGTTGCATTTTGCAAGTTGTTGATTTTTAGTTTTGATGCACTGCTTAGAGAATATGATTTGAAATAGTTTTAGAAATTTATTAGATGTTCTTATGACTAAGTACCTGAGGTTTTAATGAGCACATGGAAAGCATGTGTATTCTTTGAAAGTTACAGAATTCTATATATTAAATGAACACTTATAGTGTGATTTGAATATTTAATGTCCTATTCTTTATTTCTTAAATTCAGAGAGATGTTGATGTTTTTTAATGTAATTTCATCAAATTCTCTATGTATTTCTAATGGATCTAATCCAAACTTATGTATATTTTCTGGTCTTCAGTAAAATTTTATCACTCACATATATGGTGATAGCTGATACATTATATTTTTTATTGTCATCTGAGTTTCCATACACTAGTCATGTTTCTCCCATTCAGCTTTTGTTGTTTCACCTTTCCCAGCCCTTGCCTCCATATCCTGTACTGATTTGGAAATCTTTCTCATTTCTGCTCTTTTAATTTTAAACAAATATATCCAAGTACATATTTTTCTGAGTGTTGAAAAGTAAAATGAGTTCTTCCTTTGGTCACCAATAAGATACTACTTTTTAGCATACTTTTTATTTACAGTATTACTGGTTTTATTGGGATACTGTGGAATTGTAATTCTAAGTGATACCCTTTTAAATTTCTCAAGGTATACCTTATATCAAAAAATATTAATCGTGTTACAGATATGTTAGAAGTTAGTTTTTTTTTTAATTACATTAAAAATTAAATATTTACTCTACTTTTAACTATGTTTTTCTGTACAGTATAATAGTTTGATGTTACTTTTTTAAAAAAGATTTTATTTATTTATATTTAGACAGAGAGGAAGGGAGGGAGAGAGGGAGAGAAACATCAAGGTGTGGTTGCCTCTTGCACGCCCCCTACTGGAGAACCTGGCCCGCAACCCAAGCATGTGACCTGACTGGGAATCCAACTAGCAATGGCGACACTTTGGTTCAACGGTCGGCACTAAGTCCACTGAGCCGCACCAACCAGGGCTGATGTTACTTTTTAAATTTTGTGTGTGTATCTTTTTAACAGTCCTGCCTATCTTTTTTGATCTGAAGATTTTAGTGTTCTTTTCAGTAAAAAGATATTTTAAAATTATTGCTTATACTCTGCTTTTTTCTCCTGCTGTGACTACATTATTTGAATACTAGATATCATTTATCTCTCACTGCAAACTTTATCATTCTTTCTCTCTCTCTTTGTCCTATGTGTTAAGATAACTTTTTAGTTTGAGTGTCTAGATTATTGTTTTTGTAATGCCAATGTTATGTTTACTACCTCCTAGGTGGTCACATAATTTTGGATGGTTTGTGTAAATAGTGTGCACGTTACTTGGTTCTAAAGTGCACAGAATGAAATTAATCACAAACCTTGGTTCGTGATCAGCTGTATATGCAAGTGTTTTCATTTATGAAATTACTTACTAATTTTCAATAATAAACATACATAAACCCATTACTTAAAAGCTAGAACTTAGAAAGTAACTTATGTGTAATAATATAGCCGTTCATCCCACCTCTCTGTTTTCATAAGCGACTGTATTCATTTTGAATCCTGTGTTCATTCTCCCTTTGATTTCCTTTTTATTGCATCTCAATGAATTCCTGAAAGTTGCTTTTAATTTTGGTTCTTTAAAGTTAGGAACTTTTTCTTACCTTGATATCAAAAAGATATTCATCTCTCTTTTCTATTAAGAGTTTTTAAAGTTATATTTACAGCATTTCACCTTATTTCATCTGCTTTTAATTTTTGTACGTGGTATGAGGTAGGGATCCAATTTATTGTTTAGTATATGTATATATGATTTTTTGTTGTTAATTTTACCTTATTGAAAAGTTAAATGCTCTCTCCAGCTGAACTGACATGCCATCTCTGTCATACATGAAAACATTATGTAAAACGCTTTTTCCCCTGTGCTATTTCGTTCTGTCATTCACTTTGTGAATACCATCCTGTCCCCATTGCTCTAGCTTTGTAATAATCTTTAGTACTAGTGAAGGAAGTTTGCTTCTTTCCTTCCAGTGGGTTTTGGCATTTTATTCTTCCTTAGGAATTTTACAATAATGATACCACTTTCTCTGAGAAACCCTTTCTTCAGTTATTTATTAATTCCCTTGAATCCATAGACTAATTTGGCATTAGTAACACCATTCTGGTATTGAGTCTCTCCACGAACAGGGTATACTTTTTTTATTTAGGTCTTCTTTCATATCTCTTATTCAGTTTATAATCTTAAGTGTAGTTCTTTTTTTTCCAAGACTTTACTTATTTATTTTTAGAGAGAAAGGAAGGGAAGGAGAGAGGGAGAGAAACATTAATGTGTGTTTGCCTCGTGTGCCCCCTGCTAGCAACCTGGCCTGCAAACCAGGAATCTGCCCTTACGGGGAATCAAACTAGCAGCTCTTTGGTTCACAGGCTGGCACTCAATCCACTGAACCACACCAGCCCAGGCTAACCATATAATTCTTATACATTATTTTTTCTAGATAGTTGATAATTTCTGATAGCAATTATATGTGGTGATTTAGAGTATTTGTTATTTGTTACTGCAGATGACTTTTGTACATTAACCTAATATCCAGCCATCTTGCTAAGATTTTCTATTTTAATACTTTTCCAGTGATAATTTTGGACTTTGTACGCAAAAGGCTATATGTAAGTTATGGTTTTATTCATTTACTTCCAATTTTTATGCCTGTAATTACATTTTTTCTTGTTGTAGTCAATAAGACCACTAATAAATGTTGATTAGAAGTAACGATAGTGGGTATTGTGTTTAATTGCTGATTTTCAAGGACAGTTCCATACTTTAGTACCTAACACACTTCTGTAGTATTTACATGAGTTAGCTGTAGAAACACATATTATAAAGAGGGTTCTGTTTGTAAAGAAGTAAAAGTTATTGTGTTATTTAAACTTTAATACTTGCATGTACTATTCTCTTTGGATCCGATTGACTCTTGTGAAAGTTTTCACTCAGGCATCAGACGTGGGCGGGAGGTGGGGATAACTTGTTTGTCAGCTACTTCTCCATCATTTTGTCTTGTCTTCTGGTGTTCATGTGTATGAATCATTTCTGAGAGTTTTTTTAATGTATGTGCAGCATATGAAAACTTAAGTATACTTTAAAGAAATATAGTAAAGCTACTATCCTTTGTACCACCTGGACATGAAATAGAATATCTTATTATTCTAGAAGTTTCCATAGTGCCTCACCCACACTGTCCCTCCCTTCCATATCCCACTAGCTGCTATTTTGACTTCTTGAAGTTAATGTTACTGTGATATAATTTACCAGAAAAAAAACACCCATGTAAAAGTTTATAATCAGATGAATGTTGTCATTATAGAATATTTCTGTCACTCCAGAAGATAATATGCCACCTTTTCATTTGGCATCTGCATACTCCCTATTCTAGGTAACCACTGATCTGATTTTTATCACTATAGATCAGTTTCGACTGGTTTAGGCCTTCACATAAATGGTTTGGTCCCCGGTTGGGGTGCGTATGACAGGCAACCGATCAGTGTTTCTCTCTCACATGTATGTTTCTCTCTCTCTCCCTCTCCTTCCTTTCCCCTCTAAAATCAATAAATATGTCCTTGTGTGAGTATAAATAAGTTAATTAATTAAATAAACCTAGCATGATATCTAGATGAATGGAGTTTCTAATAGTATGGTGTATTGTGTATGTGTAATTAGTATGACCAACAACTGTATTTATTGGTTGTCAGTAATTGTTTGTGATACACATAGCTGCTAGGAATTATATAGTGTTTTAGTTTGAAAGTTCTACTTAGAGCATGTTTATATTGTTTTATTAATATAAGGGATTTTATTTTTGGCCTGCAAGTGAATTCTGGAATTTTATGTAAGGAAACTAGAGATACATAAAAATATAATTGGACAATAGAGAACTATATTAGGAATTAGATTATTAGCATCAGAACAAATGTCTTTGAACAGCAATAAAACATTTAAAGAAAAAAATAACAAGTTAAATACATATTTTACTTAAACTTCAGAGATCATAGTTTAAAGGTACAATTTGATTCACTAGTTTTTTAAAATATATATTTATTGATTTTTAGAGAGAGAGGAAGGGAGAGAGAGAGAGAGAGACATCGATGTGAGAGAGAAACATCAATTGGTTGCTTCCCTTACACGCCCCAACCAGGGATCGAACTCACAACCTAGGTATGTGCCCTGATTGAGAATTGAACCCACAGCCTTTCAGTGTACAGGATGACACTCCAACCAGCTGAGCCACACCAGCCAGGATGATTCACAAAAGTTTTGTTTTAACCACATGTTTTGCATAATATAGCACTCTAATTTAGAAAACACACTATTCCAAAAGATTTTTTTGCAAGTTGGTTTTCGGAACTCAAAATGTATGTTCCCATAGAAACCATGTTTCATGGTGTTGGGTTCTTATTTGGCCTGGAAATATATTTAATTCTGTGAGAACTTAGTTTATAACATTGTGGAACAATATTTTTTGGGAAAATGGCATTGAGAGTTTCTTATAATACATTTATTTTGTATCTGTTAGTTAATAGGAATGGGAGATCCTTTGAGGGTATGAACATCATCCAGCTGTTAGGTTGGTTGAGAGATTGGGTGGAGAGTAGGAATATGAACTCTCAGGTGAGGAAGGATGGAGACAGACATTTATTGAGGACCAACTACATTCATTGCTTTTTGCTACTTGTCTCCCATAAAGTATCTCATTAATTTTTTTTTTAATTATGTGAAAGCTTAATAATGTTGCTCTAGGATTCTATGAAAATATAGGAAAAAACTTTTTAAATTTAGAGTTTCTGACATTTCCAAGCCTAAATGTAAATAGTGAAGAATAAAAAAGCACACCGTCAGATTTACACACCCACAGAGGCATGTGATTAATATAGTACTTAAAATGCTGTTAACTCAGAATGATTAAGATAAGCCTTGACTGTGTGGCAGTGCAAAATACAAGATACCCCAACCATTTATGGGATTACTGTATAGATTATTTGTATTTGGAAATTTCAACAATACTATACATGCTGTATATTCAACTTGAAGCAGTATTGATAGGACAGAACTAGGAAATGAAGCCTATGAAATTCTAGGTAGGACGTAGGGGAGAATAGAACACAGGTGGCTAATGCAAGGCCCGCGGGCCAAATCCAGCCCTCCACCTTGTGTTATCTGGCCCAGCACCTTGTTTCTACCCAGCAGCAGTGCCAAGCTCCTTGCCCCTAGTTAAGGAGTAGTTAGTTACATTTATACAGTCCTAAAATTACATTTGGCCCTTTGAAGGCAACCTCAAGGCTGATGTGGCCCTTGGTGAAAATGAGTTTGACAGCCCTGTTTTCTCTATAGTAGAGAAAATACAGTATTACTATATTTTCTGTATAATACTGTATTTTCTCTACTATAGAAAGTTTGCTTATTAGTTAAGTGGGCTTGATTTATGTACGCTTATTGTTCCCATCTCCAATAATTAATTGGTACCTCTTCCCTGTGGATGAGTCCAAGCTTTGTGATCTGACTTACTCCAATTCACCTCTGCAAACTCTGCTCTATTCATTTTTCAGTCCTTTTGCTGAGAGCCTGTCACATGCCAGACTCTGTACTACTTATCAGGAATGCATCAATGAGCGAAACAGAGTCTGTGCTCTCTTTGGAATTATTGTCTGGTCATTAACCACGGTATATTATTAAAATCTGTGGTGCCAGGAGAATCTCTAACCTTAAGAGAAGGCAGCTGAATATACAAAAAAAAAAAAAATGCTTTGAATTAGAAAGCAGAATGGTATTTTTTAGACTGAGAATGAAAGTTAGAGGGAAGAGGAAGACAAGGTGAGGCTAGAGATAGCTGTGGCCTGTGAAGGATCCTTTAAGCCATGAGGATTACTTGAGCAAAATTCCTCAGAGAGGTCATAGAGTATTACAAATGAAGGGAAATTAAGGTTGTGTTGTCCCTCATAAATCATAGATTTTAAAAAAAAACAGTAGGTTCAGGAAACACTAGTTAGGTATTCAGATGTGTGTGTGGTTACCTCCCTTAATGGCAGTGGTACATTGACAGGTAATGTTGAAATGCTTATCACTTTAGTGCTTAGCAGTGCTTTAGTGCATGTAATTCTGAAGTTTCAGAACGTCTTCCAAGTTTCTGTGAAATTAGGTTTTTTTCTCCTACCTTGAAAATTTGAACTCTGTCTTAGAGGTCATTATAAAAGTTGCCTTTTTTCCCTTGAAGATGGAAATCCTTGACTTTCTTTGTCTCTGCACTAAACCCAGTTTTATTTATATTTGGAAATTCAGTTAGAAGAACCAATGACTGACTTATGAGTCATTCACCCTTTAACTCAGAGAGCTTTTCTGCCTTGTAGTCAGTGGTGCATCACTTTTTTTGTACCATTAACTAAGCATTTTACGTCAATAGAGTAGTGGAATTTGAGGCTGAGTTTTCTTTTTTTCACTGAATCTTTAATCTCCAAAATCAGATATGGAAAAGAACAAATTTGGGAAGAATGTAGGCTGTGGAATTTGAAAAACCTATTTTTATTCCTGACTCTGTACTTAATCTCTTGAGTATCTGTTAGCTACAAAATGAGAGTAACTTCCTAGAGGGTGTGTATGAGTGAATGTGAGCATGTATTACATGAGATTACATACTGAAACACTCATACAGGGTTTGGCATACAGCAAAAGCATAATAAATGCTGTCTTTCCTTGGCCTAAGCCAGTGATCATTTTTTGCCACCTCAAAAAATTATACCAATGTTAAATATGTTGTAATCTTTACTGACATATATTTAAAACAGATGCAACATTAGGTAGGGTTAACTGGAAAGGAAAAGAATTTCTGTGAAGCACTCTAATCCTTAATTTATGTTAAATTTATTAATGCCTCCTTTTCCCCGTGGTGCATAGTACTATATTTTGTACATAGTAGGCACTTAAAGATGTCATCAGGCAGTAAAAATAACATCGAGGAAGGAATTTGAAGGCCTGTATATAGACTTGGCTTCTTTGCTTATTGATTTTTATGGTCTTTGCAAGCCACTGACTCTCTTTGAACATTGTGTCTTGACATCTGTGGTCCAGCAGTGTGACAGGTTGCACCCACCTCATATGTTAATACATAAGAAGTTTATACCTACTAACTTTTCGGAGGTCAGGAAAGAAGCTCTAGAAATGGAAGTGGTTGGGTCTACCTTGGATCCAAAATTTCTAGTCAAGAAGGAGAGAACCATATGCAGGACATTTTTGGTTGAGGATCAGGGTGTATCACAGACCAGAAGTTTGGTAAATAGAGAGGTCCAAATCTTGAAAGTCTAGAGTCTTAATCACAACAGAGACAGCATCAACAAAAACATAATTGTAAGGAATTATGGTGCAGGTTTTCAAAGGCAAGAAGCACAGCTGGGAGATGCCAGTGATACAGGGGGAAACTTGACAAATGAGGCGGCTTCCGTATTATAAACTAAATTTTTTTAAACTCTTTCCCATTTCTTGCTAATTTAGTTAAGAAAATTCTTTCACCTTTTCTCTTTCCCACTTAGCTGCCTTCTCCTCCATTGCTTTTCTCTTCATCGTTTTATTTTCAGTCATAATTCATGAGATCGTGAACCATGCTAGAGCTATGCCTGGGTTTTTTTTCCTAGGATATTTAGCTGGCTTTGTTGTGAAAGATAGACAAAACACTAAACCATGAACACATCACAGAGAGGTTGCTTTTCTCATAAAATACTCAGTATTCGTATTGCCCTCTGTATCAGTCAACGATCACCATAATGGCCACTCCAAAAGTTAGTGGCATACCAAAATGCGGTCACCGTGTTCCCAGGTTTGCAGGCTGGTTGCATGGCTCTTCTCCATGTATACCTCATTCTTCTGGGGCACGTGGGCTACCCAGGTCATGTTCTTTTTGGAAGTTGCACAAGTTCATGGGGGCCAGCCCAACCATGCAAGCTCATTTCATGTCTGCTCCATGCTGTCTGCTAATATGTCATTGGTCAGAGTGTGTCACATGGCAAGCCCACCGTCAATGCAACAAGATAATACAGCCTGTCTCTCATGGGAGGAAGTGAAGATGGCAAAAGGTGTGGTGGTTACAGAGATAGGAGAAGAATAGAAGTCTGATATAGGCTCTGTAATCTTTTCAGTGCTTCATATTTGTGTTTACATTATACCTTGTTGTCATTAATTTGTATATATGAGGTCTGTCCAGAAACTATCCAGCCAGACAATACAAAAAATAGAGACATTTATTGAAGAAGATACAAGATACAGGAAACATTGTACATAGGACAATGACACCTCAGTCCCCTTCAAAGTAGGCACCTTGGGACCTCACACAGTTCTCCCATTTGCTATCAGCTGTCCCATTGTATTTTCCTGGATCTCATTGATGATCTGAAATCTCTTCCCTTTCAAAGGTGATTTTAGTTTTGGGAAAAGCCAGAAGTTTCTGGGCACCAAATCTGGGCTGGAGGGGGGCTGAGTCAACCGGGTGATTTTTTTTTTGCAAAAAACTGCATGAGACATGATGCATGAGCTGGATGCATGAGTCGTGATGAAGCTGCCAATCACCAAGTGCCCATAGCTGTGACCTTCCAAATAGTTTCCACAGAGGAATGTTCAAGCTTTTTCCACAGAGGAATGTTCAAGCTTAATGCAAAATTTGGTGCAGATTCGTTGCTCTACTGGCTCAGTCATTTAGAATGTGTTGGCCACACAGTACACATGCTCAACTCACCAGAGTCTACCACCACCACTGACCAGTACAGTGAAGTTGTCATTGTTCACATATGTACATTCCAGTCCACTTTCCATGGCTGCCAGGTTACATCAATGTAGTGCAAACAATTCTTATTATATTAACAATGGTTGGACTTTTTCCAGACAGACTTCATGTACTGTTTTGAATTCCATCACTTCAGCTTAATATGATTTTCTAATACACTATACTTTCTTACTCAGACTGTACTTCTAGGTCCATCTGTATCAAAATCATTTGAGATGCTTATTAACAAAATCTCTGGGGGGTGAGGTCTTGTAATCTTCATTAGTAAAAAACTCATCAGATCATTCTTATGCACATTGAAGTTTAGAATCTCTTCTTTAGAGGAAGGACATTTGCGGTTTCCATTTTTCCAGCATTTTATATAAGAGCCAGCAACATTTGTACAAATGACTAATTTTGGGGAGTTATTCAACAGTCTTTCCCTGAACAATGATTGAGTAATTTGCAGTTGAGGAAAATAACATTTGGTGCAAACAGTGGAGTTTGGAGTGCTGGTGATGGTGAGATTATAAACTGGGTTTAATATCTTTTAAGTATTTTATTATTACTAAACTAAAACATTGAATTAGATATAGAGAATTTCTGTAATATTTTTATATATCTTTGATTTGGAATGTTGGGTATTGAGAGTCGTGGTTCCATTGCTAGTTATGGGTAATTTTTTGAATGAAAGTGGAAAAGTTAACAGGTTTAAAGAGAATTTTATTTTTCTTATATTTCAGCTTTGTAAATCTGGCATTTTGATTCTTCAACAATTTTGATTCTTCATGTCATTCTAACCCTAACTTTGTTTGTGTACTTTACTGTATATGTGTTGTTCAATAATCTTGGTTCTCTTGGCTTTCAGAGTTTTATGGACAAGAAAATTAATCATGGCATGACAGATCTACATATATGTCAAATACAACATAAATTCTTTTTTTTTGCTTGTAAACAGAGCCCTATTTCATTTTTAGAACAGATTTTTGCCTAGCTGAAAAAGTATGTCTCCTAACCTCCTTTACAACTATGATTGGCCATGTGACTTTGTTTTGTTCAATGAGACTTTAAGTGGAAGTTATTTGAGTAAATGCGGTTGTTAAAGAAGGCAGAATCATTTCTCAGACACCTATTGTCCTTTGTTCCTTCCTTCATGTCATCTAAAACTTGGACAGGATGCTGGAGGAGGCGATATGGAGTGAAAGACATTTGATGACTCTCATGTGTGAGAATGTTTCATGGGGAGACAGGAGGAGCCTAGATCTTTGATAGCATGTGGGATGTCCTTATCAGATCTGCACTGCGCACCTCCAGCCTACTTCTGTTAGGGAGAAAAGGCATTGCAGTCTGGTGAAGCTACTGTTTGTCGAGACTCTGCTGTATGTAGCTGAATATAATTTCTAATGTATACGGGTGGTTTCTGTAACAGACTTTTAGACTAGGGTATCTCAAATTAGACTTTAAAAAATTGCCTTGATATTTTAATTTTGAAATTTGTTTGGGACTCTTCATCTGGATATATACACATTATGCATATTTATATTATCAAGCATGTTTTAAAATGCACATTTTGCAATTCTGGCATCAATAAGTCTGCATGCAGAAACTTTTAAAACTTTTGAAGTAATTTTAAATTTAAAGTTGCAAAATTATTATAAAGAACTTCCATAACATTTCTTTCTGAACCATTTGAGAGTAAGTCGCATGCCCCTTTACCACTTAAATACTTCAGGGTATATTTAGGATAGTACAGTTATCAAGCTCAGGAATTTAATATTAATACAATATTGTTTCCAAGCAGCCCATATTCATATTTCTCCAATTGACCCAATAATAATACCCTGAATGGTTTATTATGGGAAGCAGTCTGGTCTCTCACAGGACTTTTAGTTGCCATGCCTTTTGGGTTCCCTTTAATATGGAGCCTCATCCTTTGTCTTTCATGATACAGACATTTTGAAGATACAGGTCCCTCAGTTTGGATTTGTCTGATGCTTCCTCAAGGTCAGATTCAATTTGTGCATTTTTTGGCAGGAATACCACAGATGATTGTCTTCATGGTGTAGCATATTATATATCGGGAGGCACACACTATTATCTTAACCCATTACTGGTAATGTTAACTGTGATCACTTGGCAGAGCGGTTTCTATCAGGTTTCTCTGTTATAGTTACTCTTTCTCCCTTTATAATTCCTAGGAAGAGAGCTTGAAACTATGTAATTATCCTGTTTCTCATTAAACTTTCACCCAGTAGTTTTAGCATCCACTGATGATTCTTGACTGAATTATTACTGAGATTAATGTAAAACATTTTCAAGAAAGATTTCATCAGATACTTTAATCTAGTGATGCCTTGTTTTTCATATCATATCCATTGGGCTGACTTTATTTCATGGTGCTGTCTTGGGTACTTCCTTTAAGAAATATAGAGATGTAGGGAGGAACATGGCTCCTAATTGGGCTAGTTTATGGAAGGATGTGATTGTGGGATCCTATCCACCCACTGCTTTTTCTCTCTAATAGAGTATAATTACTATATACTCCTAGACCAACATGGTATAAACAGGTTCAAAGTAAATTTGGGCAAATGATCAATTCTGTTTAGGATCTGTTATGACAGATTAGAGAATGAGATGGCTCTCCTTTTACTCAAATACATCTTAGGATCCCCGTGATGGTAATAAACCCACCTAGCACATGGCCTGCCAAAAGCATGTCTTTTTCAAACATTCCAGGTGCTTGGATACCAGCTGACCCAAGAGACAGGGAGAAATTACCAGAACTGCCTGTTGTCAGTCAGTAGTGCCATCCCCTATTGAAGTAGCCCAATGGATAGTTCTTGGGCTTAGCCATCATGCAAATCACTCCATTTCGTCATGGGAGACATAAATGAGGCTGTGAGGAATAGGCCAGAAACCTAGTTCAGTAAGGCTGAACTGCTCTTGGGGACTAATGTGAAAGTTCCCTTTTGGTGGAAACAGGACAATGGAATAGGACTCCCACAGCAAGGGCTCATTCTTCCTGAAAGAATGAAGTTTGTTCTGTCTGTCTCAAGTTCTTTTTTACTCTGGTTTACTTTGCATTTTTGCCTCCCCCAAAAAGTCATTTATATCTTCAGATTTCAGCATTTAAGTGATTTTGTTTTTTTCCCCTCCTCTAGCACCAGCAGACATTTTTGAATCAGCTGAGAGAAATTACTGGGATTAATGACACCCAGATACTGCAGCAAGCCTTGAAGGTAAGAACCCTCGTTTCTACTGCCTACCATATTTGACAGCTGAGCTTTTTAGTTATACCATGTTCTAGTAGAGCTACAAGAAAGATCTTTTTATAAAATAAGAGCCTTACTTAACATACTACAGTTTTGAGTATGTTAGCTTGCAGCAGTGTAATGTTCCAGGGTATCGTAGAGTGACAGATAACTCTCTTCATAAGAAACACTTTCCATGCAGAATGAAGGGGTGTGAATCCCAAGGCTAATAGCTGGTTTTACTGAAGAGCCATGGGTTAGAGTTTAAATGGAGGTGGTGGGTGGGGTGGGGTAGAGAAACAGGAAGAGGCAGGGGAGGGGGATGAAGCAGAAAATTGGTAGAGGCTCAAAAGCTTACATATTTTTCCTTCCAAGAAAGAGAAATATAAATTTGGCTAACATTCAGCTTATTGAACCTTGAGACTATTCAACATCAGACTTCAGCGTATGCAACAAATGAACTGTGTCATTTTGGTTGTATCTTACACAGTGTCGCCATTTCCAAAGAGAGGCACCAGATGAGTCAGATCCCAGGGATATGTGCATTGAAAAAGATTGAGCTCATGAAAGATGTTTCAGAACCAGAATTGCATTTTAAACATACAGCATTTGTGCCAGTTAGGCCTGAGCACAGCTTCAGTCCTTTGGAAATGGCTCCACAAGACAAAATTAATTATGTAGCTTTTGATTTCTGAGCCCAAAGTTCTTCACTTGCTTCCAGAAATAATTTATCTTTTAGAGGAGCGTCATCATAACAACAGTGGTAATAACTAGCATGCTTTAAGCACTTACAGTACTAGGTGCTATTCTGAGTACTTTATGTGGCTAACATTTTCCTAATAACTCTGTGAGGTAGGTATTATTTTCATCCCTTTTAAAAGATAAGGAAACAGAGGTTACAGTGACTTGTTCAGGATCACACAGCTAGGATACATAGGAGCTTAGAATAGAAATCGAGCAGCCTGATTCCAGGGTGCCACACTTAGTTTCTGCTTTTACCAGTAGCTTTGGTGTAGCTTTTTTCCCTCAGGAAAATGATGAAGCAGTACTGTGCAGAGCATTATTAATATGCAGGTTTTATGAAGCCAATGTAAGTATTTGGAGAGGAAGCAAAAGTGTCGTACCTCGATTTTTATGATTCTGACATTTAGATGATTCCCAGTGTTTTCTTTATTCTGATGATATGACTTAATCACCCCATGTATATTTTCAGAAAGCATCTTTCCCATTCCCTATGACTGAGTGTGAATCTTACACCTATTACCTTGTTGGGGCAAATTTAGGAAATTTACTTTTTTTTTTTTTAACTTGGGAAATATAAAATATGCTTAATTAAATAAGAGTAAATTAAATTAATTCTTGTTCACATTTGCTTTGAGGTAAGTTATGTGATTATAGTTTTTGGGTTTTTTTTAAACTTTTGTTTCAGGTACCAGTGGCTGGGAGGGGGTGGGGGAAAACTGTGTGCTTAAAGCTTAACTGTTGCCCAGTATAAATTTGTACGATGTGTAATAATGACTTGACTCAGTTATAATGACAAGTAGTTACCTTTTGGAAGCTACAGTGTACTCATTTCAGTACTTTCATTTAATTTTGTATCTATTTTAGCCCTCCAAAGTTAGTGACCTTCAGGTTGTATAAATCCTGGGTGCACTCACTTTGTTATTCTACTGGGTAGTGTATGAAAAGCACTTAGCACATTTATTGGCATGTAGTAAGTGCTCAATAAATGTCAGTCTTCATTATTGCAAATTATTTTACAGCTAGTTTACTTATCTAACTATAGAATATGTTATTATACCCATGTTTTGGATGAATCATTCATTTAAGAATCCTATAATAATTGTGATAAATAACAAACTTTAAAATAGGGGTGCTTTTCAAACTGCACTGTGAGTTTTTTCTCTCCTCATTAGCTACTGGAATTGGAGATGGCGTGGGTTGGGGACTTCATTCTTCCGTTGCTCAGGCCTCATATCTTGGAATCATCCTAATCTTTCTACTTCTGTCATCCCCCATATTTAATATGATAGCAAATGATACTGGGTTCTGCTGCTACCCTTTCCGTCCTATAATCTGTTCTCAATACACAGCCAAAGCAGTCCTTTTAAAATGGAAGCCACACCATGCCATTTCTGTCCAATACTCTCCACTGGTTTTGTTATATTCCACATGTATGGCCAAGTTCCTAAGGCCTACACAGCTTTATGTGTTCTGGCATTGTGTTACAAAGGTAACTTCATTATTAATATCTGTCTTTCTTGATGTTTTTGAATTAGCTATTAAAGAGTTAGTGGTATATTTATTGATAAGTGTACAGAAAATACAGAGCTATAACTGGGCAAATCATTATTTTTTTGTTTTAGAAATTCTTAGTTTCCTAGCATCTGCTTTCTTCTAAACTAATGCTAGAATAAAGTCATGTCCAGATATGATTTTGTGTCCAGGTAAAATTTATATAGTGTTTATTATTTGGGTAGCATTGTCCTTTTGTCGGTACTGAGTATTTTGCTAGGAGTTCTGCATGTCTCTTATACTACTATCAAGCTTCAAAGTATTTTGCTGTTTTGTTTTGACAAGCCTTTGACATTTACTTGTTAGGTTTGCCTGTATGTATGCATTCAGCATCCATATTAAAGGGAATATCTTTTAATGCCCTTGTTTGCAGAAATACTGTTATGCATATTCATTTTTTACCCATTTATATGGCAAGCTCCAGAAAACATTTAGGTTTTTTCCAATGGTTTAAAAGTATGTTTGTGATTGCCTTTTGTTAAGCAGATATGAGAGTAATGGAAAATCACTAAGTAATTAGTTATAGAAGTGATTTTTACATTACATTAGTAGTTTTAATTAATACAAACAGGAATTACATTGATGTAGTGTACTTTGCTTACAATGAAGTTACAGTACAAAATTAGAATCATAACACTAAATTCAAATCTGAAATTTATTGTTGCTATTAAGTATTAGTTGTGGAGAAAATTACATAAATCATGTGAAGATGTATAGAAATATTTCAAAATATTGGATGTTCTGTTCTTGATATTTGAAGGATAGTAATGGAAACTTGGAACTGGCAGTGGCATTCCTCACCGCAAAGAATGCCAAGACCCCGCAGCAGGAGGAGACAACTTACTACCAGACTGCGCTTCCTGGCAATGACAGATACATCAGTGTGGGAAGCCAAGCAGACACAAGTGAGTTCTCCTTCTCTTTCCTAATATTTTATTAAGAGTGTAATGAAAAATTTCCTTGGAAATATATATATTTGCGTAAGCACAGGTGAAGGACAGTAAAAGAGCTACTTTAAACTTGGTTCTTTTTAGTGTACTTGAAAGGAGCAAATGTTTTTATTAGCAGCAGTATATATATTTTTTCCAGTTGAAGAATAAAAGATTGTATACAAGTTATTTTTCCTGTCATAGAGCATTTCACATAGTATTTATTGTTTTGAAATAGGGAACAGCTACAGGTATTACCAAACAAACAGACTTCTAGAATTTTAAATGGGGATAGTCATTTCTTTTATGGATTATAAGTGTTCTTAGAGGCCTTAAGGTTATTTTTGAAGATAAAATATTATTTCTAATTACTGATACGTTTACCATTTAATGGAATTTCCTTTCCCTCAACCCCTGCCCCTCGCCAAAATAAACATCTTGGGAAAAGATTTATTACCATGTAGCAAAATAAATGAATGCACACAGACACATGCACACATACATACATATGGAAAATTTTACATGGGATTCTAAATTTTCTTCATAGTATGACTGCTTTATACTTATATAGCAGTCAGTTTTTAAAAATGTGTTCAATTACCTGTATATATTATTGTGGTACAATAACTGCACTCTATAAAATGTAGGTATTTATTTTTATTCATTCTGGATTTGAGAAGTTTGATTACTAACTTGTATTTGGTGTTTGAAGAGAATTTCTGATTTTGTTTATAGACTTTCATAAAGTTTGGAAAGCAACCAGATGTTTGCATAGATGTTTACATAGCTATTGATCAGCATTGAACACTGCTTAGTGTTTGTTAATAAGATATTTTCATTTCAAATTTTCCAGGTAATCTTTATGTTATTCCTGCACAAATAATCTTAGGTTAGCCAAAGCTAGAATACTCCTATCTTACACAGAAAATAGGTGATGGGAGAAGTTTTATACAGTTAAGACAGACCTTGCTTATGTCCAAGTGCAAGACAGACTATAGTCTGTCCTCTGTCTATATCTCTGAGTTCATTTTCTACTGTTTTTCTCTCACTTTACATTGTGATAATACAGAATGGCTTGAAGTTCTCATAAACCCGGTGCTATTTAATGTCTTTTGTCTTTACGTGTGCTGTTGCTTCTGTCTGGAATCCCCTCTAGCCTTTACCTCCAGCCTACTTTCTTCTGGAACATTTCCCTGGGCCTAACTAGGTTAGACCAAGTGCTTCTCTAGTACCTAGAGCATATTTCATTCTTGAAGAGTACTGTGTTGTTTTCAAATTATTTGCTTGTGCCTTCCAGGCTTGCTCACCAAACTGGAAGCTTAACAAGCCAAGAGACCATTGATATTGCCACCATCATACTAGAATGTCATAGTTTCTCAAAAATTGTGGAATTATTTTTATATGTGTAAAAAAGCTGTTTCAAAATTGATAAAAGGGAACAAGCTTGTTGCAAGATAAAGAAAAAAAGAAGTTGTTTTTTTAAAGAGAGGAGGAATTAGTATGTGAGAATAACATATCTTTCAAGGTCCTCCAACTTGGGGGAAAAACATAATTAGGTAGAAAAAGGAAAAATAGAATGATGTTGATTGAAGGCAACAACTTAAAGTTAAGGAAACAATCGTGGTTCAGTGTTCCAGCAGAAAGGATGAACAGATTTTAGAATGAGAGTTGTGAATTCTAATATAGTTGGTAGACTTTGTGATATGAGATAGCATGTATAGGTATTCAGAGGAATTGGGATTATAAGACTTATAAACAAAAGAAAATGTCTTACTTGCTGTGAGAAAGTCAGCAAATATTGTTTAAGCCAGATGTTAACACTTGTTCAAGATTTTTGCTGAAGGAATAGTGAAAATGCTATGGATAAAAAGATTTGAATAGGTGCACTGAGGGAAGAGGCAACCTGATTTCAGAAGGCGTGTGTCCCATTTGGTCATAATTAAATTTTTTTCTGCATGTGTGTAGCTTTTGAAAAATATCCACTAAGTAATTTTGTATTCCAGTTGAAAGAAATGCTAGAAAGATAGTTGCACTTCAACTGGTTGACTGTTGTATTGAGCAAATTGCTTGCTCTTGTGGTTTCTTTATTGATAGAATGTGCTGTTTTTCTAACCATATGCTAATTCATATTTAGTAATTCAGTAATTTGGGTAGTGTGTCCATAAAGTTGGTTTAAGATTATTGAGAAAAAACTTGTTCAGATATAATGTAGTGCTTGTATTATTAATAGTATCAAACTGAGAAAAATAGCTGGTGAGGTAACAATAATTCTTTTCAATTTAACAGATTTGTACCATATTTTATAAAGTTTTTAGAACTACAGCTGCCTTTAAGAAGTAGCCCTGATTCAACATTTAAATTTTGTAGTTTCATAATGTCACATGGTTTAAAACTAAGAACCAAAGGAGATGTCATGCATTTTGCAGATTCTTTAAATTACTGTGTTATTACAAAGAATCAAAATCTTTGCTGTATTTTTAGTTCTGGGAAAAAGTGGTAATACATGTGGGTAGGAAAGGGAAATAATTGCAAATGAAAATGTGTTCAAATGCAAGCCTTTACTGAAAAAACTGCATTAAATGCTGAAGGAATATGTAGTATTGGAGTAATGAAAGTGTTAGAAAGTTTTTGCAGGATTGTTCTAGATATAAAAACCCTTTTTGAGCATTTTCTTAATTTTATGTCAGATACATTGTTATTTGAAAGTTGACCATAGTTTAACTTACTTCACTTATTTCTTTCAAATATGACAAGGGTTTTTATTTTTTTAATTCATTTTTTAAGTATATGTCTTGCAAACAGGGCTAAATTATTTAAAAAAGCTTTGCAGCTTTAAGTGTGTCATCTATAACAATGTGGACAAAATATCTGTACTTTGAAATAAAGTCTCTAATGCAAAATACATATGATTCTTTGTTGATATAAGCTGGAATATAACTTTATAACTATAGGTCTCTATTACAAGAAATAAAACACAATTTTATTAGTGATGACAAAAATTTAGCTTTTTAACTAATACCCATAGAAGTCATGTTTGGGGCTTGTTGGGAAATTTTCATTTATGCATACCCGGGTACACCAGAAGATAAAGTGCATTGTTCCATTTGATTTGAAGAATGCATACTTGTGAACCTGCACTTAATACTGAAGAAGTAGTGGCATTTTCATTAGTTAGTAGGACAGTGACTGGCCTTTTCAGTGCACTTTTACCTTTCATTTTTGAGAGAAAAAGGAAACATTTCAAGGAAAGCTTATTATCTGCATATAAAAGAATTAAGAAGTAGTGTACCTGTTGATAGTATAATTTAATACTCTGTTGAATTTTGGGAAAACGCCTAAATCATTTGTAGTGTTATTAGCAAAAACTCCAGACACCTTTTTTTTGTGGCTTGGGTCTCCTGTCCAGATTGGATACTGTGGTTTTCAGATTAGTACTTCTCACCTCCAGCTTAAATTTTAAATAAAATCATGTTGGAATTTTGCTGTAAAAAATACTAATGCAATGGGGCCAGGGGTACAATGCAAGATACTGAGATATCATAGGTGTACTTAATAGTCAGAGGAGAGATTCTGTGAAGCTTTTGTGTCATGGCAAACTCTGTCATAGACAGGACCATACGTGGCTATTACCAATTTGAAATCAAATAGTTACATTCTTTCTTTCATGACGATTAAACTCTTTTGAACTTTTTTAAAACAGGAAAAAAACAGTATATGCCTACCAGAACGAGATGTGCCACAATTGAGCAATCCAAGTATGGATCAAAAGATAAGAGAGATTTAGGTAGGTAATTTTAACGCAGAAAGTAATGCCACCTACTGGCTTTAGTTGTAGAGAACTTGGTGTAACACCTTGGAATAAGTGTTAAGTGGTCGATCCTTCACCAATTTAGCATCATTGTATTCCCCCACCCCCACCCCAAGGAACTTGAATACTTTGTAAGGATTGCCTAGAAGGTAAGAAAAGTGTTGAGGTTATATCCTAGACCTCTGGTTTTGGCCTAAAGTGGTTTAAAGCACAAGTGATAAATAGATTCAAGTCTAGTATATCATACCTGCTGAGGCTAAATCCCTTATGTTAATCAATGTAGGCTTTTATTGATTGAACACTGATATTTTTTCCCATTCCCTAATTTTTTAAATAACTGCAGATAGAAAAAAATGCAGTGGAAGTTAAATCTCTTTCCATCAGGATTTCTGACACATAAAACTATTTTGGAGATTCATCAAAAATCGGGGTTAATCTTAGAAATAAGATGCTACAGTGGTGTGCAGTTCCTGGTAACTGATTGGATGTAATTAGGTTTGCATTCCATTAGACAGGCACTGTCAAGGGACTTGCATAACTTCATGAATTTTCTCTAATTTTAGGGCAGAATGATAGTCATAGCAGAATGATGGCAGTTTTTGTTGACTAATATAGAATGTTAACTAAATTGCCTTCACAATTCAAGTTGGAAAACAGTAAAATTGATGACAAAACTCAGGAATGGCTCATTTCCTATTTATTTTCCTAATTGATGCTGCCATTATAATTTTAAGCAGCTATTATTAAAAACAGAACAAAACTATTTAGAGCTGAGCTGTTCAACACAGTTTTCATTAATTACCTGTGGCACCCTGACTAGTGTGGCTCAGTTGGTTAGGTGTTGTCCTGCAAACTAAAAGGTCAAGAGTTCAATTCCCAGTCAGGGCACATGCCTGGGTTGCTGGCACAGTCCGTGGGCAGGGAGTGTACGAGAGGCAACTGATGGTTGTTTCCTTCTCTCTCATGCTGATGTTTCTCTCCCTCTCTTTCTCCTTCCTTTCACCTCCCCCTATAAATAAAATATTTAAAAAAAATAGTCACATGTGGCAACTTAAATTTAGATTAAAATTAAATAATATTAAAATTCAGTCTCTTTATTTCACCAGACATATTTCAAATGTACAGTAGTACATGTAACTAGTGGCGACTGTATTGGACAGCTAATAGTGCAGATAATAGTTCATTTCCATTACCATAGAAAGTTATACTGGACATCACTGTTTTGGAGATGGGATGAGTTCAGCAGTGGGAAGATTGGAAAAGGAAGACTATTTTAAGAGAGCTGACTAAGGGCAGAGAAAAATGGGAGAGTGGAGTGTAAAATAGTCTATATTGCTTATATTATCCTCTTTTAAGTATTCACTTAACATGATACTTTATTATGCTATTTGTCCTTTCAGTTACTGGAAAAAATTTTAGATGGATAGAGTATATGTTCTGAAGTCTTCTAATTAATTCTATGAAGATGCCTTACTAGTTTTTATCTCTATTCTACAGTCTCTAGATATTTTTATTTGATTAACTGATATTTGTTGATTGCCTAATATGTATCAGGCACTTTACTTTTTTAGACCATTGAAAAAACACAGAGTCTCCATTTATATAGGGGAAGATAGACAGTAAATAATAAATAAATAACAACAGGTAGTAGTATTTGATGGAGAACCTTAGAATAGGGTAAAGAGACAGAGCGTGACTGAGACACAGTTGCAGGTCAGGCATGGGATATGGTATTTTAGATACAGGGCCAGTCAGGAATGTCTCTTGGACAAAGTCGCATTTTATAGATACCTAAGTGAAGTGAGAAAGTGAACCTCATGGATGTCTGAGGGAAGTGTATCTCAGGCTAGGGCCTCCAGGCAGGAGTGGATTTGGCTCAGAAGATGAATTGTAAGGACACAGCCATGGTTGAAGCAGAGGGAGTGAGGGTGAAAAGCGGTCATGTACTCAGTCCCAACCTCCTGCTCACCATCCCTGTGCTCACATTTGCCTTTCTAAGGGCACCCCTGTCCTGGTGGCTCAGTGTTTTTGTTTGTTTGTTTTTGTTTTTTCTTTTTTTATAGCTCTTCCTAATTTTCCAAAATAACCAATTAATTTGCAGTTGTATCAGCTTTTGTGTGTGTGTATATATATTTTTTTCTTTCAATTGCTCCTGCCCTGGTACATATTCTTATTACAACTCTTTTCAAACTCTTGTTCAACACCTTAACTCCTAACTCCCCAAACAGAGTTCTTTCTACTAATATCACTCCCCTGCCTAGAAATTTTTGCTGGTGGTAAGTATAAACTTGGCTTATAAAAAAACAAAAAGTATTTCTCCCAGGTTTAGCACCACATAAATAAAGAAAACAGTGGAAAAACTTATTTTTCTTCTGAAATCAAAATCTTTATACATTGTAGTTCAACTAGAGTATGGGCTAAATTAGCTTTTGTCAACTAGTGTAGATGCCTCATTGTCATCGAACATGTTTTCATGGGAAGTGAATTATGAGTTTAACAATTGCATACATTTAAAGTCTAATTTATTGGTAAATTGATGGCTGCCTATCTCTGGGAGTTAGCAGAGAAGCATTTGGTAGTTAAAGTTTACTCAAATGGTAATTCTTTGGAAAGTGAAAGATTTATTAGGGTGAATGTTATGTTTTAGTATATATATTTCTGACTTCATGGAAAAAACTTTTTAATTTGGGCAGACTTGAAATTGTTAGAGATTACTGTTCATAGGCTTTTGTAACACGATTTTCTACAGTGTTACTCAACTAACACTAACATGCTTATGCACTTGATTGGGTTCACACCAATATTGGGTCAGCCAAAAAGTTTGTTTTTTTCCATAAGATGACTCTAGTAGTGCTTAATTTCTTTAACTTCATTTGAAACAATTTTATTATATTGTATTGTGACAGTTGTCATATATGCCTTTAAAAATCTATCAAAATTGCCCTGGCTGGTGTAGCTCAGTGGACTGAGTACGGGCCTGCAAACCAAAGGGTCATGCTGGTCTGACTCCCAGTCAGGGCACATACCTGGGTTGCAGGCCAGGTACCCAGTTGAGGGTGGATGAGAGACAACCACACATTGATGTTTCTCTCCCTCTTTCTCCTTCCTTTCCCCTCTTTCTAAAAATAAATAAAACCTTTAAAAATAAAAAATTATCAAAATTGGTGAATTTTTATGTAGCCATTTTAATATTGAAGATGGAATAAAATACGTAACATTTCTAGCATATTATGCTTTATTAGTTCAAGAAAGGTGAAAACACAACTGAAACACAAAAAAAGATTTGGCAACATATAAAGAAGGTGTTGTGACTGATCAAACATGTCAAAAGTGGTTTGCAAAGTTTCATGCTGGAGATTTCTGTCTGGACAGTGCTCCACGGTCTGGTAGACCAGTTGAAGTGATAGCGTCAAATCAAGACATTGAGTAGGGCCAACATACCACATGGGTAATAGCTGAGATTCTCAAAATATCCAAATCAATAAAGTTGTTGGTGAAAATGAAAAATGTGTTTTATTTTATGGAAAAAATCATATGAACTGTTTGGCCAACCTACTGCTAGAGGGAGGGTTAGTTAAAACAAAGTTTAGTGTCTTCCCTTGGCACAGATATAAAAATATTCGTAATACTTTGGTATTTGGATAGAACTGTTACAAAGGCTCAATTTTTATGATTGACTTTTGCCCATTAGAATAGTTTATAGCTGTGCTTGTTCTCTGTTCTGTTTTGTGTGTAAGCAGATAAAAAAATCACAGAGGGCTAGTTTTCATTGTGAAATTCATAATTCATTACATATTTTATGGAAATCATCCTACAAAGCCAGAAAAAGAAGAAATTTAGGTTTAACTATTTTATTGAAAGAACATTTTTTCTTTTTTAAAAAATTATTTTATTGTTCAGTTACAGTTGTCTGCATTTCCCCCCCACCCCAGCCAAACCCACCTCCCTCCCTGCTTGCACCCTCCCCCTTGATTTTGTCCATGTGTCCTTTATAGTAGTTCCTGAAAAACCCCTCCCCTCATTGTCCCCTGCTACCTCCCCTCTGGCTACTGTCAGATTGTTCTTACTTTCAGTGTCTCTGGTTATATTTTGCTTGCTTTTTTCTTTTGTTGATTAAGAATATTTTTTTCTTAATATTGGTCTTATATGTATTTGGTGTGTAAGTAAGTTATAATAGTCTTCTTTCAGGATTGCCATATTGTTCTAAAATATCCTATCGAAAGAAGCTTTATTACGCAATGGGAACATAATGAAGAAAATTGTAGTTACATTAAAGCTACAGGCAGATAATAAATAAACCTTCATTTCTTAAAGGAAGAAAGTCCCAGCTTTTCCACTGAAGAGCAGTAGTTTCTGGTCAACCAACCTTTTTGCATAAACGATTACTATTTGTTTCTTTCTCTGCTCAGACTCAATACTTCTGACACTAGATGTGTAGTTTTTTTCCCCACAAACAACCAGTTCACCAGCAGTAGCTGCTTGTCCTACAATTTAATTCAATTCTGAAACTATCTCCAGGTTAAGGGACCAGTCCTACAAGATCGCCACCACTTTGGAAGCCATTCACAAGTATTGAGTCCCAACTTACCCACACTTTGTCTGACTTGGCTACAAATTGGGGGTTCTCACAACCCCTTTCTCAAGTTTTGATAATTTGCTATCATGGCTCATAGAACTCAGGGAAACATGTATATTTACTGGTTTGTTATGTAACAAAGGCTATGATAAAGGATACAGATGAACAGCCAGGTGAAGGGGTTCCTAAAACAAGGTCTAGAAGGGTCCCAAGCACAGGAGCTTCTGGCTTGTAGAGTTGGGGAGGATCATCCTGCCAGCATAGCATGTGGATATGTTCACCAACCAAGAAGCTCTCCGAACCCTGTAGTTTAGTTACTTTTCTGAAGGCTTCATCAGAGAGGCAGGATTGATTATTGACTTAATCTTAGGCTTTCCCTCTTCCCTGGAGGGTAGGAGGTGGGGCTCAAAGTTCTAAGCTTTGCACCATGGCTCAGTCTTTCTGGAAACCAGTGTCCATTCTTGAAGCTACTTATGAGCCCACCAAGAGTCAGCTCACTAGAACAAAAGATGCTCCTGTCACTCAGGAAATTTCATGTGTTTTAGGAGGAACCAAGGTCAAAAACCAAATATTACAACAAAAGTTGCATCTTTATCACTTACTTTGCTCTTCGCATGATTTTATAGTACCATACATTGGGAATTTAGGAAATATTTCCTTTCAAATATTGGAGGACTCTGTACATTATAAAACAAATTGAAATTTTTAGCATCATTTGATTTCATCAGGAAAGCTGTTAAGTACTGGGAAGATGTTAAGTTCACAGTGGTGGAAACAAGTTTAACAAAGGTCCAACTTTTGCATAAAATTTTCATATTAATCATCAGCAACAAATACTCTTATTTGTTTTCTTTCAAGTGACAAGTCACTGTGTTTACTTTTGAGAAAATGTCTCCAAATACTGAAGTCTGAATACTCATAGTTTGTAGTGTGTTGATGTTTTTTGAGTAAAAATAGTGTTATATGAAAAAATCAGCCGGTCGAGCCTGCAGCTGAAATATGGCCCTAGTGTCTGCTCTAGAGCAGCAGCCTGTTTGGATATACAGCCAAAGTACTTCCCGTTTTGTGAGAGTATTAACATGTAAGTCAGTGTTCCAGATTTAATAAAAATTTCCCCCTTTTTATCAAGGAATTAAGAGAAACTAGACCTTTTATTTAAAAAAATAGTGTGTATGTGTAGTTGTGAGGAGTAGAATGGACTGTGCACACAACTTGGTTCTGCTGCCCTGATTGGTGCTAAGCAGCAGCAGTTGGAAGGCACTGTTGTTCTGCGTCATCGGTGCAAAGGTGAGCACAGTAGAATAGGCAAATAACATCTTAGCAATACTTTGAAAATATTTTTTCCTTAGGGTTTTCCCTTTTCTCCTAGGGTTATGGGAATCCCCAAGGACCCATGGACCACACTTGGAGAACTGCCAGTATGCAGAAGAGACCACTTGATTTAATAGTTAAATTGAAGCCTGTCTACATTCTTTATTTTTATAACATTATACTTCATTTTCACGACTTCAGTTATCTCATTTATGAAACAGGGTTAAAAACATCTTCCTTTGCTATTTTCTTTTTTGTTGCTTGAGTTACAGTTGATAATTTATGAAAAGCTCTGAGTATGTGTTGCTATTCTGATTTAATTTTCTGCTCTAGCCAGTTTGGTTTACGTGCCATTCATGAAACAGTAAATACTCTTGATTATTTCAAAGAAGTTTAATGGGGGTTTGCATTCTTCAGAAATCAATGAAGGGACTGTAGTTCAGCCTTCTGAAAGGACTCCCAGATTCTTGCTGAATTGGCCAGCCAGAGGAGCTACTCCCTCTGCCACAGTCAGGCTGGGCGTGAATCAGGCTATGTCTGGGACCACTGAGTTCAGGAGCATGCCTCTGTATCTGTAGCCCAGGGAGCAGGCTGCCAGGATTAGGGCACAGCCACTAGGCTCTGCCTGGATGTTGACATGCAGAGCCCAGTTGCCACTTCTCTATCTCCTGACATCCCTTAGACTGGAAACTGGACAGTGGAACAATCCACATCTCTTCAGTTGTATTGAAGAAAGCAGCCAAAAGCAGGATAATGGTTTCCCCTCACTTCTGCCTTCCAAATCTCACGTTAGTGCATCCAGTTGGTAAACTTAAATTTTACCCAGAACTTCAACCATCAGTGAATTGGGAAAATAGGTTTATTTGTTTTAATCTTTACAGCTTCTCTAGTTAAAGAGAGCACACTAGGAGGATGAGAGAATGGGGTCTGAGGGCTAATTGATCATGTCTGCCAAACTGGTTTTTCTGCCTCTTTGTGCTTTGCAAATTATTTTCTTTACTTCCATTATTCTTTCTGTATCTACCCAAGTTATAGTCATTATTTAATGACTCATTTTTATAGACCATTTCATGCCTCTCTCATCCTACCTTTCTCTTCATCAATGTTCATACAGATTCCTACTGGACTGGATGAATCCATCTGCAGCTTCCCTCTAGCTGGACTTGGATTTTGTGAGCCAGGCTTAGGAAACCTTTGGATGGTTGGTGAACATAGGCATGCTTCACCATTTCAGTTACCTTTGCTATGTTAGCTTTGCTCCACATTTTATTTGATAGAATTTTTTTTGAATCCTACTTATTACATTTTTGTGAGATTTACTATACTAAGGATATTTTAAAAAATACCTTCTATAGATAACTATTATTTCTAATATATTTAATATTCTTATAAGCTACTGTTTAGAGAAAAAAAGTGTGGATAACAATAGAAGCAGGCTTTTGAAACTGCTGTACATTATTTTCTACTCATTAAGTGTGGGATATTCTTTTCTAGTACTTGTATAAAACCCTTTAGCCAGATGGTAAAATGCAGGTACCTTATTTCCAGTGCCCTATCCCATTTTATTTGTCTGTTGTAAAATTTCAGGATTACACAGAAAAATTAATATTTAACATGTCTCAAATACAAATAAACAGTGAATGCAGAACTTGTTCAAAATACCAATAAGCATAATCCTAGCCGTGCAAAAATAAGGTAATAATAGCTATAATACTTCCTCTTTCTCATCATATTCTTTTGTTAAACCCCTGCTTAGCAACAATTATGATTCCTATCATTGTTTAAATGATAATGGGACTATTATTGGCATCTTTTGAGTTAAGGAAATTGACCAGTTTACATTGGCAAATTGGATTTTAAAAGTTTTTCTAAAGTATAGTGATAAGTATGGCCTTTATTTTTTGGATAAAGAATACTTATAGCACCAAGACTATATTGTTAGAAAAGAAAATAGTATTGTTTATTTGTATATTTCTTTTGGTGAAGTAAAATCTTTTTGTTAAATTTAAAGGGCTGTCCTGTCCGGTGTGGCTCAGTTGGTTGGAACCACACCTATACTAACTGCCCTGTATACTGAAGGGTTGGGAGTTCAATTCCTGATAGGGCACATGGCTGACTTGTGGATTTGATCCCTAGTTGGGCTGCATATGAGAGACAACCAATTGATGTTTCTCTCTCTCTCCCCCTTCCTCTCCCTCTAAAATCAATAAACATTTTTTAAAACATTTAAAGGGCTGCAGGTTTATTAAATACTTCAGAGGGTACAGAAGTGCTTTTTATAGAAAATGAAAGATTCTTACACTTTCTTCTCGCTTAACCCTCCCTCCTCAAAATGAACCACTGTTAATAGTTCGGTACATACTTCCAGACTTTAAAACAAAATGTATTTGTGTGTGTGTTTGTGTGTGTGTGTGTGTGTGTGTGTATGTGTATGTATACACACACACATAGTTGGTTAGTTTCTGAAATGTAATTTTTGAGAGCTAAGCTATTAATTATGCTATGACGGATAATATCTAGGTGGCGACATGGATGAACTCTAATGTGTGTTTTTGTTAACTTTAGAAAGATAAATGTGAATGTTGATTTTGATTTTTGTTAGTAGAGAAATTTACTAGCTTTTAATCAGAGACTATGTAATAAATATTGGGATTCCTCTGCAATGAAAAATATTTATGCTGCTATTGTTTTAGGCATATTTTAGAGAAGATCATTAAGTTTTGAAGTATACCAATTTATAATTGGTTTTCATTTCTTCAGAGAGGCTCTTACACGTAACTCAGTTGGTGCTAACTTTGGTTTGAAAGGGTATATCGGGTATAAAAATATCCATGATGAGAATTACCTTTCGTTTTGTTTGACTTTTAATTTTGAGTAAGATAGTTTTGCTTTTCAGATGTGATTGATCTCACTGGAGATGATAAAGATGATCTTCAGAGAGCAATTGCCTTGAGTTTGGCGGAATCAAACAGGGCATTCAGGGAGACTGGAATAACAGATGAGGAGCAAGCCATTAGCAGGTAAAAACATAATTTGTATAAATAGATATAAGTACTCTCTATAATATAAATAATAATTGGCTTTAATTTCAAGAGGCACAAATATATACTTTGTTATTCTAAATAAATTATTAATATACTTCAGTATTGTTTTTATATTTTACCTAACCAAAATTTTCATATTCTAGTTCCAATTGCATTTGAAGCTTAGATTTTAGGATTTGAAGTGGTAATATAGGCATATATTTAGATGTATATTTTAATATTTTCTTGATGTTTCTCCTAACCCCTTTGTATATACATTGTCCAATTTTATTTATAAAATTGTCATTTATAGCTGGAATCGGCCAAGTTTTTCTGTAAAGGGCCTATTGTATAAGTTCTAGGCTTTGCTGGCCATATTGTATCTGCTACAAAGACCTCACTCTGATGTTGCAGTGCAAGAGCAGCCACTGATCACACATGAGCTATGAGTGTGGGTGTGTTCCAATAAATCTTGATTTACCAGAACAAGCTGCCACCTGGATGTGGCTCATGATCCATAGTTTGCCAACCACTGATATAGAGTATGATAGCATAAGGTTTTTTTTTTCTTTTCCTTTTTTAAAGAAATTGGTGAGATTTCAAGATGTGTGATGGAATGATAGAATGTATTTTTTTATTTAATAATAGCCAAAATTTTTTATTTTGAAACAATTTGATCTATCAGAGGATTAAGTAAGTAAATTTGATTTTTATCACAAAACAATTCTAATTTTTTAAAAAAACTTACGTAAATTATAACTAACTATAATCTTCTAAACAACTCTTTGGAGGCATTGGTAACTCTTACTGAGGAGAAATTTAACATTTAAAAGGTTATATGATTTTCCAAAGCTTAGATGGGTCTTATGACTCCAGAGTTATTTTTCCTATAACACAGGCTGGTAACAGAAAATACCAGCTTTCTTATAATTTTCTTGGCACAATATCAGTGGTAAACTTCTAAGTAATCTGAAATTAGTGTATAGTAGGAGATATCTCAAAATGCTATGTTTATGCTATGCACATAATTTTTCTTAGTAATACTTTTAAATGTCTTCAAATGTTATTTTGGAAACTACCTGTAAGACTTATATTAAAATGGAAAGGTCTTAATTGAAATTTTTTAACCTCTTTAGTGTGACTACTATCATTTAATGCCAGTAATTTTAAATGAAAACCAAAAATACATAGTCTCTCTTTAAACGTTTAGGTAGGCTTATTTTATGAAGGATTGGAGAAATTATAAAATTAGTTTTGTCTTAAAAAATTGAGCTCTGGCTGGTGACTTAGTGGACTGAGTGCCCACCTGCGAACCAAAGGGTCGCCGGTTTGATTCCCAGTCTAGGACACATGCCTGGGTTGTGGGGTCAGGTCCCCAGTCAGGGGCCTCGAGAGGTAACCACACATTGATGTTTCTCTCCCATTCTTTCTCCCTCCCTTCCTGTCTCAGAAAACAAATAAAATCTTTTGAAAAAATAGATTGAAATGAAATAGTTGCCTTGAATAATTTTGTACAACTTGACAGTACTTAAGCTTTGATAAGAAATGTTTTAAACATGAAATACATGAGATGGGTTTCATATTTAAGGGGAGTGGGGGGGTCTGTTATGTGAAAAAATGTAAAATAGTATCAGCAGTTTTGTCAGGTGTTTTCTAATTTTAAAATAATATGTACTAATTAGGTAATAAAAAGTAAAAAGGATTTAAAAGATAGGGGATTTAAGACTATTTCTTTTCTATTATTAAGTTCAACCGATGTATTATATATTGTTTTAGATACTCATTTTTGTCCAAATAGGAAAAAAAAGTTTTTAAGATAATTCTTTTTCTTATTCTTGGTTTTTAGCATACTTTTAAAATAGTAAATATTTTATGAAAACTTTCTGTTGTAGATAACGTTATAGAGGTTTTGGAATAGTATAATTTTACATAAATGTATACTCTGTAGAAATAAAAAGTGATTAATTTATTGTTGCAAATGCAATTATTTTTATTGGTAGGTGTAGATTTTCTAATTTACAGTTTAAAATGTTAAATGCAAAGTGTGCAGTTAATGAACATGTATACATTTTATAATTCAAAAATGTTAAATGCAAAATGTGCACTTAATAAGCATGTGTTTAAATCACATTGTATCAGAAAAAAGGGAATGTGAGAATTCTAGCTAGACTTTTGGCAGAGATATATTTGTTTCTATGGGTTTTTATTAAGGGTAGAACTTAAGATCTAAAGGCAAAAATGATGCATTTTAATGGAAAAATGTTATATGCTGTGCTTAAAAGTTAAGTGTTTGTTTGTTACCCAAGGTCAGTTGACAAAATTTTGCCAAATTAAATGCTAGAATCATTTGACTTACAGTTTATATTTCATTAGACAAACTTTAATATGAGTCCACATATTTGGAACACTACATTATTTTGTATAACTAAATGAGATAAAGACCATCTTTTTACATATTACAGCCCTCTGTTTAAGCACCCATAAATTTCCTTGTATAATTTTTTAAGTTGATTTTTTTATTTTTATAAGAAATGTATGCTCTATTTACAGATAAACATTTATGTATAAATTTATCTGTAATTATACATATCAACTATTGTGTTATATATAATATATACATATATGTCACTTATGAATCTATGCTTACACACATTATTAAAGTGTACTTCTTACTTTCAGGATTGGATGTATTTGTAATTATCTCTTGGTTTTCATTGTTTAGGTGGAGAATAAGTAGAGCATGGATAGTTGAAATTTGCTAATAGTTTAGTTCCTTGTGACTGGTTTAGGTCTATGGCATAGTTCTTGTAAAAATGATTTGCTTTATGCAATTACTTTGAACTAGCTTTATAAGGCTAGATTCTAGTTAGAATTGTTAAAAAGAGCATACCTCCAACTGTTTCAAGATATATGGTAGACTGACACATTTTCTAATGGAAACAACCAGAGTGTGTTGTTTCTCTTGGATATAAAATTTAATAAGATCTTCTTAAAAGTATTACAGAATTGGTAAGATGATAAGACTAAAAATCAGAGTGAAGGAATGAGCCCAAAGAGTAAGTCTGGAACACTGAAACTCACTTTTTGAGATGACGAATATGCTTGTATGTATAAACTTGAACTTTATTTATGGTATCCTTTAGAATGTGTCTATGTAAGTAAGGTAGGAACCTGTAATAGGAGTTCATTCCCCGTATTAAAATGCTTATACCAAGGGATGATATTCGTAACAAGGGTTAAATGAGAATCATTCCCCCTCTAAAGCCCTGGAACACTATAAAGATAGTTGTCTTGGCTCTGAGGCTTGCTGTTATAAGTAATGGAACTTGCCCCTGAGGAGCTGTATCTTGGTTTTGAAACTGAAATCTGTGCTACTTTAATGGTCCAATAAATCTTAAGTTGGGAATTTAGTTTTAAAGGGTGTTAGATTTGTGTTGTCCCTAGTCCCTGGCAGAATGAAAAATACATTCTTTATTTAGCAAGGTGTCTTTTTTCTTTGGCCTCAAAGAACTCTTTTTGGTAACTTCTGAAGCTCTGTAAGCTCCACCAATCAAAATTTCCAAGCATACTTGGAAAAAAGTTACTCAGCAAAAATGCACTCATTTGTTTAGATATTGTGGTCAACAGAATTATGCTTTAGCTTTAAAGGAAATAAGGAATGCTTGAAAGTAATGACCTAACACATTTGAAAACAAACTGAAAATGTCCTTTTGAAAGGAAAATTGGAATTAATAAAATAAAAAGAAATACAACAAAGGTTTAATAGATTAGAAATAGCTGAAGAACAGATAGACTAGACTAGAAGATATATAAGAAATCATCCAGCCTGTAATGGACATCTATATGTAAAGATGGAAAAAGGTTGCAAGGTTTGGAAATAAACTGAGTAGGTCTGACGTACATTAATTGGTATTATAGAAAGGAGACAGTGGGTCAGAGGCAAAATGTAAAGAGGTAATCACTAAGAATTTTTTAGAAATGAAAAGAAAACCTGTAATTTTATGAAGCCCAGCAAATCCTAATCAGGAAAAGTAAAAGAAACCAATACATACGTTGCATTATAGTGATAATCCACAACACTGAAGACTGGGGAAATCTTAAGAGGAGAAAGGTGGAATTATCCTGAAAATAGTGACAGTGAAAGTGACAAATGATACAAACTGACACAGCAAATGAGGCGTATGGAAACAAAACCACCAGAATTCTGTACTGGGTAAAGCAGTGTGGCATAGTTTCACTGTGGCATTCTTCCTTGTGAGGAAGGCGCCAGGGGCAGTTCTGAAAGACAAGAGTTACTCCTCTCTGTCCCATGTCTCGCTCACCGCCAGGTGTGGGGTGCTTGCACTGCCTCCACCGCTGCAAAATCCGTGTATCCCATTCCAGCAATAATTTCACCTTTTTTCCCAGCAGTTTTCTACTTGCACCTCACCTTTCATTCAAAAGGTCAGATACAATAGGAACTAAGGGCATTTTTGTAAAATTATAGGGACCATTTGTGCTTCCCACTTCAGCCAACATGGGCCACTGATGAGGAACTGGAGGAATAGTGTACTAGACCAAGTAATCACTATTTTTATAGATTAAGACTATTCAGCACAACAAGGAAATCCAGGGGTCTGAACTGGAATTAAGTTTGGGAGCCACCTGGAGGGTTTACCAACCGGATCAGCCTAGGGGAATGATAAGGGTAGAATTCTGTATTTTTAAAATGGATGTCTCCAACTCCCACCCTTTTCATCCTGATCATTATGTAGGAAGCAGTTGTGAGGTAGAACTGCCTTAAGGAGGTTTGTGAAACAGGAGTAGGTGAGGGAGGCAATTACCTTTTTTGTTTTTTTAAGTTGATTTGTGAAGATGGTAGAGAGCACAGAAGGTCCATTGAATATTTTGACTATTCTATTTTTTAGTGGTTTTTATGTAAAAATATACATCATTGTCAGATTACAAATGGTTTATAGAAGTTGAAAATATGAAACTGATTAGTTTCAAGGGCTAGTAGGACTGTGGCCAGAGTTGGCTGGTCAGACTTGAACAGCAATACTCTCAGCAATACTCTCACTAGAAAAAGTGTCAGCAACTGTGAGGTACCGCTGATAGTCCTAAGAAGGGCTGCAGGGGGCGGGGGTGGAAGTGGTCAAAAGTCCAATGTGGTAAGTCTGCCACAAGTGGTCAGGAGCCACAACTCATACAACGTGGCCTTCCTCATTGTGAGAAACAAATCAGCTTTTGGCAGGAGTCACATGCCTGAATGCAGTGGTAGCCTCTGGGTCAGAAACATGAGTCCCTTAATTTGTACTCAGTATATGATTGTGGGCATGTTGCCCTGCCGGGTGTGACGATAGATTGCAGCAGTGGTGGCAGTCTGGCTGATGCAAGCTTGATGAGTCATTGTATTAAAGAACACGCACCGCTGTGCATCATAGTGGCTTAAATTAAAGACTGATAATCCCAAGTGTTGATGAGCATATACAGCAGCTACAACTATCATATGCTGTTGGTAAAAATGCGTAATGGTATAATCACTTTGGAAAACTGAAAATTTCCAATGAATTTCAACATATACTGTGCATTTTCATTGCTAGGTATAGATCCTTGAGAAAGCAGTGCATGGTAGCTTTATTGATAATAAAAACTGCAAAAAAAAATGAATATTCCTAGCAGAATAGTAAACAATGGTGGTATATTCATTCAATGGAATGCTGAGCAAAAAATGGAAAACATTTTCCTGGTACTTGCAAGAATGTGCAGGAATCCTCAGAGCAACACGATGAGTGAAAGAAAGTTGAACTAGAAGAATAACTGCTGTGGATTCCATTATGTAATGTTTAGAAGTCAGAATGGTGTATCTGGGAGATGGGTTCTAGCTAAAAAGGGCATGAGAGAATTTGCTAGAATAATAGAAATTTTCTATATCTTGATCTGGGCGGTGGTCACATGGGTATGTACATATGTAAAAAATGTCACTGATCTGTATATTTAAGAGTTATGTATGTTGTTGTATGTACATTATTTCTCAATAAAATATTCTTACCAAAAAAATGTATTTAGCTATGTTAATTGAAAATCACTATACACAAAATTTTATATCTTATATAAGAACAACTGAGAAGGTGAAAATTTAAAAAGCGATTGTTTATAATGCAAAAAACTATTAAAGACTAACAGTAAATTTATTAAGAAATGTGCAAGAATTAGTAAAAAGAAAATTATTAAATATCATTGAGACAGATTAATGAATATTTAATGATTGGAAATATATTCTATTTCACAAATTGGAAGACTGAACACTGTAAAATTGGTCAATTCTCCTTAAATTGACTTAAGGGTTTAGTGTGATCCCTATAAATAACAATAAAAATAACAATAGATTTTTTTTTTTTAAGGAAATCACCATGATGGTTTCTCCCTCTCTTTTCCTCCCTCCCTCCCTCCCTTCCTTCCTTCTTTTCTGGGTCAGTCCAAACAGCTTAAATGAAACACATGCTTTGCAGTACGATGCTTCCTCATAATGGACTTAGATGATCTAAATGGGATGTTTTCAACATTACTGCTGTAATACAATTTAAGTATCAATATAAAACAAGATCCACAATCAGTACAGTGAAAGGTTAACTGGAAGATGAACATTTGCCATAAATAGGTTCTTTAAACATTCAGTGTAATGTGTGGAAGGAAAAGAGACAGCAAGCATTTGTCATCTCTTTATCTTTTTACATTACTGAATGCCAGGGTCATTACCAGTGTTGAGAAGATAAGAAAGCATGTGAAGCATGGTGGGTTTTGATTTGTGGCTTTTGGGATTGCCTTTTGGCATGCTGTATTTGGGTATAAGCTACTTCTGAGCTGCTTGAGATTTGCAGTGTTTCCCCACCCCCCTCTCTGTCTACTGGCAACCTTAATAACCTGGAATGTAGCTGTTACGTACTTTAAACTTTAAAGCCTGGGTTTAAAAACAACTGGCTTTTCTTTTGTGTGGTCAGGAAAAGTACCCTCCAGTAGAACTTAGCTTTATAAAAAGTTTATATTCATTATGCCAGCACTGGACTATAGAAAAGAACAAAGGGTTTGGGAATAGAGTAGTATTTGAGCAACAAATACTTTGGGCTTTTGCTTAGAAAAAATAACAAAGAGGCGTCTTAATCACCCATTTACTTTAAACAGTTACTTAGCACCTACTACTACTTATCACTTGTGCTCCTGGGATGAAAACAATCTGCATTTCTGTCCTCCAGATGCTGAAAAGGGATGGGTCGATTAACAACTGTTTTTGGTTCAGTGTGATAGCGTTAAGTCCTTTAGGAGCCAGGAGGAGGTAGGAGGAAGAAACCTACTGAAGCATGTTTTAAGTCCCTGGTGGTAAAAAGCTGGATGTATATAAATAATCTCCAAGTGAAAGAGACTATACAAAATCATAGCGTTCTTTCATTCACCATCTTTTAGTGCCATAATTCTACCATATGGTATGGTTAGGGAATGTTATAATAAACCTATAGTTTTTAAGAATCAGTGACTGATGATATCTGCCCTATGAGTGAATTGAGAGTTACGTGAATATTTTTTTATATATGACATCCCAGGTATAAAATAGATATTCTTTATATCTTAGGTGACTTTGAGGAGCAATAAGCATGTATGTCTTGAGCCCTGATCAGTTATTAGAGTGTGTACCTAATTTGACCTCTGTAAAGAAAGGTATATAGGAATGCTTGGGAGATAGTGTCTTCCCCTTCCAACTTCCTCCCTGGAGTGGTAACACAAACAGTGCAGGCAGGCTGCTTGATACTAGAAAGTACATTTGAGGCCTTGCATTCTCCCAAGTCCTGTGGGGGAGAGTAGGCAAGGGCACTAAATCATTTACGTTAAAGTAACATTTACAGGTTGTGGACCATTCAGCCTGGTTTCAGGAGCTGTAACTGCACCCCATAGCTAGGCTGAGTAAGAGCCAAGGGACCCGCTTCATCTGGGTCCGTTCTGTCAAGAGGACCTGAGCCTTTAAGGAGACAAAGCTTATCTCCTTGGCAGGAGCCGGACTTCTGCTTCATCCATCTCTGGCCCCAATGCTTGGTCAGTTAGCCAGTGACTGGTAAGATTCCCTCAAGGAAGGGGTGGCCTAAGACAGGCATAACCACGTGGAAGGCCCTCATGGAAGGACTTGGGGGGTGCTGCAGCAAAGAGGGGGTGATGGACCCTCGCTGCACACACCCCCCCCACCCGCTATTCTGACATAGCCTGAGTCCCTATTTCTGTCTGGGAGATGTCTCCTTTGTCCCCTGCTTCCTGCCTCTAATCAGCTTAAGCCTGAAACTATGACGGTGGGCGGTGCAGCCCTGTGCCCGCCAGAGCAGTTCCCCAGGTGATCGGGCATAAGAAAGAATTCGTAAAGTCTGTGAAACCTGCTTTGCTAAGAGTGCTCTCATTTAAATAATAAGGATCCAAGGAGGAAATGAGTATGTCTCCCATAGTTTTGCAACCCCCTTTTCTGACAGACAGATTTCTTTGAAAATGTTACCCATTTTTTGATCCTTGCTGCCTGACATACCTGTATTCTTGTGTATTTGAACCCAATAAAAGCCTAGTGAGGAAGGGGCTCTTGGCTCTTCTCCTTTGAGAGACTGACCACCTCTCCTCCCCAAGCAGATCATGTCTTGGTAGTTTTATTTTCATCCATGACCGAGGGATGGGGCTCTGTGGGCGGAGCCCCCCCACATTTACATTCCATCATTTGTATGTACACATACAGATGAAGAGATGTATTGTTTTGGTGGGAGAGGGGCAGAAGAGGTTGAAGGAATTACTGCATGGAAACATTAGAAAAAACAGACTTCCTGGGTTTTGGTAACCTTAACCAGATCTGGATAAGAATATTATTACCTCAGTGCAGTCTAGAGGGAGATTTGGGATGGGAGGGGTCGGTGGCACTTCTGCAGAACATGAGACCTCGTTTTACTCAGTCTGGTCTCAAGGCTGCATCTCTCTTTGTTATTACTTCATGTGACATATATGGATTTTGATTTTTGCAGATTGGGTGTATTTTGTAGAAATTAAGTATTCTCAGGTTTTCTATAATGTCTGTGTGACCCAAGGCCTAATCACTGTGGTAAATGTGATCTGGCCTGTTGGCATTATTAAGAAGGGTTTGTTTCTTATTAGTATTTTATTGTAATTAGCAGTTAAAAATGTATAATGATAGAGGTTCAGCCACCAGGAGATTCAGGATTGAGTGTAATTCTCCTAGACTTTTGATAAGTTTATACTTTAAGAATAAACTCTAGAGTCCTCCATTAAGTGGTTGTTGTACAAGCCAACTAGTCTGTGTACAAATTGCTAGATGCCTCTTCTTTCTCCCATATGTGACCACTGCTGCTAATTCTCTCTCATTTATGGTGTCACTGCTAGTTTTCCCAGAACTCACTGCTTGTTTTAGTTCATTCATCTCTAATTACCAAGATGGCAATAAGGTTTCTTTATGCTTCTAAATATAGATATGCATTACAAAGGGAATAAAAATTTCAAAAGAAAACACTCCCATTTATAAAAGTCAATAAAAATTAAATGTACCGTTTTATATGCAGCAGTCTTTGTGTTATATTTACCTTTTGTATACTATGCATTAACTTTCTCTGTTGAGTATAAATTAGTTGCCTCGTACAAACTCGGCTTGTTCCAGTTCATCATTATTATTACTGAGTTATATTACGCCAAACTGGACAGCCTTGGGCAGTAGGAGTCTCCATTGGCTCTTTGACCTCTTATGTCCCCCTCATGTACTTGAAAGCTTGTTTCTGGTAACAGTGAGTGTTCTGTATAAATTTTGGTTTTCTTCTGCCTCAATTAACCTAATTAAATACCTTCCAAGGAGTTATGGTATCTTTTCCTGGTAAATAGTTGGGAAAAAAGCCTCTAGTGGCTGAAGTTGCATTTGAGAGTTGGTATTATGCAAACCCTATTGGTGGTGTTTGATCACTGTTACTAGTGATAGAGATGTAAACTGTTTATTTTTAAATATGTGAGTTTACTTTGATCTTCACATTTTAACATGTTACCTGCTTTTTAAAATTTATTTCCAAAGCAAGACTTTCTCCTATATTCACATGTTATTTTGAGTTATAACTTGGAATCTTACTGCACTGTATCCAATGTCATGTTGTAAATAATGCTGCTGGAGGTAAAAGAATCATTTACTTTTCCCCATAATTAAGGAATATAGTTATATTATTTTGACATTAATCTGATAGGGTAAAATATTTAGGATAAAGATGGCGAACCCCAAAAGTTGGAAAACTTCATTCTTGCCAAGGTTTTTGTAATTAACAAAATATGATAAGACACCTAAATATTATTTTTGCTTATTTAGAATAGTAAGTAACACAGGCCTTGAGCAGGAAATATTCTTTTTCAGTTCAGAGGCGGGAATTAGGGTTTTCCAGCATGTTGTTGCAAGAAAACATCATTAAGCAGAATAGCATTGCTTTTGCCATGTTTAGATATATTTAAGATATTCTCTAGGTGAGTTTATTTTGAAGAGGTTACTCTTTTATTATTCTGGTACATAGATATTATTTCCCTAAATTTTTCCCCTGGCAAACTTTTGGGTAAAGAAGCGAACATGTAAGAATTCTCTTCCTCCGTTTAGCTGTCATAGAGTAATAGGTCTCTAAAACTGACAGGAATCCTAGAATTTACCTTAACTTTATAGAAAAGCAAATTAATGGTCAGAGTCGTAGAAATGCATTTTGTTCAGTTTTTAGTATTTTCTTGATAATTAAAGTAATTGTTATAAAAACTAGTCATTTTGTTATATTGTAAATTTGCACTTTAATACAGCGATTCCTCTGAACACTTATCTAGGTGCTATATTCCTGGTACTAAGCCTTTAATTTGTTAAAATGTAATTTAACATATTTTCTATTACAAACATTGTCTTCACATTTGAATTTCCTTTTTCTTAGGGGATAAAAGGCTGCATGTCTCTGTATCCTTTGGCATTACCACTGCTATATTTTTAAAGAAAACTAACCTCTGTAGTAAAGACAGCCCTAAATATTACTTCCCCAAATATATTATCTAACGCTCAAGTTATTAAAAATGCTTAGTTTATAGTATTTTCTACAGTACAATACTAAATTAATACTGTTTTTTTTTTAATTATTTTCTCCCCATTGCTTAAGAGTTCTTGAAGCCAGCATAGCAGAAAACAAAGCATGTTTAAAGAAGACACCTACAGAAGTTTGGAGGGATTCTCGAAACCCTTATGACAGGAAAAGGCAAGACAAAGCTCCTGTTGGACTAAAGAATGTTGGCAATACTTGCTGGTTTAGTGCAGTCATTCAGGTAAGGATCTTCATGCAGATCTTATTTGGCGGGCCTAATAGCAATTGGTGGGAAAGTGAGTTGGGATTGTGTTTCTCTTCAGTTGTGTACTGGACACATAACTGTATGAGGTTTCAGAATGCTCTCTGCCTAACGAACTGGTTTGGAGATTGTAGCATTCCTCATCCTTCTCTGATCATAGGTCATAGAGTATGATTTATGCCTTATTTGGTATTAGTTGAAATTGATTTCTTCTCCCTCCCTTCTGTTAGGAATTGGTATCGGAGTGTAAAGGAAACATTTCTGTATGTACTTCCTTGCAAATTTAGGGAAGGATGTAATCAAGATTTGCAACCAGACAGATGAGACTTATTTGTATGTAATAGAAAATGTTGTTCATTGAATTTCATCCTTTACATGTTATTTTTAATATAAGGAGGGCATTTTATTTGAGGAGCGTATAGATTAATAACACATTTTCCCTAACTTGTAAAGCCCTTAATGAAATGTTTCCTGAGCCCCTTATTCTAAAATGAAAAATGTTTGTATGCATAGATATCCATATTCTTCTTAATTTCAACTAGTTTTTCTTTTCATTTTTTAGCTTTTATGTGATATGACCATTACCAAATTTCTTACCATTCTCAGACATTGATAATGTTATCCATCAGGTTGTAAAACCTTAAATTAAAGAATCTCCATAAATGAAATAATCTGTGAATAATAACATTCTCTTAATTTTTTACCCTTTAAAAAATTAATATTTTTCTAATGAGGTTGAATTACAGCTTATTATTTAATGTTCCTAATGATTACTTCTTAAATCATTGGATGTGTATGCCATTGCTATTTATAGTAAAAGTATCTCTTCGTTTTGTACCTTTCCAAACCCATAAAATGACAGCATAAACTTGCATACTACATTAAAGCAATTAACTGGTTTTTACATTTTCTACAAAATTGTTAATTGTGTTTTCTAGGCAATTACTATGTACTTTAACTTTTTTTCTATTTCAGTGGTATAATTTTGAACCCCCTCCCCTTTTACTTCTGACACATAATGCTGTACAATTTGATTTCCTTTGGTTTTCTGGATTTATACCTCTTTAATATACTCTGGTATATATGTAAATCTATAGTAATACTTTTGTTTCCAGCCTTGATTATGCATTAATTATTTAGCTACATGCCAACAGTATCAAAACTTTTATTTGCTATTTTAGTCTCTTAGACTATATTGCTTTACTTTACTTTCACTATTAGTAAAGCTTTTGCATTTCATTGTCCAATCTAAACAATTCAGACATCATTTTAAAGTGGGAAGCACAGTTTTATGGCTGTGATCTGAGTGTTCACGGGCATGCTCTGCTGCCCGTCTTTGGGCAAGCAAACGCGGTTTCTGCACTGTTGTGGCCAATAAATGAGGCGCACTGATTATAAGTTTCTCTTAGAAAACTGTAAGAAGAAAGAAAGCACTTGCAAATAATCAATATTTGTTATTTACAATAAGTTATCTTTATTTCTCCATACCATATTGTAAGAAAGACCCATTTGAAATGATAATTAAATTAATATTAATACATTTGAGGAGAATCATTACTTGTTTTTATAGGATAAACTTCTTAATATCTTAATTTTCAAATTTGAAAGAATTGTTCATCTGATTTTTCTTTGCTGTTTGCTGACCTTAGTTTTTCCTTTCCATTTCAATTTTTGGGGTGTATTTTTGGAAGGGAAATGGACTGGGAAAATTGCTTGTTCTTTTGAATAGTTGAGATAATTTTAACCAGTTTAAAGTTTTATCTGCTGCTTAACTGGTAGTAGGGCTTTACAGCACTCCCAGGCAAGTGTGGGGCACTTGGGGTTACTTACTTCTTCTTTTGGAGAAACCCGCACACCTAAAAGTAACTTCTAACCTTGAAAAAGCCGAGTTATGGTGAAGTATTAAGATACTGATTTTTGGAGGTATGGAAAAACATTAAGCTTTAAATTTTGGAAAATTATGGGTGGAAAAAAACTTTGTCTAAAGATCACTTCATTTTGTTTTTTACTGTAATTTTAAAGTCTATTCTGTTTTAAGTAGCTTTTCATATTCACCATACGCATAAATCCAGCAATTTCTGGTTGACTAAAATACAAACATCCTGGAGGCATTGAACACATCTTTCAGTTATTCTGTACCAGGATATAGTCAGTGTCTAACTCCTTGGAAGAGTGCATTATGTAATTATTGAATGAGTGAATGAATGAACCAAAGGAGCATATATAATTTATGGTAGAACTGAAGACTTAAGAAGCTTCTATCACCCTAATAATGTATGGGATTGAAAAGATGCTGCAAATTTTCAAAAAAAAATCAGGAGATCATTTAACATGTTTATTCACATCACTTTCATCTCTTTAATTTTCCTCAAAAAAAAACCCCAAATGTGTAGTTCAATGAGAAAACCAAGAATTTCAGAGCAGTAAAAGGCTTATAGTGAAAAATAGCAATAATCTGTCCTAAACATGCCTACCTGATAGTCCTATGGCAACTACAATCAGTTCTAGCTGTTTCTCCTGTTATCTTCATTTTTATAAATGACATCCCTTCCTGCTGAGATAGATAAGGATTTAGCTCTCCCATTTCACCTAGAATTGCCTTGTCTTTCATCGACCAACATAGTTATAGCACAAGTTGAAAATAGTAGTCAGTGTTTACATTTTCTGTGGCTTTCTAAATATTGCAGTGATTTACTTAGGACTATCCTTCTGTAATCCTTTGTTTTCTTGGAGTTTGCCACCATTGTTTTCTATTTTTATATAGCTATACTTATAATTTTCCAAATGCTCCAACATCTCTTATCAATAATATGGTCTTTATGCTCAAGTGTATTAGCTCAATTGTTTTAGTCTTTCACCACAGAAGATTGCCTCATTCATTGTGCTTATTCATTGTGCTTATGCATGGTTGCTGGTTTTCCAAAAGCAGGTCTAGAGACAGGGAATTGGGGAAGGATAAGAGAGGGATCTGTTTGCATGTTTTTACTTAGTATTCCTTTTTGTAGCTCTGACTCTCATCCCCTCTTTCTATCCTGGTGAGCACTATGACTGATTTTTTAAACCTAAAACAGTAAGGTTCGGTAATATTGAAAAACTAAATCTCCTATCCCAAAGAAGGAGGTAGTAGTTTTCTGGGATGAATATAGGCATTTAATTGCTCTGTATGCAGATTTTTTATCTTTTAATCCATCTGCTTTCCCTGCTTCACCTTGAAATTTATATGATACCATTCTGTTTTTTAAATAATCCACCCAGGAGAATGCATCTTGCTTCTCCTTGGTATCCTCTACTATGGGCAGTTTGTATATCCCTTTGCTCTCTTGTCATGAGTTCTTTTGCTTTCTACAAATTATTTGAACTTTAATCTCTCATAACTCTGTTATTTGCAAGAATCTAGCCAAACTCCATTTTAACAAGTGCTCTTCAACAGTCATGTGTCAGTTTTGGACTGAAAACAGGGATACTTTCGGTGTGCATCGGTCACAAACACAATTTAGACAGTAGTTACAATGACCCTCTCCCACCCCTTCTGAAGGAAGGTATTGGTCAAGATTGACCAATACCACCATGACTGTGATTTAGGGTATAAAGAGTTTGGGACTTAAAAAAATTAATGTCTGTGTTGTGTTATAATGGTCACAAGTTCTACTTTCGATAATAGCTTAGTAGGTTGTTTTAGATCACCTACCTGGCCATGTTTTGCCAGAACCCAAAACAAAACAAAGCAAAAAATCAACTTTTTGAAGGCATCACATAATTCTAAAATGGAGGAATTTTGAGGCTAAGGTCTGAGTGAAGAGGGTGTTCAGGGAGTACGTTTCACGTTATGGGCTGGTTTTTATCCTTGAGGCAATTCCCAAAGTGGCTGCTGAGTGGCAGGGAAGCTAAGCATAGTTTTGCACAGACTCGGAGCTCTAGTAAATGCCTCAGCTTTCCACAATGCTGAAGGGATAGAAGAACCTGGGATTAATTGAGAACTAAAAATAATAAAAAATGATGAAAAAATTCATCATTTTTGAATTCCAGCTTTATCTCAAAGCTGATTAGATTAAGTTGACCTGGGATATCAGATAGTCCCAGTCTTGTTAGAAGATACTGAGAACTTTGCATTTTCTCCAGCTTCTCACACATACTGTCTGGCACTCAAGTCATACTGAGTCATGCCAGGAAGTAAGGTGTGTCCAAAAATTAAGAGAAAATAATGGGCAGTAGAAATACACCTACAGAGTCACATGAAAGTTGAATTGTTATAATAATTATTAATATGGTCAGGGATTTGAAAGCAAGATTGAGAATTTGGTAGAAAACTATAAAAAGAAGAAAATAGGAATTTTAGGACTGAAAATTATAGTTAATAAGTTAAGAAAAGAGCACATTAGACACAACTGAAGAGAACAAGTCAGCTGGACAACTGATCTGAAGAGTATTTTGAGGCTAAAGCCATGAAGTACCGGTGAGAGAGTTTGGACATGTGAGTAGTACAACGAATTCAGTGTATCTGTGGTTCTGTGGGGAGATTAAAGAAGGAAAAGGGAAAAAGCAGAATTTGAAGAGATAACAATATTGCAAACTTGATGAAAGACATCAAGCCACAGATTTAGGAAACGATGGAAATCAAGCAGTATAAACATGAAGACCTGTGCACCAAGGCACACCATAATAAAACAGGAAAAACGATAGACAAAGACAAGAGAAAAATCCTAAAAGTTGCCAGATGAAAAAGATATATCACCTGTATAAGGAACAAAAGTAAGGCTTACAGTTGACTTCTCAACAGAAATGCTGTCTTTAGAGTGTTAGAAGAAATAACTGGCCATCTAAAATTCTATAACTAGCAAAAATCTTACCAAAATGAAGAGAAAACAGTTTTCAGTCCAGCAGAAGCTGAAATAACTCATCACCAGCAGACCCACACCAGAGGAGATTCTAATGGGTGTTGAGAAAGAAGGAAACTGTTCACCAGTGGGAGCTCAGAGCAAAGAAGTAGGATTGGCTGTCTTCTGATTTATCGGTATTCCCTTTCCTACTTAAATTCTTCCCAGGAACAGTCTATATTTTGTCTCTCTTACTTATATCCCATTTCTTCAGTTCTCGTTGCTGCTCTTCTTCATGTACCATTCTACTGAAAACTGACATCCCAAATGCAAATCCAAAGGTTATTTTCCTGCCCTTACCATATAGACATGTGGCAACCTTTGCAAGTATTACTAACCTTGTTCTCAAAATTTGCCACTGATTCTTTGATGAGAATGTTCTGTGGTGCTTTATATCTTTGTTGAGAGGCCTCTGGTGTAGGCATTTTTTTTAAAGTTCTGCAGTTCTTTTGACACTTAGCTATATTTGAAAGCCGTTGCTTTTTCTACTCTTCTCTAATCTAATACTCTACTTTCCTTACTGTTCTTATTTTGTCTTTCTCATAACTCTTTTTTCCTTTAGCATTTAAATGCTTCTCTTTCCCTAATGTTCTGATCTTGATCTGCCATTGTTGTATTCACATTATTTCTGATTTATGACATCTTCTCATTGATTTAACCTGCCGTTATAAGATTGTAATCTCCACAAGGGCAAAGAGTTTATGCCTTTATTCTTTGCTCCCTGTCTTCCTTTGCATGTAGTGGGTGCTCCATAAACATTTGTTGAATGAATGAATAAATGAGTTGTCTCGTGTTCATATAGTTTAGTTAGGAACTATTTTTAGATCACAAGATAACCAAAATATTTTTCAACATTTTTCATTAGCAGACTTAGAGTTTTACCTTTCGTATTTAGGTCTTTAATCCACATGCATATTTTTATACATAACTATTATAGTGGGCCACTTTTCTCAACAGCTAACTACCAAAAAAACCCTCAACAGCTTTTGTTTTATTATTAATTTGGGCACCCTCTTTATCTTCTATCAAGTTGGTAAACTCGTCTTTACTTAGATTTAATATATTACCACTTCCTGCTCAGTGACTTTCAAACTTTATAAAACTGTGACTCACAAAAGTAGTACATTTTGCATTGTAAACACTTTACATATACATACGTATGTAAAATATCTACAATGAAATTTATAAAAATACTGTGCTGAATTTCCCATGTATGATGTATTCTGATATTTTCCACTGTGTTTTATTTAATTTTTTATATAAGTGTTTACCATGATGATGTTAATGAATTATAAGCTATAGCTTAAAATCAACTCAGGGAGCCTTTCCATGGGTACCTTTTATTTGCTTTCATTATACACTGTGTGAACAATATTACTATATCTCAAAGTCACATTTATATTGTTATAATTATATATGTGTCTTCTAGGTTGTGTATCTCCTTGAACATAGAGATAATATGTCATTTCTTTGTGTCTCCATCACCAGGCATATGGCCCATAAATCTATTTGTACTATATTTTTATAGAATTGATATCTCTAGATGACTTATAGTAAACATAATACATTTTAAAAGTTCTAGACTTTGCATTTGTATACCTTTTATTTTGAGGAAACTGCATATGAGGCACAGAATAACATAAAGAAAGCTTTTAATATATAGTATGTTTTTTTGAGTTGTCCATGTATAATTTCTGCTTTGCAGTACAATAAATTTGTTAATGATCAAGAATAGTATGTCCAAATGTAAGTAATTTGACTTTTCTCAGAGGGGAAAATACAAGGTCTGGCGGAAGTAACTCCTGCTTGAGTGTGGTTGGTTACACACTCATGTAACCATGTGGTTACATGGGTATAATAATTTATAGTTTTAATTTGAACATTTCACCTAAAATGTCATATGGTGTGCTTGAGTGAGATATTGTTATGTTACAGAATTACATGCTTACCATTTTGTAATAAAAGATTTTGTAATAAAAAAGGGGCATTATTTGTGCCAGATCCTGTAATCCGCCTTTCACCAATTACAATAATTCTGTGACAAGGTGTGTAGTTGTCAAAAATAAATCTCTGAAATGCATCATATTTTTACCGTTCTTTTAGTGGAATTTTTCCTTAAGTTTCTTAAATTGTTGTTCTTTTTCAGTCATTATTCAATCTTTTGGAATTTAGAAGATTAGTTCTGAATTATAAGCCTCCATCAAATGCTCAAGATTTACCTCGAAATCAAAAGGTAAAATTAAGCAGAGGGTCTTAATTTTTAATCTGTGTTTTTCATGGGGGCACTTGCCACTCATCAAATCTGACTGTCAAATTGAATATCAACTCATTATTCTCAGTTACAACTACGGTAACTTTCTGTTCCTTGTCAGTGTATTACAAATATGAATTTTTCCTCATCTGTGTGACAGTATTATGCCAGTGTTCTGTATTATTTTGGTACTTGCTTTTTTCTTTTTGGATCTTCCATTTTCAGTAAACTGCATAGGCTACAATTTACAATTCAAGATTTTTCTTTGTTTCCCGAAAAATTCTGTTAAAGTTGAAAGTGTTTTCACTTGTTTTTCTTCAGACAGGCCCTTTAAAAGCTCAGTGTTGCTCTGGCTGTCTTCGCAGTGCAAGTCTATTTTGTGAGTTAATGTTGCTGGGTAATATAATGGGGCAGCACAGATGACAAGGCCCAGTTCTGCCTGCGGACCTAAAGCCAGACAGAGTACCTTACTTAATCTGTCTCTGCTCAGTGTCCTTGTCCGAAAAGTGTAAATAATTATAACAATTATTTTTATCGAGTTGCTGTGAGAATTAAATGAGATAAAACATGTAAAGGACTTAGAAGTGCCTGGTACATAGCAAGTACCAGGTATCAACTTATGTTAGTTATTATATTGTTCATACTAGCTTTTCAAATTATAGGACTGATTTGCATGTAGAAATTCATGCTTAATGGAAAAAATTAATTATGGAGATATTATGCTTGAGTGTAGGTTCTCGGTGACCTTCTCATAAAGATTCTATAACCCTAAAGGGACTAGGTTTCATTAAAGTGTTAAACTTTGTGTGACCAATTGTTAGTAATAATGATAAATTATTAAATTATGTTTGTCTTTTAGTGTATAATTTTGAAAATTACTTTTTCTACAAACATATGAAACATTTATAATGCAAGCTAATGGGATTGTAGCTTGATTTATAGCCAGGTTTTCAGGCTACAATCTTTAGATTATAAAGTGTCATGCTGATAAACAAGCCATTTTCTAAAGGAAACGAAGATCATTTGACAATTCCTCATACTTCCAGAGAAATTAAGCAATTACAATTTGTACATGAAACTTTTTGGATTACTGTTTCCCTGTATCACAGTTTGTTAATACCAATAGCCCTCTCTTCTGATGTGTCAGTTGGAGTATGTTTATAATTTATATAACATTTTTTAAAAATATTGCTTCCAGTTACATACTCTTATGTATCTTGACCTTTTGTTTTATGTTCCTGGATTTTAGTACTATACACAGTTTTAATTTTTTTTATTTTTTGAAGTGTTGGCTAAAACCATGTTATTTATAATCTTAGTAAACAATTGTGATATTCATTCATATGTACCAAGAGCTAGTTTTGAGGTCATGAGAATATCAGCTGAATGGTAGAGAAATATATAGGTCCAATCATTAGCACCTTTCTAGAGAAATTTATTTCTTGCAGTGGAGGGGTCAGCATGTCCAGGTGTCCCTTTAGCTTAAGGAATAAAGAGAATCACTACTTCTATTCACAAATGATACTTATTTATAAGCATACGACACAATTTTGTAAAAGATTGTTCCACAAATGAGGTTCTTCTTTAATTTGGCATGGCGACAACAATACATACACCTTTGAATTTGACACAATTTAACACCTTTGAAGCAAACATGAGGGATTTATAGGTAATTAACCAGCCACTGATTGGTACTGTATTCAGTTGAGGTGATAAAAGACACACGTTTTTAAAAAGATGTCAGTGTAAATGTTGTCACTTATTTAATAATGAATTTATATTTAACTCATGTTTACTGCTACACTGAGCTTGAAAACTAATGTGCTAAGATACAGCATAACCTTGGGGATCGCTTTGATCAAATCACAAAGATGTTATTTGCATGTAGTGCTAAGCAGGGTATTTTTCTATCAGCAATTAAAGGTTGCCACAAATACTATATTACATACATAGTGAGAGAAAGAGGTAGAGTCTTTGAAATCAGTTCGTATTTTAGGTAGACTTGGTTATTGTTCCTAGAAGTTGAGACTCATTTTATACATTCCTATTTGTTTGTACTGTTCACAATGTTAATGTCTAGAACTGTGAAGTACAGAAATTAAAAGATTCTAACTGTAAACATCCACCTTCCCCACCTTCACACATATTCTCTTTGGCTTAAGAAGTTACAAACTGATGGCAAAACATATATTAAATGTTGACAACACAAAGATACATAAGCTCACAATATTTAGAAGTAATCTCTACATAGATATCTAAAAGTTTTATCACAAGTTTATATTAACTTAAATTCTTGATTTATGGCATTTTCCAAATAAATAGTATCTCCCTTTTTAAAAATTTTATTTATTTATTTTTAGAGAGCGGAGAAGGGAAGGGGAAAGAGAGGGAGAGAAACATCAATGTGTGGTTGTCTCATGCACTGCCCTCTACTGGGGACCTGGCCCACAAACCCAGGCATGTGCCCTAGACTGGGAATCAAACTGGCAACCTTTTGGTTTGCAGACCCACACTCAATTCACTGAGCTATACCAGCCAGGGCTCTCCCTAATTTTTACTGTTCACAAGTGTGAAGTATTGAGCCATACTTTATTACCGGTACTTCACAAATACCCAAAGGATTTATGAATTTTACAAATAAAAGAGGCATTCTGGAACTTCTGTGTTCAGCCATGAAGAAGTAACAGAGACTGGATTTACAAGTTTCTATAAACTTTAAGGGATTCAAAGCATACAAAAATGTTTTCTGACTAATGAAATTAAGTTAGAAACCAGCAAAAAGATATCTAGAAAATCTCACTGATAGTTTGAAATTAAATAATACATCTTTTAATAATCCAAAGAAAAAGTCAAAAGGGAAAGTTCAAAATATTTGGAACCGAATAAAAATTAAAACATGACATATAAAAATCAGAGGGATGCAGCTAAAGCAGTGGTTAGTGGAAAATATATGAACTAAACACTTTATTAGAAAATGAGAGTGGTTTCAAATTAATGACAACTTTCACATCAAGAAGTTGATGAGAAAAAGCAATTAATTTGAAAACAGAAGAAAGGAATAATAGAGATAAGAACATAAATCAATGAAACAGAAATCAGAAAACAATAGAGAAAATTAGTGAAATCAAAAACTACTTCTTAAAATTGGTAAAAGCAATGAACTTCTGGGCTGACTGAGCAAGAGAAAAAAAGGAAGAAACAAATTATCAATATAAAGAATGAAAGGGGCATATCACTGCATATTCCATAAATAATGAAAGAGGATAGCGGAATATTATGAACAACAGATAAAAGTTTTTAAAACTACAAGCTATCCAAGATCACTGATGAAAAAAATAGATGAGTATCCCTAAACTATATTATATTGTATTGTATTATATTATACACTATGTTATATTAGTGTGGGAAATGTATATAAAAATTGAACTTTTAATTAAGAACCCTGCCACCAAAAATTTGACAGCAAACTGGTTCACTGGTGAATTATACTAAACATTTTAAGAAAGAAATAATACCAATTCTCTAAATGTTTTTCCAGAAAATTTAAGAAGAGGTAACATTTCCCAACTGATGAGCCTAGTTGTTACCCTAAAACCAAAAGTATTATAGAAAAAGATATTCAAAGAAAACTACGGACCAATATTTCTCATGAATATAGAAACAAAAGTTGTAGCAAATTTTGGCAAATTGAATCCTGCAATATATATAAAGCCTCATGCCTTATTGGCAGGTGGGGTTTATCCAGGACTGCAAGGTTAGTTATGTGTTTAAAAATTAGTGTCATTCACCACATCAACAAACTAAAGAAAAAAGCCATATGATTATCTTAGTAGATTAAGAAAAGAGTTTTAGAAAAAGGTAACATATAATTATGGCAAAATATGTCTAAAACTAGGAATAAAAAGGAACTGTCTTATCCTGATAAAGCTCATTTATGAAAAATATACAACTAATATACTTAATGGTGAAAGACTGAGTGCTTTTTCCCAAAGATCAGGATGTCAGCTCTCACCACTTCTATTAAACATTAGACTGGAGTTTTTAACCAGTATTGTAAAGCAAGAAAAAAACAAGCATGCAGATTGGAAAATGAAAACTAAATCTGTTCGTGTGTGTATGTGTGTATTTATAACTTGGTTATCTATGTAGAAAATCCCAAGTACTCTACCAAAAAAAAAAAAAAATATGCTTGAGGAAGAAATGAACTGTCAAATCACATGATACAAAGTAAACATGTGAAAATCAATTATATTTCTAAATATTTGCACTATACAACTGGGAATTTAAATTTAAAAAATACTTATATTAAATTGCATAAAATACAGACTTTAAGGGGTAAAGTAGATAAAAGATATATAGGGAAAACTACAGAATGTTACTGAGAGAGCCCTGGCTGGTGTGGCTCCATGTGTTGAGTGCTGGTCTGTGAACCAAAAGGTCACTGGGTTGCAGGCCAGGTCCCCAGCTGGGGGTGCCTGAGAGGCAACCAATCAGTGTTTCCCTCTCTCCCTTTCTTTCCCTCTTACTAAAAAAATAAAATCTTAAAAAAGTTTCTTAAAATTTATTTTAAAAAGAATATTGCTGAGAGAAATTAAAGTAGTAAAGTGATATGTAGAATGTTCATGGATCGGGAAATTCAATATTGTTAAGGTATCATTTATCCCCAACTTAATCTCTCTATTCAGTGCATTCGCTGTCATAATCCCAGGAGGCTTTTTAATAGGAATTGGCATCCTGATCCTAAAATTTACATGGAGAATCAAAACAGGTGGGATAGCCATAGCAGTTTTTAAACAGAAGACAATTTTGGGGGAGTAGTTATCAGGCTACAATGATCAAGGAACTCTCTAATTGGTGAAAAGATAGTCCTGGAGACCATGGAGTAGAATAGAGAGCCAAGAAACAGGACTGCACGTACAGGGTGAATTGGTTCTCATCAGTGTTGGCAAAACAATTCACTGGGCAAAGAAAAGTCTTTTAAATTATGGTGTCATAGCCAGAAAATTAATTCTCAATTCTTACAGGCTATTATACAGCCCGGCTTTAGAAATTCAAAGAGGTCGAGGGCACATGCCTACGTTGCAGGGCCAGGTCCTCAGTAGGGGTCACGCAAGAGGCAACCACACATTGATGTTTCTCTTCCTTTCCTCCTCCCTACTTTCCCCTCTAAAATAAAGTCTTTAAAAAAAAAAAACAGAAAAGAAAGAAATCCAAAGAGGATTTTTTGCTCTTATGAAAAACACTTTTCCAGTACTAATGTAGGTCTTTTGTAAAAGTGAAGTGGCATAACTTGAACTTTCAGAAAGCAGAGGATACTCTTCACATTATGCCATTTGACTTAGGAAAGGTTTTATGGGAACACTATGTTAGGGTAGTGTAGGAAACCTGTGTATGAAAAAAATTATAATGATTATAGATCTAAAAGGAAGAACTAAAAGCATAAAAATTATTGAAGAAAACAAAATTTTAGTGTTTTGGATTTAAAAGATTTCTTAAGTAGGAAAACAAAAAGGCACAATTCATAAAAGAAAAAATGATAAAATTAGACTTCATTAAAATTGAAAACTTTGAAAATGTATACAAATGTAATCTTTGAAAAATGTATACAAAAGAGGCAATCCACAGACAAGTAAAAATATTAGCAAAACATATATCAGCTAATGTAGCTAGAATATATTCAGAACTTGCACAAGTAAATAATAAGACAAGTAACCTATTACCATATTGGGAAAAATATTTTAACACATACATCACCAAATAAGATACGCAGATTATAAATAACCACATGAAAAGATGCTCACTTTGTAAGTCATATTGAAAATGCAATTTGAAACTAAAGGTTCTGTGTACCTGCAAGAACGAAAGTTAAAAACATAGCTCACATGTAAGTGTTGTAGAATGTGGACCTAGGACTCGTATTACATTGCCAGTGGGAATCTAGGGCAGTACTTCTGGAAAAGTTTGGTTGTTTCTTAAAAGTATTCATACAGTCTAGCCCCCCCTTTCTAGGTTTTTACTCAAAAAAAGTGAAAGTATAGGTCTACACAAAGACATGTACAGTAATATCCACAGCAGCTGGAACAGGCTGATGAATAAATAAGTGTGGTATATCCATACGATGAAATACCACTGAGCAATAAAATGGAATGAAATATTATTAATGCATACAGTCACATGAGTGAAGCTCAAAATAATTATGCCTATTGCAAGAAACCAGACTGAAACAAGTACATAGTGTATGATTTGATTTATATAAATTTCCAGGAAATAAAGAGCGACCATGGTTGCCTTGGAGGATTAGGAAAGGGAAGGAGGGATGCAGAGCCTTCGGGGGATGAAGGATAGGTGTGTCATCTTGGTTGTGGTGGTGCTTTCGTGAGCAGACATGTCTGAAGCTCATAAAATTACATACTTTATGATGTATGCCATACTGTACATCAGTTATATCTTGATAAATATGTTTGAAAACAAAGAACAATGTTGGAATATTTTTATATGTGGTGGTATTTTCATGATTTAGGCGAATACAGTAGCTGCTCTTAACATGACTTACAGTTTTGCCATTTGAAATTCAAAAAAATTTTCTAGCCATAGGAGTTGTCTGAGAGAGAAATTTTATTATATTAAGTATTTTACTTTTCAAATACGCTTTTCAGCAGAATTCCACTTAATTTTTAAAAGTCATTTATTTTATCCTTGTTACTTGACAAGGAGTGTCTCAAAACACTGTACTGACTTTAGATAATGAAATTGATCTCAGGAAATTAAGGATATTTATGGAAATTGTGAATTAAAATTTGTAGTATTTACACTTTTTAAATGCATTTATATAGGACAATTGTGGAGAGTAGAAAGTACAACAGAAAAATTATGGGTAGGGAACCGCTTTGCAAGGCATGGAAATGTAGCTCAGCACCCACGTGGAAAAACCAGTGGGGGGCAGTCGGCTCGCAGCACCACACCTGTGAAGAAGTTCTCCTGTGGGAAACCAGGCCTGCATTATACCTAGGCTGCTTTGTGACTTGCTCTTGCTAAAACTCCCTCACCCTGAGTTCAGGCAGCATCTTTAAAGTATCTTTAAAGTAACTTCCTGAAGTCTGTGCTGATTCTCCCAAGGATTGAAGTGTAACCAGATCTGTTACTCTTAGCATTCCCTTGAATTTGCAACATTTTTTCCTTGTTAATATGTAAGAAGTAATCAGTAATATCCCTCCATTGCTATCTGTAAAAAGTAATTACCTAAAGCAAACCTAAGTATAATGAATGAAAACCTTCTTTGATGTATGCTATTAGAAAGCCAATAAGAGCCTGTCAGGGTGAGGGTCGGGGGCACTCTCCCCTTGAGAGAGTGGCCATGCCGTCCATTTTCCTCCACAGGACTCAGTAGTCCCTGTGAACGTATCTTATCTCTTCCACAATGTCGTGGACCCCACGAGCCAGGATCTGCATCAATTATGGATTAATTTTCTATCTCATTTAAAACTTTTCTATTTATCTCTTATAAAATTTATTATACTTAAGTAAAATCCATGCTTTCCATAACTTAGCATTGTTATGTCAGGTAATGCACTTTGTGATTGCTATAATGGTATATAGTTTTCTATCAAATGGCAAATCTATTTGGAATCAATTTTCTTCCCTTATACCTATTTCTTAGGATTCCTTTTTTAATGCATTCTGGAAGTAGTTATTTCTATATTGTTTGTATTAATCCGAAAACAACTGTACACATATATACACATTTTAAAATGCTGAGAACTCCAACCCTGAAAACTTGGAAAACTTCTAATATTTAGATTGCATAAGTTTTATCTAATAAAATTGTTACTGCAAGAGCTAACTGTAGTAAAAATTACTTTTGTTGCCATAAAGTATTTTGTACTAATGTGAATTACATTCCTCTTAAGCTTCCTGTTTTAAAATGAATTGCTCATGATTGGTAATATTGAGTTGTTTTTATTCTTTGGTTTAATCAACCAGTAAGAAGTGCATGAGTGCTTTGTGTAGCAAAATGTTCTGGAAGAGAGACGGAAGTTCTTGTCTGTGAGAATTTTATAGTCTTAATTGAGAAACAGAAGTAAGATTTCAAAGGAACACTGTATATTACTTCAGTCTAATATTAGGATCTAGTCAAATTATTAAATATTATTCCGATAATTAGGATCATCACATGATAGTGGCAGGTGGTGATTCATTGTTGAATGAAACACATTTAGTTTAGTACCTGTGGAATTTGAAGGAATTATTGACTGGGCAGGATTAGTGAAGGCTTCATGGAAAAGGAGGGATTTTTTGCTCAAGTGGGTTTATTGAGGTAAAGTACTTAAAAACAGTGCCTGGCACATAGTTAGCACTCATTTAATGGTGGAAGTTGTTGCTGCTGTCCTCAGCACCATCTGAATGGAAAGGATTATAATAAACACTGGAATGAGGAAGATATTCTTGGCTGGGTAGTGACATGATTTGCTATGAATATGTGCCATTTATGCTGACATTGTGAGCTCAGCCTAGGTCCTTTGCTGTTTTTGTGCTTGACTGCTTTGAGTCTTGATAATTATTATGATGTAGGAGTACTGGGCTCGTTCCTAATCTACATTACTTAAATTTTCATTAATTTTAAAATGAGCATCTGTTTACTGGTAAAGATTTTGTTAATCTTCATTTAAAAGGTTTTTTTTTTCCCAATAGGAGCATCGGAATTTGCCTTTTATGCATGAACTGAGATATCTATTTGCACTTCTTGTGGGTACTAAAAGGAAGTATGTTGATCCATCAAGAGCAGTTGAAATTCTTAAGGATGCTTTCAAATCAAACGACTCCCAGCAGGTAGCTGTATTGTGCTTGCTTGTTTATTAACCATTTGTGTTTTACTTAATCTGACTATTTTGTCAGCACTTCTTTTAAAGATTCATGCAATTGAAGACATTATTCATCTTTATTAAAATAAGCTGGAGCCATTTAAAACATTATTAATTTGGAAGATCTTTTTAATTAAGAAAAAGTAATAAGGAATAATTTATGATTGAAATTGGTATGTTAAAACAATAGGTAAAAGTAAGAATGCTCTAAAATTTGTAATTAAAAATCTTCACGTATGTATGATAACCCAGTGCTAATACAATTTACCTGATTTGATATGCCTGTTTTTGCTGGCAGGGAATGACTTTCCTTAAAAACTCAAAGAAAGTTTCTGAACTACATTAACTTTGTTGTTGCTTTTATTTTCTACTCTTTATGTAGAACTATTTTGTGGCTTTTTATTCATTTCTTTAAAAGAATATTGGGGATTTTTTAATAAAATAGAAAGCCTCTATAAGCAAACCAACATTTTCACATATAATTTAAGAAGTCAGAGAAATTAGAGGAGGGAAGCAGAAAGTAGCAGAGAATAATAGCAGCAGTGTTGGAAGCCATGGCAATGAAGTAATGGGCAGAAGTAAATCATTTCGTAAAAGCCACTGCATTTGCAGTGTAGTCTTTGTAGTACATGGATGTGTCTCCGTACACAGGTGTGTGGAGAGTGTGTGTTGGGAGAAGGGTTCTGAAAGATTCGCAGTTCTGCCCCCCTGCCACCACCTTCCCTGCGCATTTCTTTTTTTTTCTTTTTTTCTTTTTTTTTACATTTTATGACAAAGATAAATGAACAAAAACAGTGCCCATGATGTTGTTGGTGGAAATGGATTCCTTACACAGGGTAGTAAGAAAAGCATTTCAGGGACCCACATATGGGAGATGAGGTGTAGTGAGATTTACCAGGGGTAGAAGTGAAAGTCTGCTCCCAGGTTCACGGGGTTTCATTTGTATCCATCTTGCTGGGGAGGAAGTTCAGCCTTGTCTTCTGAAACCCTTCTGGTTCTAAGTTGTTTTTCTTTTCTTTTTGTAGTGGTGTTTTCTTATTTAGTATATCTATCCTATTTTCTTGTGTCACGGAGTACACAATTAAATTTGAAAAGTCACTTCTATACCTTGACTTATCTTTTCTTCTGGAATTGCTTTTTCTTTGTCTTTGTCTTACAAGGCAACACATGCCTCACTGGGAGCCGTGTCTGTGCACAGGTGGACTCTGGTTTTGTTTGAGGGGAGAGGAGACAACCAGCTGTTAATGCTGCGATGTGCTCCAGAATGCCACAGTGCGAATGCCTCTGCTTTGTGCTAGCAGTGTAGAATAATTGGTTTTCTCATGGTAGATTTCTTTTCTCTACAAGGTCTTTTAAAGTATTTGCACATCAGTTGAGGCAGATATAGGTTTGATTCTCTCTACTCTTAAGGCACTTGAATCTGAAGTACATGTTAGTGACATAGTAGAATAAACCTGTAAGTGAAATAAACATCATTATGTTTTTTTATAAGTGAATTTATGCTAACATTTCATCTTCTTTCTAATTATATTGTATTTTGAAATATGCAGGAGTCTTGGGGGGATACCCTTTGGGATATAGTACTGCCAATTTTAATTATAACTTTTAATTTAAAATGTTATAATAAAGGCTTCATCTTGTTTTCTCTTGATGAGAAAAAAAGCCCGTAGAATTTTCTCTTGATAAGATTAAGCCCATAGAATTATTTTATAATTGTAAATTTTAGATTGATGGCTAAAATAGACATGGATTAATTTCTTCTGGAGGGTATTTTGATAACTAGGAAATCTTTTTGTTTCTTGTCAAATATCCTTGCAAGATAAGTGAGGTTTAGAAAAATATGGAGGGTTTTAAGGTGCTATAGCTTGCTTGGATAACTATAACACATTATAACAATCCAAGTGACTTAAAAACAGTAGAAATTTTTTCCGACCATAGTTCAAAAGGCCAGAAACCCTAAATAAAGGTGTTGGCTGGCTGGGCTTCCTCCAGTGGCTCTAAGGGAGAGAAGCCTTTCTTGCCTCCACCACGTTCTATTAGCCCCTGGTGTTCTTGACTCGTGGCAGCAAAGCTCCAGTCTCTGTCTTCCTCTTCACGTGGCCTTTTCCCCTGTGTGTCTGAGTGTTTGCTCACGTTCTGTGTTTTGTAAGAGTGCTCGTAATTGGATTTAGGGCCTATCCTAACCCAGGATGATCTCATCTTGAAATCTTTACCTTAATTATATCTGCAAAGATTTATTCCAAATAAGTTTACATTCTAAGGTTCCAGGTGGACATATATTTTGGCAGGTGACTGTTTAACCTACTACAGGTAGTATGGATATTTATAACTGGATTTTTGCTGAGTTTAGTTGTTTTTAACTGTACGAGTTTGGAGTAATTTATGTAATCTTCCTAGATCTTAGTTTCAGTATTTCAAAGGTAGACCCAGATGCTCTTTAAACAACTTTTAGATGGAAAAATATATGATAGTAAGTTTGTTTTATATTTAGGGCTATTTTGATAATTAAAGACAAATTGCTGACATTGATTTATATGTTCCCCCCACCCCTAGGTTTGATATGAACATATTTTCTATATTTCACCTCATATATCTGAAAGAATTATGGTAGTTGATATGTACAAATGCTATTGGCTATTCCTGTTTTTCTCTTAGGGGAGCCGGAACTGAAGGAAGGGGTGACAAAAGGTGACAGATGTGCTAGTTCTGAGTGAAGGATCAGTCTGAAGTTCATGAGATAGTAGACTCAATAGTTGGGTAGTTAGTGATTGATTGAACTCAACCTAAGTTAACATATATTTTATTTTAGTTAAGCTGTTACGACTTTTTAAGAAAACGAATTAAGAAAAGCATGTCTTCCTTGTAAGAGAGAAGCCAGTAATAATTCTCTATAAAATGAAGAACTTTTTGTGGTATGGGTGTTTTTTTTAATATTCATTACAGAGCTTTTTTGAGAGACTAATAATTCTCTTTAAAAATCTCATTTGTTAGTTTAAATTTTTTTCCTGAAGTAAAACCCAATCATAATGATTATCTATACATAGTACTTGTTTTTCTCAAATACTGGTTTTATGTTCTGGTTAAGTTATAAATATTTCTTGCATTTGATGTGAAAGATTTCACATGATGCCTTTGTGAGGAATCAGTAATTATACATTTGAATGTTTGGCTGTAAGTTTTATGTTGCAATATTTAGTATTTTTGTAAATAGGCTAAAAAATCAACAGCCTTTTTTTCTTTCCACAGCAAGATGTGAGTGAGTTTACACACAAATTATTAGATTGGTTAGAAGATGCCTTCCAAATGAAAGCTGAAGATGAGACGTAAGTTACCATGAAATTTATTGTTAGGGTTTTAAGAGCTTTATAAATAACATTCTGTTTTTTTCCTCTTATGTATTCAGTGTCAGCAGAGAAATAGGAATCTGAGATAGACACATGGGAACCCAAATGTTATCTCTGTATTGTTGACTAGCTGTTTGGAATTTGTGGCCACAAAGGCTAGTAGCTTTAGATTTCCACTATAAGAGCAGAATCTAGCCAGAAAGACATAAAAACTGATCTCTGAAAGGGCTAATTCCATATTCCCCTTAGATTCAATGAGGTGAGGGACATATTTCAAGTAAGACTTAAGATTTGAGAAGAAATGGAAAAGTTCTAGCCTCTTTCTAAAACAGTTTCAGAGAAAATTTGACTAGAACCCAAAGAAAACAGAAAGTAAATTAATATGCAAGACTTCAAAATTGGCATAGAATGACTCTTAGAAGAAACAAGGATTCAGAAAATAGTCCAGTGGCATCCTTCTAAGACTCCAGATAAAAAGCAGTTTAGAAGTAATGTGTTGAAGATAGGACACTGTATGAAGTGTTTACAGAAAATCTGGATAGATTTGAGAGGAGGAACTAGGGGCTTCAGGGTAAAACATTTAAAGAACTACTGAGAGCCCTGGCCAGTGTGGCTCTCCCATAGAGAGCCACTGCCCCATAGACCGAAAGGTTGGTTGTTCAATTCCCCGTTAGGGCACATGCCTGGGTTGGGGTTCGATCCCTGCTCCGGGCATGTATAAGAAGGCAACCAATTGATGTTTCTCTCTCACACCAGTGTCTCTGTCCGCTCCCCACTTCCTCTCTCTATAAAAGCTATAAATTTTAGTATTAAAACCTTGAAGTTACAAGGAACATGAGCTTTTAAGAAAGGAACCAGGGTGCATAACCATAGATGAAGGATACAGAGGCTCTCCATTAGTCTGGCAGGACAGTAATGCTGGTGGAATCTTTCAGCTCAGAAGATGGACAAGGCACGTTTGATTGAGTGGCTTTGCCCTTCCCAACAAGCCAAATAAGCATATATCATACAAACTAAAAGTCTGATACTGAAATGTGTAATAATCGAAAGATCAGGCACTCATGAGCACAGACTATGGCAGGTCCTCTTGTAAGGGCATCCTGCATAGTAAGTCATTTTAACCTTTAAAATACCCTTGTGAGTTTAATTACAGTTATTATCTTCAGTTGACAGGTGATGAAATGGAAGAGTAAATTTAAGTACTTTACCCAAGGTGACACTAAATAGCAGAGCTGAGTGCATGATAACCATATACATTATTGTTCTTTTAATGTTTTCTTTGTTATTTACAAGTACAAAAATTATAACCATGTTTATGGGGTTTTTTAACATGCTTCAGGGACGAAGAGAAGCCAAAGAACCCCATGGTGGAGTTGTTCTATGGAAGATTCCTAGCTGTGGGAGTACTTGAAGGTATAGTTATATGTTTACTTTTTATTACAATAGAAGAGTTATTATCTGTTGGCTCCTTTGTCAACACTAACCTTTGTCTTAATACTAACTCTTATTTGTTGAATGATTGTTCATTTTAATTGACCTACTCTGTCTAGAACTCCTGTTACATTGCTACTACTAATCATTTACATACAAAGCACAGAATGTGTGATGAAAACAAAAGTACAGAGTGACTTATCACAAGCTAATTGATACTTAACATTATCCTGTTGTTCTTTCCCTGGGAAGGCTTATGTGATTGGTGAGTATTAGGATACAGGGATTGAGGGGGCAGTTGTTGGTAGGGCTTTTGAAAATAATAATGTAGTTAAATACTGTGTTTTGGACTATTATCACTGTTTTTGAGGGTTTCAGGTCTATGAATGTTGAAAGCTGCCTTTAACAATTTAGCATAATCAAGATATTGCAGGATTTTTTTTCCTTTTTATTGAATTTATTGGGGTGACACTGATTAACCAAATTATCCAGGTGTCAGGTGCACAATTTTACAACATGTCATCCGTACAAGGTATTGTGTGTTCACCACCCTAAGTCAAGTCTTTGTCTATCACCATTTATCCCCCCCTACCCTCCTCCACTTCCCTTGGCCCCCCAGATATCACCACACTATTGTCCTGACCAACCGTTTTCTCTTTTTTTTTTTTTGCTCAGTCCCTCCACTCCTCAACCCAGCTCCACTTGTCACAGCTGTCAGCCTATTCTCTATGACTGTGTCTCTATTTTGCTTGTTAGTTCATTTTGTTCATTAGATACCACATTTGAGTGGAATCATAGGGGACTTGCCTTTCTCTGACTGGTTTATTTCATTTAGCATAATCTTCTCCAGGTCCATCCATGCTATCACAAAGGGTAAGGTTTCCTTGTTTTTGATGGTTGAGTAATATTCCATTGTAAATATACCACAGCTTTTTATCCACTCATCTACTGATGGGACATTTGGGCTGCTTCCAAATCCTGGCAATTGTGAATAATGCTGCAATGAATGTAGGGTGCATATATTCTTTCAAATTGATGTTTAGGGTTTCTTTGGATAAATTCTCAGAACTTGAATAGCTGGGTCATAAGGCAGTTACATTTTTAATTTTTTGGAACAACTCCATACTGCTTTCCACACTGGTTGCACCAGTCTGCATTCTTAACAGCAGTGAAAACGGGTTCCCCTTTCTCCACATCCTTGTCAACACAAGGATCCCCTTGTGATGTTTGTTGATTTACTGATGATAGCTGTTCTGACAAGTGTGAGGTGACATCTTATAGTGGTTTTAATTTGCATTTCTCTTGATAATTAATGACATTGAGTATCCTTTCATATGTCTGTTGGCCATCTGTATGTCTTCCAAGGAGAAGTGTCTATTCAGGATTTTTGACCATTTTTTAATTGGATTGTCTTTTTTTTGGTATTGAGTTTTATATGTTCTTTATAAATTTTAGATATTGGCCTCTTATCAAATGTATTGGGGGATATGTTCTCCCTTTCAGTGGGTTATCTTTTCATTTTATTGATGGTATTCTTTGTTGTATGAAAATTTTTTGGTTTGGTATAGACCAATTTGTTTATTCTTTCTTTCATTTCCCTTGCCCGAGGGGAGATACCTGAAAAAATATTGTTATGGCAAATGTCCTAGATTTTACTGCCTGTGTTTTCAACTAAGATTTTTATGGTTTCAAGCCTAACATTTAAGTATTTAATCCATTTTTAATTTATTCTTATGTATGGTATAAGTTGGTTATTTAGTTGTATTTTTTGCTCATATCTGTCTAGTTTTCCCCACACTATTTGTTGAATAAACTATCTTTACCTCATTGTCATTTTTTGCCTCGTTTCTCAAATGTTAGTTAACCATAAAGGTTTGGGTTTATTTCTGGGCTCTTTATTCTGTCTCTTGATCTACATGTATGATTTTATGCCAGCACCATGCTGTTTTGATTACTATGGCCTTGCAGTATAGTTGGATATCAGCTAGTGTGATTCCTCCAATTTTGTTGTTCTTTCTCAAGATTGCTACAGCTATTAGGAGTCTTTTGTGGTTTCATTAAAATTTTTGGAATATTTGTTCTGGTTCTGTAAAATATGCTATAGGTGTCTTGATAGTAATTGTGTTGAATCTACAGATTGCTTTCAGGAGTGTGTACATTTTAATGATGTAATTCCTCTTATTCATGAACATAGTACATGCTTCCACTTATTTGTATCTTCCTGAATTTCTTTCTTCGGTATCTCATAATTGCCAAGTACAGTTCTTTTACCTCCTGGGTTAAATTTACTTGTATTTCTAGGTGTTTTTTTATACAATTGTAAATGGGATTATTTTCTTAGTTTTTCTTTCTGATAGTTCAGTATTGGCATATGAAAATACAACTAACCTCTGGATGTTAGCTTTTTATTCTGCCACTTTTGCTGAATTCATTTATCCATTCTAGTAGTTTTTTTGGTGGAATCTTTAGGGTTCTCTATATATAGTATCATATCATCTGCACATAATAACAGTTTAACTTCTTCCCTTCCAATTTGGATGCCTTTTATTTCTTCTTCTTGTCTGATTGCTGTGGCTAGGATGTCTAGTACTTTTTGAATAAGAGCGGGGAAAGCAGACATCCCTGTCTTGTCCTGATCTTAGTAGAAACACTTTTAGTTTTTGCCTATTGAGTATGATGTTGGCTGTGGGTTTCTCATATATGGCCTTTATTATGTTGCGGCATGTTCCCTCAATTCCCATTTTACTGAGAATTTTTTTTATCATAAATGGATGCTGGATTTTATCATATGCTTTTTCTGCATCTATTGATATGATCATGTGGTTTTTATCCTTCATTTTGTTTATGTAGCATGTTGTGTTTATTGATTTGTGGATATTATACCAACCTTTCATCTCTGAAATAAATCCCACTTGATCGTGGTGTATGATCTTTTGATATATTGCTGTATTCAGTTTGCTAATATTTTGTTGAGGATTTTAGCAACTATGCTCATCAGGAATATGGGCATATAATTTCCTTTCTTTTTTAGTGCCTTTATCTGGTTTTTAGAACTGGGATAATGCTGGCCTCATAAAATGAGCTTGGGAGTCTCTTTTCCTCTTGAATTTTTTAGAATAGTTTGAAAAGGATAGTCGTTAGTTCTTTTTCCAATATTTAGTAAAATTCACCTGTGAAACCATCTGGTCCAGGATTTCTGTTTGTTGGGTGTTTTTTGATTACTGCTTCAATTTCACTGGTTGTGATCCACCTATTCAAAAGACTGCATGTTTCTGAAATTTATCCATTTCATCCAGATTGTCCAAATTTCTCTTCTCTTTTTGGTATCCCCCCATGTTGCAGATATTTTTACACTTCATGTCCCAAAGGTCTCTTAAACTATTCTCATTTTTTGCAATTATTTTTTCCATCCTGAATGGTGTGGCTCAGTTGGTCGGGTATCATCCCAGAAAGCGAAAGGTCGCCAGTTCAGTTCCTGGTCAGGGAACATGCATAGGCTACAGATTAGGTCCCTGATTGGAACAGGTACGAAAGGCAACCAATCAGTGTTTCGCTCTGTCGATGTTTCTCCCTTTCTCTTTCTCTTCCCTCCTCTTCTCTCTAAAAAATAATAATAAAGTTAATTATTTTTTTTATTTTCGCTGCTCTAAATTAGGTGTTTTTTCTACCTTGTCTTCCAAATTATTGATTTAATCATCTGCTTCATCTAACCTATTTTTTCTTTCAAGGGTACTCATCATTTCAAATATTCTTCATT